>CACSLK010016728.1:947758-965327 GCA_902706635.1 Striga hermonthica
AAAAAAAAAAAAAAGAGATTATCCTCACCCGGAAGAAGAAGGAGAGGCGGAGAAGAACAGCACGCCGCCTTCTTCATCCTCCACGAGCTGAGGTTTCTCTGTTCCAGGTTTCCAAAATCTCGACATTTTTTTTTTCTTCAGTCGAATCAATAGCTTACACCGTTTGTATATTATTGACGGACGTTAGACTTTGTTGGCTTGTCCATTTTTTTGATTGATGAATGATAATTATAATTTTTAAGTTGAGATTATTCTTTTTATCTTTCATTTATTATTAAATTTTCAAATCTTGATCACTCAGAAAATTTAGATTTCTACCATGACATTGCAAATTCATAAATAATAAAAATAACAGTAATATTTTTTAAGATAATTAATAGGTCATGATCCTTCAAATTTATAAGAACTACGTTATTCATTTTATATTATGCAATCGATATAGTGCTGAAGTTGATTTTATAATTTTCATTTTACTAATGACAACATTTTACATGTGATACTATTATATAATTTTAATATTATATACATATATATACTTTATAATAATTCAAATATTTATACATGAGCACATGATTGGATACAAAAATATTATAATTTTAATATTATATACATACATATACTTTATAATAATTTAACGCCCTTGGTTTCAGCTACTGTGATCTTTTCCGTTGCTATTGATGTTGGAGGCATAAGCGCTACTTCACCACCCGCGACTAATAATCGAAAGGGTTCACCGTCAATTCAATCTATAAGATGGAACGTTTACGCCGGAGGGGTATGTATGCCCTCGTTTTGACCACCGGTGGGTGCGCTTTGTATTTGAAGTTATTGGCCCATGGTCCTCAGCGCGGGAAGGACCTAGAACTGAGAAGATTTTAAATATTTGTGTATGAGCACATGATTGAAAACAAGTTGTTATAAGGGTGGAGGAAATAAGTGTGAATGCATTTAATACAGGAAGGTAAAATAAAGTTCAGCATCATATACTATACAAGCAACTCGTGAGATGAGGACTGTATTTTTTTCACAATATATTATAAATTGAAGTGTGTTAATAAATTAAAGAGTGAAATATTATAAATTGATGTGTATTAATAAATAAAAGAGTGATAACACGTACGGAAAGTGTCAAATCATAAAAATATTCCTCATCGAAAAATAATTTATTATTAAACACCTCATTGTATACAACATTATTAATTTGATTACTAAGCAACTCTTTGTCCTGCAAACTAATATTTTCAACTTATTTCTATTACTTACATTCGAAACAACATGTAATTGACCGTGACTAAAAATCAAACTCTTCTTATTGTCATGCATACTAAACCATGAGTAGGAACTGGCGCAACTTAAATGAAAACCTAGGGCCGAATGGATTTATTTATCATACAATAATTTACATGGCAGTTCAACAAATGAACTGTTAGTTTATCATATTAATATTCATAATACTTGATTAGCAAAATAATATTTACTAATATTTTTATACGTTTTTATATTATATAAAATAGCATTAAATATGTACGTTTAAAATATTAAAATTACATAAAATATTATATAACATATGTAAGATTATCTAAAATATGATATAATGTTCTTAAAAAATGTCAGCTCGCCTAAAGTTTTTTTAATTTATTTTGTAAGTAAAACATATTTGAAAGACTTAAGTTTAACACACATACCTATATATATATATATATATATGTAGGATGTGTAAAATAATTCTTCAAATAACATGTTTAAAAATATATAAAATATTACATGTGAATAATATGTATTATTAGTAATTATATGCATGAATAATATGTATTACCGACAAAATATGCATGAATAATATGTACTAGTACAACGATCGTGAACTACACGGGTGTTTCATAAAAAAACTAACTGTCCAACAAAAATTAATAAAGAATTGAAACTCTTATTGTGAATAAAAAATTATAAATAATTATTAATAAAAATATTCTTTTAATATTATTTTGAATTCCAAATAATAATTTTATGAAGTATTATTTTTTCAATTTCATATATATTCATATTTATCGAAATTAAATATAGTAATTAGTTTATTCGGCAGTTAATATAACATTCGTGAACAACACAGGTGCTTAAAAATTATTATTTTATAAAAATAAAGAAGTGAAGAAATTAATATTTAGAGTGCTAAAAATATAAATATATAATCAATAACTAAAAAATAATAAAGTTCATTATTTAAAATAATAATCATTATTATGCTCGACTTATCAAAATGATAATTCTTTTTTAACCCCCCAACCCCTCCCACACACACACACACAAAAGAGGAATAGACATTGCAGAAAGTGATTTGTAAATCGCAGTTTATGAGAGAAATTTGAGAGAAATTTATAAGATGGTAAGATTGTTACTTGCCCAAATTAAGAAAGAAATTTGAACTAAGAGAAAACAACAAAACTAAATGTACAATTACCAAGTTTGAAAAAAATTATTTATGTCTATACCAAACCTAATTCTAAAGCAAAAAAAATTACTTACAAACAACATTCCGAATCATAAATTTTTGTCATGTCATCATCCAAAGTGCGTGAGTCTGTCACTTGGGCTCAAAACGTTTTGAATTAATATATAGGGAGGGATATGCCTATCTAAATCGTTTGATTCTTATAAATATGATAAAAATAAAAAAGAATAATCTATAGATGAGAATTTTAAAATCGGCTCCCTGTAAATTTACATATTACTATATATATATATATATATATAAATATATTGTATATCTGCTAATCCAAATCAATGATTCTAATTAATCTGCTAAAAAAAATCCTCCATGAATGATAATATCAATATCAGTTGCCTAATTATTTACATAATATTTTCCTACAAAGTAACTATCAACATAAATAACAACAAGTGAGAATTGACTAAAACAAACATATATTGAAAGTAAGTTATATGGAAAATATGCATTTATGATTTATTTTTATTTGAATTTACATTGCATGTTAATTGCTAGATTTAAGGCTTCGATCCGTAATTGTCGTTGTTTTTATTTTATTCGTAGCAACTAACAGTCCTGCATTGTTAGGGATAACACAACATAAGTTACATGAACCGAGCTTGTGTGTTTGTGGCTTAGATCGATCTATTTCCTTAGATTCTAATGCAACTAGTGGATTACATTAGGAGAGCTTATTCTGAGTTATTCGCTAGTTAGAATTAATTGAAGAGCCTATTTCGATTAACTAAAATTAAGGGAAAATTTGTGTAGCGGAGATTATTGCTATCTAGAACCGGTAGTTTTAGAAGACGAGTGAGACTTGGTAAATGCATAAACTGGGCTAGTTATTCGAGGGTGTAGACCGACCTGGGATCGATTTCACCCTCATTTTCACTTTAATTATTTATTTTTTATTTCATCATCTTTTGCATCTAAATCATCCATCTCTAGATTTAGTTTAATTTTTCGTTTTGCTAGTAGTTTCGTTCTAAATCAAAATCCCCTCCCCCCCCCCTTTTTTTATTTTAATCTAACTAATATAATAAAATCACGGTTTATACCACACTTCCTATAAGATCGACCCTTGCTCGCCACTACTACTAGTTATAGGGATAAGTCGAAGAAAGTTTTATAAATATAAACTTGCCGCGAAACGACACGCGGTCACCAATCATTGGTGACAAATAAAAATTTACCTTAAAATTATGTGAAAGCACAAATAAATCTATACTTATATAATAAGGTATCCTATTTACCAAATTAAGTAGGAAGAAAAGTCAACGTAATTAATGCGTTGCTATTTCTATCAAGAATTTTATTTAATTATTTAATTTATTTGTCTTTTATCCCATAAAATCGGTTTAAGAAAAAAAATCTCATAACATGCGATAAGTAAAAAAAAAAAATAGGTAAAATCTTTATTAAAATAAAAAAGGCTTTATTTATTTGTTTTATTCCATAATAACATCGATTTAGTAAAAAAAAATCCCATAAAATCGGTGAAGTCAAAAATTCTACGTAAAGTCTATCTATACTAAAAAATAGGCAAATTCAAAATTACTTATCAATTCCTTCTTAGCTATACTTATATAAAGAGTCATCCTATTTATTAAATTAGTAGCAAAAAAATATGTCAGCATAAAATGTATCTCATAAATAGTAGTTTTATTATTTTTCTTATTTTTTTCTTTAAAAATCATACAATTTAATTTATAAATACGCTCTAATATAATCATACAATTTAATTAAAATAATAATTAAATATTGAATGATAAATAAGAATAAGTAAAACTATTACTTTCTCTTATATCAAGAGATAAATTTATATGCTAAAATTAAGTTTTTTAATGTTTTAGTGAGATAATATATTAATTATTTTACAAGCTAGCCCTAACGTGCTCATATTTAAATAGTAGTTTATTATTTTTCTTATTTTCTTTTCTTTAAAAATCATACAATTTAATTTATAAATACGCTCTAATATAATCATACAATTTAATTAAAATAATAATTAAATATTGAATGATGAATAAGAATAAGTAAAACTACTACTTTCTCTTATATCAAGAGATAAATTTATATGCTAATTTAAGTTTTTATTAGTATAAATGTTTTAGTGAGATAATATATTAATTATTTTACAAGCTAGCTCTAACGTGTTCATATTTAATGTTCTGGCTAAAAAGACAATGCTGGTTAAAAGATTTGGAAAAAAACTTATAACCCAATTATTTTTTAGACTTAACGTTGATTAAAAGAGGTAGAAAATAGATAAGTCCTATTACTTTTTAGACTTAAACGAACAAGACTGTGAGAATAACTCATTTAATATCTCTGTCAGATGTGGAAAAAAGTTTATAACCTATTGTTTTTTAGAGCTAACGTTGATAAAATATGTAGAAAATAGATAATAACCATATTACTTTTTAGACTTAAACGAACAAGGCTGTGAAAATAAAAGTTTATAACCCTATTATTTTTAGACTTAACGTTGATAAAATATGTAAAAATAGATAATAACCTTATTACTTTTTAGACTTAAACGGACAAGGCTGTGAAAATAATTCATTTAATATCTATGTCTCGTGCATCGCACGAGTACGTACTAGTTGAAAGAAAAAGTAGATATAACATCTATATATATATATATATATATTAAAAGCCAACCTATTTACCAAAAACAGTAGCAAGAAAAGTCAACACACATTTAATGCATACCTAATTTGGAAATTTTTACTATATGTATTAAATGCTTGCATATTTACATTTATTATTCAAAGATGATCTTAAAATTTTTTTTCCTTAAATAATTTTTGCAATAATTTTACTGATATCCATTATAATTAATATTTGTCAAGTAATATTTTTTAACCTTTATTTAATTATATAAAACTAATATTTTTTTAAAAAAAATAATATTATATATCATTTAAAAGATAATGATCACATCATTAAATAATTTTATTGATGGTTAGATAATAAAATTATATTAGTTATTCTTTAAAATTTTGACATGTTATTTATTTGTATATTATTGTCAACTATGATAGTGTTTTTTCACTTTTTTTTGTTATGTTTCAAAAATGAACTTATCGTAAAATATTTTTTATTGAATAGTATGTTAAATAAACTATAAAGCCTTAGGATGAAAATTTAAAAAAAAAATCTCTTGATTATGTAAGGGATTTATTTTTTTGGCAATTGCTAAATTATTATTTTTTTTAAAAAAAAAGAATTATTATGAGAAAATTGAATTCTAAAAAACATGTGTGTGTATTTTGTAAACATTTATACTCAAAATTTTATTTTTAATTTCATCACATAAAGAAAACCACTTCTATAACTTTTATAAATAATAATAATGACATTATATGACTATAATTTTTATAATAAAATAATAATTGAGTATTATATGGTAAACAAGAATAAATAATTTTTTATTTTTTCTTATATCAATGAATAAATATGCTAAAATCAAATAAATATTAGTATGACGTGTTAGTGGAATTATATATTAATTAACATGTTAATTTTTTGGCTTAAATAAACGCCACTTATTAAAAGATGTGAAATATGGATGATCCAAGCCTATTATTTTTTTGTCTAGACGTACAAGTCCTATAGAAATAATTGATTTATTATATGTATCACGTGCATCGCATGGGGTATGCACTAGTTAGTGACCTAAAAAGCTGATATAAAGGATAGTAATATTTAATTATAGTAGTATAATTGATTCTTTTCCCTATTAAACAACTTACCCTAACTGTCTGCTTATTAATTAGACAAAAATTCCATATCCATTATTTATAGCATTTTAATCAAATTATCATAATCTCTTAAATTCAATCACAACCACTGATAATAGCTTATTTAAGGGATGGAATGAGTTCTTATGGGGTGATTGTTTATGGATTGAACTAATTTTTATTTGGTTTGTTTTTTAAAAATGATTGGAAGTGATAGTTAGTGAGAGTTATGTGAGTGAATGAATAAAAATGATTGGAAGTGATAGTTAGTTAGAGTTATGTGAGTGAATGAATAGTGAATTAAAGTTGATGTGATGTGTAAAAATAATTTGTTAATATTATTTAATTATATTGATAATACTAGTACAACACCCGTGTATTACACGGGTGCTTGCTAATTTTTTCTTAAAATCTAAAATTAATGAGAAAATGTAGTTGGAATTTTTATACCTTTTACAAAAATATATATATTATATATATTTAGTATGAAAATTATCTGTCTCATATTATAATATTTTTTTAACTTACAACATATTACTACATTAAAAATAAATATTTCAGTGGATAAATAATTTTATTTTTCTATTGAATTTTAATAAATATTATTATTCTTTATTATTATACTTCCCTTCAAAGAATCTCTCTCTCGCGCTAGCTATAGAAGGCTTGGCCTAGCTGCCAGCTATATTATAGACATGCCTCGGCCTAGTCGCTACATTCTACCTTCTGCTACCTTCTCCCAAAGAGCTACGGGGGTGACGGTTCCCTTTCTCATGCTTCATCTGCCCGGTGATTCAAATCCCTGAATGAGGTGACAAATCGAGTGATTCCACAAGTTTTTGAATGGTTTTTGAAAGATGGGTCTAAGGCCACTCGCTTGATCGCTAGCTAGCAAATAGGAGTAATATTTATGGAATGTCCGAATCTAGATTATTAATTATTAATATATTAATATTTGTCCAAACCTAATTACGAAGCATGATTTTTCGCCAAGTAGGATTACGAAGCACCAGAATCAGACACGTAAGATGAGCGCATTCGGTAGTTATATATAGGGAGGATTAAAGACAGTGAAGTTCAGTTAAATTTAGGTTAAATTTAAGTTTTTTTTACTATTCAATTTATAAACAATCATGCCCGTTCTTACAAAATTCAGTATTCTCACAAATTTCACTCCCCGAAGCCCTCTTCTCCCCTCGGTATAACCCGACCACTCGCACAAAGAAACCGTCGCAGGCTGTCGGCGTCCCAACCGTGCCGAGAACCCCAGTCGTCGCACAGCAACAACCCTCTTCCTCCGTTCGTCGAGCCCAGCCTCTGGCATTGACGAGGACTCGCGGGAACCACTGTCGAGCATCCCATCAAATCGCCCTCATCTTCTCCAAATTTAGCCACCAGGCGCGGCTAAATCATTTGACCCGACAGAAACGAGATCTGGCGACTGTGACCGAGGGCAGTGGTCTGAGCGGGATCCAAACACCTTCGATTTGCAGCAATTAGTCGCGACTGAAACCACCATCGCCGACGCGACCATGTCCGACTCGACCTTCCCAGGGGCTGAGTTTTGTTTCCGACGACGAGACCGAGTCCAGGTGACGATCGATCAAGAGCAGCGGCGGACTGAGGCGAGTGACCACCATTGCAGCGCCTCGCTGGTGTCCGAGCAACAATCCAGTCAGCCGTCGTGAGCTGCAACCGAGTTCAAGCAGCGAGGAGCCCCGTCGGTGACCCGTCTGCGAAGGCCGAACCAGCGAGGCCCCATTTGTATTCGTTCGGCCACCGAGAGTCGGGGTCTTGCACCGGCTGAGACGGGCTGTAAGTGATCTGTCCGCTTGTCCCAACGCGGCACCCCGACGCAAGCTGAGTCAAGGCAGCCATCACCGAGGCCTCTAATGTTCGGTTCTGATCTCTCTCGTGCGTGTATCCTTTCAAAAGAGGTAAAAAGGCTGACCTTAGATAGATTATATGTGATTTGTGATTTTTGGGTTCGGCCTTTATGCGATTAATTAATATGCTGAGGAGGTCCTTTGGATTGTGCTATTTTTCTACCCGGTTTGGGCTGTTTTGTTTGAGGATGTTATATGCAATTTTTTCATGCATCGGTTATGTATATTTTGGTGCTGAAACGTGCTGATATTGCTGTTAGGTGTTGAGTTTATGCCTAAATGCCTTGTGTTTCATGCTTAGGAGTTACTTTATATTGAAGAGAGTTGAAGCTTGTTGTGTGATCTATATTGTGCCGTGAATTTGCCCAAATTGTTGTGCTTTGTTGAGATGTTTATCTTGCTGGCACTTTTTCAGAGCATTTGAATCAGTTTATACGACTTCTCTTTGACCGAACCAGATTAATTGAATCAATTGAGTGTGAAATCTAAGCACACTCAATTGAGGTGAACCTCTTTTCTGTATTTTTCATAATGCAAAATGAAGAAGACGACAGTCTTAAGTATCGTACGTACACACACGTGCTTCATGCACAACACCCAAACGACGTCGTAGAGCTAAGGAAAAAATGGAACAAACTAAAAGAAGCGCACACACGACTCACTTAACAACTGAAATAGAAAATGTTCTACAAATATAAAAGAAAATAGAAGAGATATAAGATGTTCAAATATGCAAAGTATGGGAGTGATAACTCCAATAACCCCTTCTCAAGTTGGGCCTAGGGAGCTTGATCGCATGCCCAACTTGGATAGTAGAAGCTGAAACTGCATACCTGTGAGAATCTTGGTGAAAACATCCGCAAGTTGCAACTTGGAGCTGATGAACATTGGAAGGACAAACCCAAACTTGAACTTATCTCTAACAAAGTGGCAATCGATCTCCAAGTGCTTAGTTCTCTCATGAAAGACTGGGTTGGCTGTGATGTAGAGTGCTGCCCGATTATCGCACCACAGAGGATATGGTTCCTTCAGAATGATCCCAAGATCCTTGGCAACATAAGAAATCCAAAGCAACTCAGAGACCAAAGAGCTCATTGCTCTATATTCTGCTTCTGCAGAAGATTTGGAGATTGTAAGCTGCTTCTTGCTTTTCCAAGAAATGAGACTTCCACCCAAGAACACACAATACCCTGTGATAGACCTTCTTGTGTCTTTACAAGATGCCCAGTCAACATCACTATAAGAAGTAATAGACCATGAACCCTCTTGAGGAAAATAAATGCCAAGTGAGCAAGTTCCCTTCAAATATTTCAAAATGTGATTAGCTGCTTCCCAATGAGAGGTGTAAGGTGTACTCTCAAACTGACTGAGTTGCTGGATTGAGTATGTGACATCTGTCCTTGTCATGTTTAAGTATAAAAGTCTACCAATAAGCCTCCTATATTGATCTTGATGTTCAAGTGGGGTCCCATCTTCACTGTGGAGATTGAGCCCATGTGGCAAAGGAGAAGGAGCTGCTTTGCAGCTAAGCATGTTCATGTCACCCATGAGGTCAAGAATATACTTTCTTTGGAAAAGATACACCCCATGTTCAGCTCTCTCAATCTCAATCCCAAGAAAGTATTTGGCTAAACCCATGTCTTTGATAGTAAAAGCCTTGTCCAAAAAACACTTCAGATGTGACAGCAGCCTTGCATTTGAGCCTGTAAGTAGAATATCATCTACGTAGACCAAGAGAGTAATGAAGTAAGAGTCTCCTTTCATGGTGAACAAGCAGTTGTCATGAGCAGACTGTAGCAAACCAAAAGAAGATAAGGTCTTGCATAGTTCATTATTCCACTCCCTTGAGGCTTGTTTAAGCCCATATAAGCTCTTAATCTGTTTACAAACTTCTCCCTTCTGGGCCTTTGTGTACCCTTGTGGTGGAGACATATACACTTCTTCAGCAAGATGCCCATGTAAGAAGGCATTATTGATGTCCAGTTGATGCAGCTCCCAACCATGCATAGTAGCCACAACAATGATCATTCTCACTGTAACAAGTTTGGCTACTGGTGAGGAAACATCAAAGTAGTCCACTCCCTCAGTTTGATTATATCCCTTGGCTACTAACCTAGCCTTGTATCTCTCAACACTCCCATCAGCCTTTCTCTTAACCTTATATACCTATTTGGACGTCCAAATGGCTTTCTTTCCTTCTGGTAAGGTAGTAAGTATCCATGTACGGTTTCTTTCCAAGGCTGTCAACTCCTTTTCCATAGCATCAACCCATGCTGCACTTTTACAAGCCTCTCCATAATGTGTAGGCTCCCTTACCAGTGACACATTCCCCATGAAAGCTAACAAGGAATTAGAATGTCCCTGTGAGATTTGTGAACAACCATAGTCCTGCTGCTACTTTGGAGGTTCTCTGATCCTTTGGCTCCTTCTAAGTGTCTCACCTGTGGCTTCTTCATCTGGTAATGGACTCTGATGTGAGTCATGATCTGTTTTTGTGGAATATGCTTCTTCATCAATGTGTACAGGCAGTGGAGGTGGTGCATGCACTTCAGTGACCCCTCCTTTCTGAAATGGAAACTTATCCTCAAAGAAAACCACATCTCTTGCAACTAAAAGTTTTCCTTCCTCAAGATCATACAAATGGTAACCTTTCTTTCCAATCACATATCCCACAAATACCGATTTAATTCCTCTTGGTGCAAATTTGGACTTGACTGGATTTGTAGAAGCTGCATATGCTAAACATCCGAAAGGTTTTAGTCTTTCATAATCAGGAGATTTCTTGTATAATATCTCAAATGGAGTCTCCCAGTTAAGCAAAGCACTAGGTACTCTATTTATGATGAAAGCAGCTGTTTGCACAGAAAGAGGCCAGAACTTAATATCCAAACTTGATTGAAACATTAAACCTCTTGCCACTTCAAGTAGATGTCTATGCTTTCTTTCAACTACACCATTTTGCTGAGGTGTATACACACAAGTAGTTTCATGCAGGATACCTTTATGTTGGAAAGTTGCTTGCAGTTCTTTATCTAGAAACTCTCTCCCATTATCTAACCTCAGTCTCTTGATCTTGCACTCAAACTGTGTTTCTGCCATGTTGATGAAGGTATTAATCCATTTCCCAGTCTCAGATTTGTGACTCATCAAATATACCCAAGTAGCCCTGCTAAAATCATCCACTACAGTAAGGAAGAATGATGTGTTAGTTATGGCTTCCTCTTTGCATGGGCCCCAATATCCATATGCACCAGCTCAAATGTCTTGCTAGTCTGCAAATCACTTCTTGTGAAAGGTTGTCTATGCTGTTTTGCCTTTAAACACACATCACATGCATGAATGAGTCTTGCATTCTCCTCACTGCACTTAGAGTTAAGAAAGCTTATGTGTTTTATTGTAGAGAAAGAGGCATGTCCCAGTCTTCTGTGCCATGTTTCAAATGACACATTTCCTGCAAATTCTTCCTTCTTAGTGGCCTTCAGAATGTACAGATTCCCATCTAGCTTTCCACATTCAATTACTCTGTTGTTCTTTTCATCCTCCAAATAGCATTGAGTACTTGTAAAGCTCCATTTAAGTCCCCCAGTAGTGCATAGCTGTGTAACTAAAAGCAAGTTATATTTGAATAGAGGCATGAACAAAACATCCCGCAGCTTTAACTTTCCATTTATCACCACATCTCCTTTACTATGCACTGACTTCAAGGTACCATCTGGCAGGCAAACTGATATTGGATTTTTGAGCCTTTCAACATTCCTCATTATCTCAATGTTATTGCAAATGTTCCTACTAGCCCCTGCATCAACAATCCATTCACTCTTATCACTTCTATCCACCGTGGTCAGTGCATAATGAACATCTTTCTTACTATCTGCACTTGAAAAACTCACAAACTGAGCATAGTCCAATTTGTTTTCTGTACTTTCTCTGCCTTTAATGTACTGAGTTAGCTCATTTAGCTGTTGGATGACTGCTGTCAGATCATTGTTGCTAGTCCCCTCACTATTATTCTTCCTTTGTGTCTACATTTCCACCTTTCCATGTATATCCACTGCATTTGCATATGGCTCTCCTTGTTGTTCCTTAAGTGTTTTATACCAATCTGGCACTCCATGAACTTTGAAGCAGCTCCCAATTGTGTGTCCTTTCATGCCACACTTTTCACATGTTAATTTTGCTTTTTCTTCTCTTGTTAATCTAAGACCTCCTCTTCCTCTTCCTCCTTGCCACTGCAGTCCACTTCCTCTACCTCCACCATTTTCTCTACCACCTTGTCCTCCAAATCCTCTTCCATAATTCCCTGTATTAGCAACCATAGCAATAGTGTTTTCCCCATATATATTTTGTATCATCTTTTGCCTTTCAGCTGACAACACCATAGAGTAAGCTTTGTTAACCGTTGGTAGAGGATCCTGCAACATTATCTGGTTTTTCAAGTGATCAAAACTGTCATTCAACCCCATCAGAAACTGTATGAGTTTGGTCTCTGCCTCTTGTTGTACCATAAACTTTTCTTTTTCACAGTCACAACTTCTAAATGGAACAATGCAAGCAAACTCATCCCAAAGCCTATTCAGTTTGCTAAAATATTCCATTACTGTGGAACTTCCTTGTGTTAAGCTAGCAATTTCTCTTTGTATCTTATATTTCATTGGTCCATTGTTCTCTCTGAACCTTTGCCCTATTTCATCCCACAGTTCCTTCGATGAATCAGCGTAAACAAGGTTTCTGCAATATCCTTTGTAAGACAATTCAAAATCCATGATAGGACCATCCAATCCACTTTTCTCCAAGCAGAATAACCTTCATCATTTTCCTTTGGTTTTTCAACCTCTCCAGTAACAAAACCTAATTTGTTCTTAGCTCCTAAATCAATCATCATCGATCTTGTCCAAGGGAGTCCAAGGGAGAAAATTACTTCATGTGAGTGGATGAGATACCAGCACCAATCCTGGATTGCCTGACGTCTGCAAAAGCATCGAATCTGGTTCTGCGTTCCTCGATCCTTCGACTGTATTTGTTGTGAGCAACGACCATGGATTGCTCCTTTTCTGATCCATTTCTGCAGCTAAGCTCGATGAACTCTGCAAATCTCAAATCACCTTCTTCGATTTGAATCGTTGAGCTGAATCGAGCTCTCAGATCATACGCAGCGCTATGGCTTCCCAGAAAAGCTGCTCTGGTACCATGTGAAATCTAAGCACACTCAATTGAGGTGAACCTCTTTTCTGTATTTTTCATTATGAAAAATGAAGAAGACGACAGTCTTAAGTATCGTACGTACACACACGTGCTTCATGCACAGCACCCAAACGACGTCGTAGAGCTAATGAAAAAACGGAACAAACTAAAAGAAGCGCACACACGACTTACACTTAACAACTGAAATAGAAAATGTTCTACAAATATAAAAGAAAATAGAATAGATATAAAATGTTCAAATATGCAAAGTATGGGAGTGATAACTCCAACACATTTGAATCAGTTTATACGACTTCTCTTTGACCGAACCAGATTAATGTTTTCTCGAGTCTAACATGAAAAAAGGGCAGATAGCTTTGTTGAGTACTAACATTTGAAAATTTTTGTTGTGCAGTTGGGGTGGATCCAGCAGGCCTTATTTCTCATGTAAAATTAATGTAGGTAGTCGGTTAATTAATGTTAACTATCTTGTGAAAATTGTGGGAGTTACTGATTTTCAGTTTCTATGTGGAAAATAATGTTTTATCCATCTTTGGGACATTTGCTGTGAATTATGATTGTAAATTTTGATGCAGAAACTGAGGCTTGGTTCATTGATTCTGTTGAGGAATGTCGCAAGGCTAAAAACCTAACCAACTTTATCTTAATTGGACACTCTTTCGGAGGCTATGTGCAAGTTTTCTGCTTTTCTTTTAGTTGAAGTTCATCTTTTGCCTGCATCTCATATTTGGAAATGATATATCATTGCATACTGTCTAATTTGGAAAGTTTGTGAACTGGGAAATATTATGGGAGTCCCACAGGGGTTCTTGAAGTGCCATCAGTACGTGTTCCTGGTGATGTTATTTGGGCAATTGTTTGGACATCCTGCGTAAGGTGCAATATATAAATATTTATATCTTTTACATGTAATATGGGAGTCTAGTTGATATTTTCTACTTATTTTGTTTATTTGTTTATTTTTATGGTTTAAAATAGATGGATTAGATTTTCATTCAAGCAATCAAGGATGCTAGGATTTATGACTCTATATGGCAAGCCTTTGCTGTTTTCATGCTGGTATTCACTGTTGGTGTTCAAGGTGACCAGAGAACTCACAATTATGTCATTACGCTTAGATTTGTCATGAGTCAAGATGGAATGACTGCAGATTGGTATGTTATATTTTTTAAATTTTATAGTTTATTTATTTATTTATTTATTTTGTTGTGGTGATTGATAGCGACTAGATTTTGGTGTGGGATTATTGGCTGGCATTGTCTAAATCCAAAAAATGAGAAGTTGTGTGTAAGTCGATTTTGAGATCATATTCGCCAAATTTGTTTTTTATCTGTGTGTTAATATGATTGTTTGGGATCAGTTTTTAAATCAACATTTGCATTTCAAAGCTATTCTTAAAGTAATAGGTGATGGGCAAACATTTTGCAATTGACTATTGGATAAAGAGCAGCTCAAATGTTCTTTATGAAATATATTTTGAGAAGAGATTAACAATTTAATTTTTAAATGAACTTTTAAGAATGAACTCCTAACAAAACATTTAATTTCTTTTTTAGATATTTTCTCATTTGAAATACGTGTTTATCAAAAAAATAGAAAAAATTACTCCATTCATTCTAAATCATATGATACTGTGAGGTGCATAAAATTTTCTATTAAATATGGCTTGATACTCCCTCATTTACAAATAAATATCTTTCTGAAAAAAAAGGGAAATTAACAATTCAGGTCTTTATTAATACCAAATGCTTATGTGATTAGCTTAAACAGTTGCGCCAAAGGGCTTTATTGATTGTTCACCAAAGGGCTTCCCTTTCAACTCTTTGCTTCTATCTTCGAAGGCGAACAACTCCTGCTTCTTGACTGTTATATAGCTTTAGCTGCAATATATCACTACTTCGGAATGTAGAGAGTTCTGCAACCCTCCCTTTGTCTGAGCCAATAGGTGGGTCGATTTCAATTCTTAGTTAAAAAGCTCAGAATGTTAGAATTTTAAGGACACAGTCTTAATTTAAATGGTGTAGTAGTTATTTTTTCAAACGAAAGATGCCGTAAGTGTCATTTTTGTAGTCTGGATTCAAAGTTGAGAGCCTGAGATTATCCTTGTGCAGTTGTTGCAACTCTGACTTGAATGGTTAATTTGAAAATATAACCTCAGTTCATAGTGATTTACTATAGAGGATCATGTAAAACAAAACTGGTTTACGTTTGGAGAATTCTTTTACTTGTGATTTTACTACTGTGTGAGTTATATTGCGATGAGGGTACTGACTATCTGTATGGCAGTTGATTTAGACTTGACGGGGTAGTTGGTATAGCCTGAAGCTGAGCTTTTGAATGATTTTCTCTCTAAAAATGGCTACATGCTTCAAGGCTGTTCTGTTATTGAGCTTGGCTCCGGCGTCGGTTAGTCTGTTACTGTGTCAGTCTTGTCCTTTCATCGTAGTTTATTTTCAAGGGATAATGATAAAAATCATCAAATTTTGGAATGCTTCAAAACCCACCTAATATTTGGAAGTTGTATCCGTCTTACATTGTTCTCTATCCATTAATGGAGCTATCAGAAATTGCTGACTTATCAAAATTCAAGCCTGTTTTTCCTAATTTTCAAAGTTAACTATACTTTTTGATATTTGTCTTTTGTTATACTTCGCAAAATCTTGTTTGTTCTGCGGGTAAGTGAAGAATCTATGGTTTAATTCGAAGAGTTAGAAACTTTGTATTTTATCTCCTCTGTTGATTACATAATTGATAGCTGAGAATCTAGAATGTGGAAACTCGGAGCAACTTGACTACATCTTGCAAAGGCATCCAAAAGGATTTGATCTTATTCTTGGAGTTGTTATCTATATCTTAGTCAATGTTGACAATTCTTCTGGCATCGTGCAAATAATGGACTATATCAAAATGGCTCAATTAAATTCTAGTGCTTCTTCTATTAGTGAAGTTTCTAGAAAAAATATATCAAACGACGCAACGCACCTTGGGTCGCTATGGAAACAGCCTCCTTGTAATTTACAAGGGTAAGGTCTGCGTACAACTGACCCCCCAGACCCCAACCTGTTTGGGAATATACTGGGTATGTTGATGTTGATGATGATGATGATGATGTAATATGTATTACATGCACCCTACTCATGTTTAGAAATTTTTCTACTTAATACTGATATGTGAAACTAATACATCTCATGAAGAAGAAATCTGTTGGCCAAGTAGATTACAAATTGGTCGTCAGTTTGTTATTGAAAGTCATTAAGCATCTTACTTTTTGTAATTATTGTTTTTAATATTGTTATAATTACCTGATAATTATTATGTGAAACTGAGACATGAAGAAATCTGTTGGCTTAGTAGATGTCAAATTTATCTTCAATTTGATGTAAATAAATCATCTTGCTTTCCTTTTTCTAATCTCCTCTCTTTTTTCCCTTCTGTTGTCCTCTCTCTTTTTACCCTCATGTAGCCATTTAGGTTTTTGTAGATCTCAAGGAAACAAATTGTGGGAGAGTCTGGCAAATGGAAAATGTCCAAGCAGAAGCAGAGGCAGATTCCAGCAGCAGCAGTTCAATGGTGAGACTCGGGGCCTTTAGGTGGAGCTGTCAAACATGGTGGATGCCGTTCAGAAGATAGAGACAAAGATGGTCGAGGTGTCTGCCTTCAAGCATCTCATGTCAACTCATGTTCTGCAACAAGCGCGACATATTCAATATTTGTACGAGCAGGTCAGCCAGTTCTGTTTGGAGTTTGGACTAAATTCAGTCTTCAGCTGCCATTGCAAAAGAGCAAACCTCAAAAGAAAAGAATAAGAAGTGTCTGCACTTATTTGTTGCACTCATTCGTTACTGTTAAAAAATAGTTGTTAATGTTCGTTTATTGAATTTTATCACCAAACTTCAAGGTAGGTTCATCATTCCTTCATTGAATTTGTTGTTTGCCTTTAAATTTAACAGGTTGTTGAAGCAACAAAGAATGTGTAGCTTTGTAAATGAAAAGTTATCACAAGCAATACAAGGGTCGATTAGGAAATAAAACAAAATTGTCAGAAGTTTGATTAGCGAGTTTCTGCTTCTCCCACATGAAACAATTGTTCTTAGGGTTATAATTTAGAAATAAATTAGATCAGACTTTATTGCTTTACGATTTTGTGTCCACTAAAGACTTAATTTAAGCCGACTGTGCGTGCAAGGTTGCCGTTTGGCTCAACTATCTCTTTCTCCATTTGTTGTTTTATTTTTTATATAGTTGGTTTA
>CACSLK010016728.1:967164-978921 GCA_902706635.1 Striga hermonthica
AAAAATCAACCAGCATTTATTACATTTTATTTTTGGAAGATTTTATTTTTAATTTTTGAAATTATTCCTAAAAAATCAATCATCCATATATACGTCCTGAATTCATGGATTTTGTGGATTTAATTTAGGTAAACTCGACTGATGCTTACAATTTTGCAAAAGTCAAAATCCTTCTCATTTTTTGTCTAAAAAAAGTTGATTACCATAAAATCGAGAATTTCGAATTAGGCAAAATAATATCACATATATCTTTTACTAATTGCAACAAATTAATTGTTTATTAAAAAAATTAGATTGCATAGAAATGGGGTTAAATTATGTAAAATTCCGCATGAAAATTTTGTAAAAGTGAAAATTCTCTCATTATTTATTAAAAAAAATATGTTTACCAAAAAATCGAGAATTTCGAATTAGACAAAATACTATAACATGTATGTTTACCTAATTACAACATATCATGTTTATTAAAAAATCGGATTGCATAGAAATCGGGTCCAATTTCAAATTAAAAATTAAAGTTTAAAAATTCTTTATCATTTGGCTATTAGTTTCCTTAGGTCGGATTTATTTAAACATAAAATAGATTTAAATAATATTAATTTACAATTCAAAATGAAATCAAATTGGAATATCCTAAAAATTGGGTTTTGTTGAACCCTCTAGAATACAAATTTGAAATTGATTTCATACACTTACAAAATAAATAATGATTGCATACATTTACAAGATATCCTATATATCATGGTAAATAAATAATTGATTTATTTAAGCCTATCTTGAATCATAATATAATTTGTGGTGATAGACAATGTACCAAAAGACCAAACAAATAATGTTGTGTGTAATGATGTGTTTAATAGTATATAAGTTACATTTTGTTTATTCTAATACATGCAGTTTACGTTCTTCCAGTCATTCATTCAGTAAAATTCAAATGTTTACCTTAATAAAACTAGCCGGTGTATTGCACGGGTACCGCATTACTTTTCATCTACAGTAGGTAATAATATATTTGGCGGTAAATATTTTCTAAAAATAAATTAACTTTATTCTTATCTTATATTATATATAATATACACACACATATATATATTTTGATATTTTATCAAGAATGCGTACAAATTCACACAATTGCCCCACGAAAATGACTGTTTTTGTTTGTTTGTTGTTACTTTTTTTACTACATTTATTGCGTACGCGAAAATGGCACTACGATTCATTTTTATCAATTTTTTACCGTGCTTCCTAAAAGTAACGTTAAGAAATACTACTATGGAATATGAATCACATGTCGTCATAAAATATTCAATTTATACCTATTATGAATTTATTGGGGTCTAAAGCGTCTGTATTAAAATTTATTTATATTCATCATTACATATAATTCACAAGATATGGTATATGAATATATTAATTAATATCAATATAAAAAATTATCCAAATTATTATATATTTTTAAGTATTGTATTAAATTTTAACATGATTATTATTATTTTTTAAATTTTTACTATATAGTACGTCTATGTATAAAAAAAAATCAACACTTCTTATAAAATAAATTTAAAAAAATAAAAAAATATTATGCAACCTTAATAAGAATTGGTGTAATAACCCATCTAAACATCTCATTGCTGTCAAGAACAACCACCTTAATAAAGCATTTTGTGATAAGTGACGAAACTCTAAAAAAAAATAAGTACACAATAGTATGTGTGAAATATTGCTGGTAAAAAAAAAAATCATATAAAATTAAATAAGTATCTGATTTATTTTATTTTTTTTTTTATAACAACTTGCACTATCAGTTAAATGTCATTGTCAAAAGAATTTATATTTAAAGACAAAATGAAATAAGCTTTTGGTGTCTGTTAGTAAAAAATCCAATTTTAGGCCGCTAATTTGTCCATTGTCCACTTTTGGTACACTAACTTGTTCCTTATTAAAAAAGGTCCATTATGTTACACATTTCATCAGTTTTAGTACGCTAATCCCGTGGCTCGGGATTACGAGATGCCAAATCAGTTTTTTATCCTACCACGTCAACATCTTATCCCTCTACGTAGTTCCAATCCTGATCCACATCATCTCGTAATCCCGCCAACTTGAGTAGTGTACTAAAACTGATGAAAAATGTAACATAATGGACCATTTTTGATGAGTGACAAATTAGCGGACCAAAAGTGGACAATGAACAAGTTAGCGGACCAAAATTAAATTTTTGCCGTGTCTGTTATAACAAGACACAGATATCATTAATTTATTTTAGGTCCATCAAATGATCATATAAAAAACACATAATTTTTTATCATTGTTGTAATTTAATGATTTTTTTGAATTATTCGATTGATTTTTTTTTTTCAAAACAATAGAAATATCATATAATCATAAAGAAGCGAGACCAAAAACCGGCTACTCAGCCGAATTATTCGATTGATCACTGTCTATATTGTGAGAAGATAAATATGGCCCGTCTAATGTTAGCATATTGATGTCGAATTAGCGGATTGAAATTCATATTGAATTTGCACTAATTAATTTACTCGGTAAAAGTTTTATTTGAGTAGTTGTTTGAGCCCAATATACTATTTCTGAAAAAACTAAATATACCTCTATTTACCTATTTATCAATTAATACAATCCGCATTCAAATTAAATCTGCTCATCCAATAAATTTTATTTGAGTTATAAATTTAGTTTTTTGTTTTTGGAAAAAAAAAAAAAAAAANNNNAAAAAAAAAAAAAAAAAAAAAAATCTCTGATCCAATAACGCCTCTCTTGACCAACAAAATATTGAATGCGATTTTCCGGAATATCTTAGAAGATTTATTTTTAAAGTAGAATAAAGAATGTATTTTTTAAAAGACAGTCGGATAAATTACATCAAATCCTCCTATATTATATACTACTAGTACAACACTCGTGTATTACACGGGCACTTGCTAATTTTTTTTCTTAAAATCTAAAATTAATGAGAAAAAATAGGTGAAAATTTAAATATATTTTATAAAAATATATATATTATTATAATTTAGTATGACACTTTTTATTTGTGTGGCTTACTTGTGTTATATTATAATAATTTTTTTTTTAACTTACAACATATAACTACATTAAACATAAATATATCAACTAAGAAATAATTTTATTTTTCTAATAAATTTTAATAAATATTATTATTTTTATTATTATAAAAATGAATATAATTTATTTATTTTATATATACAATATGGATGTCAAATCGAAGATCATGAAAAGATGATTAATTTGATATATTATATACGTAAAACCGATAAGAAATACAAAAGTTATCAACTTTTAAATTACATTTATAATTCAATAGCTAATTGAAGGAAACAAATCAAAAGTCAGGGATATATAAGTCACTTAGTGTCTCACTATGTAAAATTATAAAGAATTAAAGGGTTATATTAGTACAAGTGATTTTAAAATACCTAAGTTAGCTAATAATATTTATGGAATGTCCGAACCTAGATTATTAATTATTAATATATCAATATTATTTGTCCAAACCTAATTACGAAGCATGATTCTTCGCCAAGTAGAATTCCGAAGCACCAGAACCAGCCACGTAGGCTCAGCGCATTCGGAAATTATATATAAAGGGGATATTCCTTTATATTTCAAAATCTGCGTGAAAACATTTATATTTAAATAACCAATACACTCTCTCTTTCATTTTTTACTAGTACGATTCCAGTGCAATGCACGGGTAAAAAATATTCATTAATATTATAAATTACAAATATTCATCAAATAATATTTACAAATTAAAAATATGGAATCAATATGTAATACAATTTACCTATATTAGTTTGTTGAAACTTGAAAACGTTATATGAAATTTTAAATTGACCAATACTACATAAAACATGTGTATTTAAAATTAATACACCACTCATACGGTGCAAGTAACTGATAATAAGTTACATTATATTCATTTCAAAAATAGATGTCATTTTAAATTTGTACTCAGAAATTTGATTTAACTACAATGTTATTTAAGTAAAACAAATCATTATATATATACACACACACATACACACACACACACACACCAAATAATTTGATAGTTCCACGCACATTTACAAAGAAAAATCGAGTAAAATATCGAGTAAAATACTTAGCAATATGAAAATAAAAATAATTAGATACCATTTATTACCATAAGCAGGTATATTGAATCAATATATAGTATACCAAATAATTCGATTTTATACATTATGGATACGAAAAATGATATTCAGTTTAACCACGAAATTAATTGCTCAGCGTACAAAACAAAATCAAGACTCATGTTTATTATAGATAAAAATAAAAAAAAAATATTCCAAAATATTTATTAAAAATAATTAAATAAAAACTTCCATTAACACAATTATTTTAGAATAATTTTATAAGAAATTATAATTGAATAAATCAACCGAACTTATACGATATGAGTAATTAGTGTATCTTAAAAATATAAATTTTTATTGTCTAATTATTCATTTAATTATCCATGATTTGAGCAATTAATATACTCAAAAATAAATAACATTTATTATATAATATAGAAATAAAAATTATCATTAACACATTTTTTAGAACAGTATTTACAAATTGCATAATTAATTATTGTTGTCGATATTTCCATAATTATAGTAATTATTTACAAATTGAAAAATCAATCGACGTAATTAAGGTATATTAAAAATGTATTTTACAAAAGAATTACAAGAAAAATATAAAACACTTATTAAACAATAAATTATAAAATTTAGTTGAATTTTTTTTTACCAAAACACATAATTGATATTGCAGCCAAAATTCCCATAATTGGGCAAATCAACCAATTCACATGATTTATGAGTAATTAAGATATCTTAAAAATAAACTTACCATAAGTGATTATTTGAAATATACTATAAATTATTAAATTAATTTGAGTAATTAAAGCATCTTCAAAATGACTATTTGTATGGCTTAATTATTTCTTTAAATAATGAGACGCAATTTCCTTAAGTAATTATTTGAAATATACCATAAATTGTTACATTAGAGAATAGTAAATAAAATTATTTTGGAGTGAAATATTTACTATTTAAAAAATAATAAAATCATTATCATGTTAGTTTATTCAAAAAAAAAAAATATACCCTCATTATAGTTTATAATATACTAGTACAGTACTCGTGCGATGCACGGGGGTTTATTATCTCCGTCCCTTTTAAAAAACAAATCTCTCATACAGTTCAAACTAACAGAAACATCATGTCATTAATAATAAAAAGTTTAAGAAAATAAATAAAAAATAATCTATATATTATTGAACACTTTTCTTATATACAACGTTCATGGTTTGATTCGTTGACACATCATCATCACCACAAATTAAGATTTTCAAACCATTTCTGTTTGCAACACGAAAGACAACAACATACAACTGACCATGACTAAACACTGGTTTCTTAGGGGAAAAATAATTCATGAATAAACAACAAATACGTTAATATAATTTATACAAATAAAACATATAAATAATTATATATTTGCAATTTGACAATCTTGGTTTGGCCATGGATAATGATCCTCCATTTTTCTATAGTCGATTTGTAAATGTCAATATTGCTTTCAACTTGATAGTTTGTCAAGACATACTTACCACATTTCTTCAATATCACCGACAAATTTTTGGATATTCACAGGTCGAATTATGCCAGTAATTCGTAATCTCTAAGACAATACATATTAAATTATTAAATAATTTAATAAGCACAATAAAATAACTTTAAATTTAAATTAATACAGTATGAATGTGTGAACATATTACCTCCGAATCGTGAAAGATAATCTCTAGAAAATTCTGGTAATTGCGTACGTCTTCAACTCGTTGGAACATCCTAATTATGTGTAGCTTGATTGGTGACTTATTGGATCTGTGGATATCCTGATGACTCCAAAATTCAAAGGCACGTTGAGATGATATTGAAAAGTTTCGTAAAAAAAGTTGTAGTGCGGGATGTGTATGATGTAGAATATATGTTGTTCAAGTTTGTTAATATTTATATAGTAATGATTAACTTTACGATTCTTGTGGATTTTTATGGATGTTTACGGATTTATTGCTTGTACTAATCTTCTTAAGGGACAATACTCGATTTATTTTATTATGAATATCACCGTCTATTCCAATCGGATATCTTTCATATAACAATGATTAGTTGGAAAAATAAAAGATAATTCTTATCTCTTAATATATGGCATAAAATCGATAAGACAATTTGGTAAGCCTCACTATGCGATTTTGTAGCTTTTTTTGTTATTAAAAATGAGATGTTTTATATAATAATGATTAGTTGGCAAAATAAAAGATAATTCTTATCTCTTAATATATGGCAAAATATCGGTAAGAGAATTTGGTAAGCCGATTTATGCGATTTTATAGCTTTTTTTGTTATTAAAATTAGATGTTTTTGGAAAAATAAAAAAGGAATCAGCATAAAAACAGAATCAACTAAAAAATCAGCATAATATGAGAGAAATCATCATAATTAGGTAACAAAATCCAAAAATTCTTGGAAGGCAATGCACATGCGAACACAAAATTTGCACAGAATCAACTAAAAATAGTTTAAAATTACTTAATGGAAGGATTGATTTATGATATTCCGTATTTTTATGTTAATTAATAATTAATAATTAATTTAATTTGTGGGACCTTCTTGGTTATTACCTAAAGTAGTAATTATTACTTAAAGTAGTAAGTCAAAGGATTATTTTTTGAAGTCAAACTTACTTTTTTTGTATTTTTTTCAACAACCTCTTTATATTATTATAGATATAGATTTACGATAAATTGAATGTACCATGATTCTTTTGTAAATATAAATATAGAAATTGAGTGAAAAAAATGTTCTCCATAGCTTTTGAACATGAGATCTCAAATAGCCTAGTTAGCTTTCTCACCAACACACCATTAAAGATTTTGTGTTCATTTTCACAACGTTTAATACATAACTAGTACATACCCCGTGAGATGCACGCGACATAGATATTAAATGAGTTATTTTCACAGTTTTGTCCATTTAAGTCTAAAAAGTAATAGGGTTATTATCTATTTTCTACATATTTATCAACGTTAAGTCTAAAAAACAATAGGGTTATAAACTTTTATTTTCACAACCTTGTCCGTTTAAGTCTAAAAAGTAATAGGTTATTATCTATTTTCTACATATTTTATCAACGTTAAGTTTAAAAAACAATAGGGTTATAAACTTTTTTCACATCTGACAGAGATATTAAATGAGTTATTCGCACAGTCTTGTCTGTTTAAGTCTAAAAAGTAATAGGGTTTATCTATTTTCTACCTCTTTTAATCAACGTTAAGTCTAAAAAATAATTGAGTTATAAGTTTTTTCCAAATCTTTTAACCAACATTGTCTTTTTAGCCAGAACATTAAATATGAACACGTTAGGGTTAGCTTGTAAAATAATTAATATATTATCTCACTAAAATATATATACTAATAAAAACTTAATTTTAGCATATAAATTTATCTCTTGATATAAGAGAAAGTAACGGTTTTACTTATTCTTATTCATCATTCAATATTTAATTATTATTTTAATTAAATTGTATGATTATATTAGAGCATATTTATAAGAAAAATAATAAAACTACTATTTATGAGATGCATTTAATGCTGACCTATTTTTTTGCTACTAATTTTAATAAATAGGATGACTCTTTATATAAGTATAGATAAGAAGGAATTAGATAAGGAATTTTGAATTTGTATTTTTTTTTAGTATAGATAGACTTTACGAAGAATTTTTGACTTCACCGATTTTATGGGATTTTTTTTACTAAATCGATGTTATTATGGAATAAGACAAATAAATAAGACCTTTTTTATTTTAATAAAGATTTTACGTAATTTTTTTTTTACTTATCGCATGTTATGAGATTTTTTTCTTAAACCGAATTTATGAGATATAAGACAAATAAATTAAATAATTAAATAAAATTCTAGATAGAAATAACAATGCATTAATTACGTTGACTTTTTTACCTACTTAATTTGGTAAATATGATACCTTATTATATAAGTATAGATAGACATTACATCTGAATAAATCAAACTACACTTTAAAAAAAATGTAAATTATTAAATTAATAAAATAGATATGGTTAAAAGAATAATATTTTATTGTATTTATTTTTAGCTTAATTTAATTTATTTTTATTTTCTATTATTTATTTTAATTCATATCATCCACATTATTTTGTTGCATTATTTATCTTATTTTATTTTCTTTTATCTTAGTTAAGAAATTTTATTTATTTTGTTTAACTTGAGACAATAAGATAAATATAAATTTGACTATATAAAATGTAGAAACTAAAATAATTAAATAGAACAAATACAAATTAATTCCTTGAGTGACTCAATTATTCGGCTGCCCATATTTGCCATTGCCTTAGAGCGACTCAGTTATTCGGCCTTGGGCCTCCTCTAGAGGCCGTGTTGGGCCATGGCGAAAAGCCCAAGTACAAGCATGTTGTGTTTGGCAAAAAAATTTACTGTTGAACTCATAGTTTTTTAAAAAAAAAATTGACAAAAAATTGCCCACATAACTTACTGAGGTGAAAGTGACAAAATTTACTGTTGCACTCATAGTTTTTAAACTCGCCCCAAAAATTGACCCGGGCAGGTCTTCGAGTCATCGGTTCAACTGCGGGGTCACCGGGTCAATTGTTGAACCGAATAATTAATTTTAAAATTATTTGAATTATATATAGAATTTTTGACAAATAAATATACATATATGATAAAAGTAACAAAAACAAATGTTATGCATATAAAATTTGTACATCAAAAGCGTTAAAAGAATTATATCTCACAATAAATATTTATTATATCAATATACTTACATAGTTTTTACTTTTTATATAAAAAAAATTAAAAATAAATAAAAAATATATAATGACCGGGTCAACCAGATTGACCCGGCTGGGTCAATAGCCCGGGTCGACCGGGTCAAGGCCCGGGTTGACCGGGCTTTGACTGTATTTGATCGGGTTCATTGCTACCCAGTCCAAATAGTTTACTCGGCCCGGTTTCGGCTCCAGATCGGTCGAGTCCCGGGTCGACCCACCGGGCCACTTCGGATTGAAAAACAATGGTTGCACTGCTTAAATACAAAAAAATGCCAAATTATGAGGAATTTACAATTTTGTATAATAGACTAATAGTAGAGTATTCAATTTGACATTTGAGGCAAATTTTTCATAGTACTTTTAACGTTGGTTTTGGAAGCACCACTAAAAAATGATCTCAATCAATTTTATTGTTGGGAAGCATCAAATTTGTTGCAACGCGTGAGGCCATTTTCTATATACTAATTTGAGTCATATTTTGTTGTTGGAAATTATTTTTGTTGTGGCAATGATTTATAATTTAGAAATTTGCTACATTCTTACGAATCCTTTTGAAAACGACTGCTAACTAAAATATAATTTTATTATATAATTATGCAATATACATACAAATATAAGTCTTTATGGTGGATCCACAATATACATTTCATTTATAGCAAGTTGGTTTTTACACATGAGCAGAGAGTAAAATAATTCTTTTATTTTTTTCCTTATTTCTATTTGTTAAGCATTAAATAATCCCTCTCAATTAAAATATGTAATTTTCATCATTCTTTTCAAGTAATACATTAATTTCAAAATAAAAACATATATTTTTTTTTAAATAAGAGAATAACTGCTTAAATACACTAACTATGTCGTATTGTTGCTTTCAACTATAAATATACGGTGACGGATCAAGAAATTTCATTAAGAGCTCGATTTTAAATGTTAAATAACGAGTTTGTAGTTTAAGTCCAAACACTCATTCTTGTCTATGTATGTGCATTACATGATTGTCATGAGTTTTGATCTTTCAGGAATTATGAGCTAAATTTTTTTACTAGGGGATTGAGTGTAGTTATTATCAATCTTATGTATATTTGAACGAATGCTTACTTTGTGCGCGTTGAATGAAATTTAGAATTGTTCGATTGATCATTGTCTATATATTGTGAGAAGATAGATGTTAACAAATTGATGTCAAATTAGCGGATTGGAATTCATAAATTTTCACTAATTAATTTATTTGGTAAAGATTTTATTTGAGTAAGTGTTTGAAACCAATATACTATTTCTGGAAAAGCTTAATATATCCTCTATTTACCTCTTTAACAATTAATACAATCCGCACTCGAATTAAATATGTTGATCCAATAACACCTCTCTTGATCAACAAAATATCGAATATGATTTTTCGGAATATCTCAGAAGATTTATTTTAAAAATAAAATAAAGAATGTATTTTGTAAAAGAAAGTAGGGTAAAAGACATGAAATCCCCCTCTATTTTACTATAATGCACATTTTTCCCTTATATTTTGTGTGAAACCCCTTATATTTAACTAACCGATACACTCTCTCTTTTCTTATTTTATTTTGCGGCGTTAGTTTATGTCAAAAAATTCCGTTATACCCTCATAATATTTTATAATACGTTTGCGATAAATTTAATTTATCATGATTTTTAAAAATATCCCGAGAAATGGGTTAAAAAAAATTGTTGTCCATAGGTTTCTCACATGAGACCTCAAGTAGGCTAGTTAGCACTTAGCATTCACACCAACACATCATTGAAGATTTTGTATTTTTTTGATAACATTTAATATGTATGTGTATATGTATACATTAGATATAAATAAATCAAATTAAATTTAAAAAAAAGATATATCAAATGTATTAAGTTAATTTAACAAAATTAAACTTATAATTAATTAAATTATAATAAACCAGACTACAGTTAAAATAATAACATTTCATTTTATTTATTTTAGCCTACTTTAATTTAATTTTATTTTCCATTATTTATTTTTATATATGCCGTTGGAAAAAAAAATTATTTATTTTTATATTATTCTACATTATTCTGTTGCATTATTTATCTTGTTTTATTTTATCTTAGTTAAAAAAAATATTTATTTTGTTTAACTTAAGACAATAATATAAAAATAAATTTTACTAAATATAATGTAGAAACTAAAATAATTAAATAGAATAAATATAAATAAATTATATTATTTAAAGCAAAAAATTATAATTAACTAGCTTACTTTAACTTATTTATTTTATTTCATTTAATTTTATTAATTTGTTTTTTCATTTGTCGAATTATATAACTAATTTTTATTTTTAAAAATTTGTTTTATAAATAAAAAATAGTAATTAGAAGTGGAAATATGGAAAGGGTTTTTGTATCCATATCAAGTTGAGCCTATCCATCCCTCCTTTGTTGAGGGAATAATTTATATAAATTTAATTTATGCTATTATATTAAATTTTATCTTACTTTATTTAATTTATTTTTCATCATTTTATTTTTATTTTAATTCTTTACATTTTATTTATTTTTTATTACATTGGCTATTATATTTAATTTATTTACTTTGTTTAATTTGTTTTCCATTTTTCTATTTTAATTTATGTATTTTATTTTATATATATAGTTTATTTTATTTAGCTCAATTTAGTTATTTTCCTTATACATTTTATTTCTAATGAAATGTGGTTAGGTGGTAAGGCCCACCTCTATGATCTATCACATGTTGTGCATCAGTTTCCACATGCCCCACCTACCCATCATTTTTTTTTTTTTTTTTTTTTTTTTTTTTTTTTTTTTTT
>CACSLK010016728.1:979055-991430 GCA_902706635.1 Striga hermonthica
TTATCTGGTAAATATTTATCATGATATATATATATATATTATTAACACTTGAACGTACAAATTTTATACACAAAACATTTAAATTGGTCACTTTTATGTATATTTATATGACAAAAGTACCCTATATATAATTTATAAAAAAATTAAAATTAATTATCCAGTTCAATAATTGATCGGATGACCCGATGATTGACCCGATGACCTGTCCGAGTCGATTACCGGGTCATATTTAAAAACTATGAAATGACACCATAAGCTGAGCCCAGCCGATGTCCTTATAACAAACGGCTATAAAATATGCCCATCTCTCTCCCCTCCAGGGTATCGCCTCTCTCTCTCTCTCTCGTTTTAGCAAATTAAACGGTCTATAAATGTAACTTGTATATGTGTCAAGGAATCGATAATAAGGTGTATCCATTAGTAAGTGAATATATATTACTTTCTTATTTTTTTTGGTTTCCTTAACCAAATTTTGGTGTGTTTTTGTTATGCATATAAGTTCATTTGAATTCTTTTAATGCTGCAAGCTAGATATGGTTTATGTAATTTCTCTTTGTTTGGTCAAAATTTCTGCATTATTATTATTATTAATATATTTATTTTTCATCATTTCTCCAACCCATATAACGCTAAACCTGAATAATTAATTCCATTTGTATTCAGAAAAGGTGAAATATTTAAAATTGGGGACATGTATATATATATATATATTAAATTCTATGACCAAATATTTCCTCAATATATTGTGTTTGATTTTATTAAAATTAAATTAACAATTTACAATTGTTGTCTAGCGGGCATTATGCTCAGCACGTGCCTAGATTTGTCGACTTGAGGATTTTTCCGGCGATGGCAACTGTCGGGCTCGATGGTAGTGTCGTGTCCGTGATCGCCATGGCTGTGTTGCTTGGGTATCAGCTCGTAGCTTACATTGCCCTCACGAGGATTGGTATGATCACTAGCTGAAATTATTAAACTTTGAATTAATAACGAAAAAGAAAAAAGAACTAATCTTGCGTTGTTTGATAATGTTGGTTTTTAAATTTCTTTAATTAAATTTTGGATCAATGGTTATTTTGCTAATTTGTTTTTCATGATTGGTTTTGTTGTGTTCATTTCATCAAAAATCCCTAGCTGCACATTTCTATGGTGAATTTTCTTATGAACTAAAATTCCAAGGCGGAGCTAGAATTTACAAGCTATCCGGACTACAAGTATTGCAAAATAATATATAAGCATATGACAAATATACGAGTTAATTTTAGGTTGGCAAGAAGCTTTATTTTTATTAGAATAAATTGATAAAAAAAGAAAAATAAACAGAAAAATATATACAGAATTTGGATTTTGGAGTAGGGGAAAGTGCATAATTTGTAGGGGAAAAGTAAATAATAGCATAAATTGTAGGAATGATAAATATTAGAATAATTTGACATAAATTGTAGGGAGAGAGGAAAATAAATTATCTAAACACATAAATAATGACAATATCAACAATATACTGACTTTGTTTTAGGATTTTTTTTTTTTTTTTTTTNNTTTTTTCTGTATACTCAATATAAATTTAGTACTGATGTTAATAAGCAATCAACTTTTAAAATCACAAAACAATAATAAATAGAATAAGGATGACAATTAAACTTAACAAATATTAGTCACATTTTGCTCCACTAACTAGTAGTAACAATAAGTAAAGGTCGATCACACGAGAAGTATGAATCGAACTATGATTTTTCTCGTATTAATTAAATTTATAAAAGCAATAAAATAGGGGAAATATTAATCGAATAACTAAAATCTTAATAATAAAATCTAAACAAATAAAAATAAAAATAAAATAAAATAAAATAAAATAAGAGAATTTTCTAGTTCACGGTTCAGTCTAAGCCCTCACTCGACTAATCTAATCAATTGTGGCATCAAGTTTCACTATATTCCGAAATTACTAGTCTTAAATAACAACACGCGTTGCTACCCGACGTTTTCTCTAATGTTAATTTAACTGAGAGATGCTCTACGATTAAACTTGACTTATTGGACTGTGTAGAACACACTCTCTAGATTTAATGCAATAGCCGCTTTAGATATTGAAAAATAGGTTAGTCTAAGTAGTAAACACAACCGCGCAGTTCAATTAATTAGGTTGTGGTATCCCCGACAGTTATTAGCTTTCAGTTGCAACTTAAGAATTAAACTCAACAACAATTACGTATTGCAAATTCAATTCTAGCATTAGACATGAAAAATCTTATCTAGGTGATCAATCTAAATAAATCAAACGCATCATGATTGATCAATCAAAATAACACAAACAATTTCATAAAAACAATAAAATAAACAATCACTCTAATTAATTAAACATAATCAAGTACGTAAGGTTCAACATACTCATAACTAGAAATAAAAACTACTCTAACATAATAACTAAAAAAGAAAAAAAAAATTAAATAAAAGTATCGTTCTTGTGTATGGGTACGACCTCCCTCCGCGATTGTCCGCTTTCCAATCTGCCCTCTCTCTATTTTTTTCTCCCTATTTTTCCTGGCTCTGCGTGGTTAATCTCTGGCTTTTGGTGGCTGCGGCGTTTTTTTTTTTCATATTTAATTCTCTGTTTTGTAGATGTTGGACAAAATAATTATTTGGGTCATCAAATCCCTTTCCCTCGTTTTTTTTTTTTTGGTTTCACTTCAGCCCACAAAATGTTGGCCCCTTTATGCACACTAGTGTGTACCCCGTGTGAGGCACGGAAACATTATTATAAATAGACCTCGAGTTTTATTCACTTAATGACGGAAGTGCAAATTACTATTGATCCTATTTAAAAAGAGGAAGAAAAAAATAATTATAAATTAAAGAGGAGGATAAACGATATTTAATAATTATAAATTAAAGATTCGGGGTCAAACAATGCAAAATTATTTTGTATAAGAGAATATAGAATTTGAATGTATAATATTAAAACACCTAAAATATTATATTAGTATATGTGAAAGTATTCAAAATTTTGGGAAGTCACCTACAACTTTTTCTAAACAATTTTAGAAAGAAAACATATCTAAAAACATTTGAATTAAGCATTGTGTAAAAAAGATTTTTGTAGACTATTTTGTAAAGACGACATGTTTACGAATATTTAAATTTAACATCAATTATGTATATATGTGTGTATATATATAGCGTGTGTATCTATATATATAGACAAATATGTAAAAAAAATATCTAAATAATTTTTTTAAAGTATCTAAAATATTATAAGTCTAATTTAATTACATACAATTTCAAAATTATTATTATGGCGTTACTTCCATCTAACAAAAATTGATTGCATATACTTTCAACACAATCTGTTATTTTGTTAACCTAAAAAATAGGAAAAAAAGGGAACATCACAAAAACTATCGTCGGTTTTTTAAGAGAAACAAATCAACACAATCTGTTATTTTGTTAAATTATAGAATAGGAAAAATGGAACCATCAGAAAAAACAGCGCCGCATTTATTCATTAAATGATTTTGGCGGGAAATCATAAAAATATTATACTTTTTATATAATGATAGATATGGGCCAAAAATGAGCTGGTATGGGGTTGTACTACACTACTCAATTATCGTTCGACGTCACGCTGCCCATGAAAATACTCAAATGTCCTAAAAATAACGATAAATATATCATAACACCTAAATCCATCTAATAAATTAATAATCGAAAAATATATAAATGCAAAAAAATTAAGCATATAAACATACATTAATAAATATATAAAATGCATACTTTTTCCAACCAATCAATATATGAAAAACAATATATGAAAAACAAATGGTGTTGTGAATGTATTAAAGTTATTGTTAATTAGCTAATAGAAAATTAAGAACAAATTGAGAAGATATGTCTAGAATTTTATTAAAAAAAAAATGTTTTACATTATTATTGTATAAATATTTATAGTCACAAATAACTAAATAACCAAATTTATTCTTTAAAACAATTTGATTTGGGATACATAGTAGTTTAATTGCAAAATCTTTTAATACAATATTTACATGTAATTTTTTTTTTTGTTACAATGATATGATGCCATTCCGGACAGACCGGCTTGTAAGAAAATGACGAGAAGAAATGGCTTCGCCTTTTGCAACAGAAGGCGCATAGTTTCGGTTGTCATCTTTCTTCTTCTTGAGTGAGAGAGTTTAAAGGCGTAAAATAATACTATTTCCCGAAAAATACTATTATTACGCCTTAAAATTCTCTCACTCAAGAAGAAGAAAGATGACAACCGAAACTATGTGCCTTTTGTTGCAAAAGGTGAAGCCATTTCTTCTCGTCATTTTCTTACAAGCCGGTCTGTCTGGAATGGACTTAATATCAAAAGTTGCATTAGATAATAGAAAAAGTTTGGCGTGAGAATAGATAAAACTCAAACAGAATTTGGTAAAATAATTACTTATAAAACTAATATCATTTTTGGAGAAATTTGTGAAATTGTTCCAATGAATTTGGCTAATTGTATATTAGACCTAATTGTAAATGTTGGAGTGCTATAAATAATGGCTAATGATGACACTGTCTAAACCAAAATATTTATTCCACCAACAATTATTTCCCTCACAAAGCTTCCTTGTAGTTTTCTCTTTGCAAATAGAAAAAATAAAATGTCTCAACCAGAAAACTTAATGGAGTTCATGTTAACACATGACCATGGGGTGAAGGGGTTATCACAACTAAACCTTGTGAAACTCCCAGAAAAGTTTGTTCACCCGTCGTATGAGAGGTTGGACATTATTAAAGATGCCGAGAGAAAATCTATACCGTTGATCTACGTGTCCAATTCGGACAACTCTAACGTTTCACACTCCATTTGTGAGGCAACCACCCGATGGGGTTCTTTTTAAATAATCAACCACACGATTCCCATCGAGGTTTTGACGACGTGATCATGTGCGCACATGACTTCTTCGAGCTGCCCGTGGACGAGCGCAAGAAGTATCTCCCAGAAAATTCACAGAATGCAACTGTGACCCTTAAGAGCAGTTTTAGCGCTCGTGTTGAGTATTACATAGATTGAAAGCGTCACATGGTCCATCTTGTGGACCACCGAGGTGGAAAAGAGTCCAAATTTTGACATGTTGTTACAAGGTATAATGGCCTCAAAGTTCCAATTAAGACACCTTATTTTGCACTTTTTACCATGCATCATGCATGCAGAGGCTGAATGTTTTGTTATGTGAACTGGACTCGATTGACGATAAAGAAGTTGCTCATGATATTCATGAAGGGCATCAACATTGAGGAGATTGACGAGGACAAAGAACGCTTTCTGATGGAAGTGCTGGCAGCGAGCCTTGTGTACTACCTGAGACCTGAGTTGGCAGTGAGGTCCGGTCGGCATCGGACTTGTCGTCCATTACTCTTCTCTTGTAAGATGATGTTGGTGGGCTGTATGCACGTGACCAAGTGTAGTGGATGCTTGTTGCTCCTACAAGAGGTGCATTAATTGTCAATGTAGGGGATACATTGCAGATCCTCAGCAATGACAAATATCAAAGCATTGAGCACCGAGTTTTCTTAACGGGGAATATGAACAGGTTCTTTATCCCTATTTTTGCCAATGCCTTGAGTGACTTAATCCTTGGGCCTCTGCCTGAGGTGTTGGGCCATGGCAAAAAGCCCAAGTATAAGTATGTCATGTTTGGAGGCTACTTCAAACATTTTTTGAGCACAAGTCAAGATGTCAAGCAAGCCATCAATTTTGCACCATAAGATTCAATTCTTGTAATTTGTTTGGAATTAGAACAATGTATCTACTACAGTTTGTAATGATTAGGGATGAGTAGTTGATTTCACATGGCTCTTGTCACACCAGTTTGTAAATTATATAGACTCTAGAATTCCTTGGTATGAAGGTATCACGTATACCTTCTTTTTCAACAAAGGAATTGTGGAGTCTATCGAATTTACAAACTAGTGTGACAAGAGCCATGTGAACTCAACTACTCATTCCTTATCATTACAAATTGCAATAGATACATTGTTCTAATTTTAAACAAATTACAAGCATTTGAATCATATGCTGCAAATTGATGACATGCTTGCCATCTTGACCTTTGCTCAGAAAATGTTTGAAGTAGTCTCCAAACATGACATGCTTGTACTTGGGTTTTTTTGCATGGTACAACGCCTCCGGCATAGGCCTAATGATTGAGTCACTCAAGGCATTGACAAATATGGGGACAGAGACCCTGCTTCTATTCCCCGTCAAGAAAATTTGGTGCTCAATGCTTTGATATTTGCCATTGCTGAGGACTTGCAATGTAACCCCTACATTGATAATTAGTGCCCCTTTTGTAGGCGCAACAAACATCCACTGCTCTTGGTCACGTGTATAAATCCACCAACATTGTCCTACAAGAGAAGAGTAATGGACGACAAGTTCGAATGCCGGCTGGACCCCACTGCCAAGTCAGGTCTCGGGTAGTACACAAGGCTCGCTGCCAGCACTCTCATCAGGGAACATTCTTTGTCTACGTCAATCTCCTTGATGTTGATGCCCTTCATCAGAATCATAAGCAACTTCTTTATTGTCAACCGAGTCCAGTTCACATAACAAGATATTCGGTCATGCATGCATGATGCATGGTAAAAAGTGCATCATATATAAATAAGGTGTCTTAATTGGAATTTTGAGGCCATTATACCTTGTAACAATAAGTCAAAATTCGGGCTCTTTTTCAGCTTGGTGGTCAACAAGATAGACTAGGTGACCCTTTCAATTCATGTAATCCTCAACACGAGCGCTAAAGCTGCTCTTAAGGGTCACAATTGCAGTCTGTGAATTTTTCGGGAGATACTTTTTGCGCTCGTCGACGGACAGCTCGAAGAAATCACGAGTGCACTGGATCACTTCGTCCAAACCCCAGACGTGAATCCCATGGTTCATTATTTGAAAGAAACCCCATTTGATGGTTGCCTCACAAATGGAGTGGGCAACATTGGAGTTGTCTTAATTGGACACGTCAATCAACAATATAGATTTTTCCTCGACAACTTTAATGATGTCCAACCCCTCAAACGAAAGGTGAACAAATGTTTTTGGGAGTTTCACAATGTTTAGTTGTGATAACCCCTTCACCTCATGGTCATTTGTTAACATGAAATCTATTAAATTTTCTGGTTGAGACATTTTCTTTTTTCTATTCGATATTGTTTGCCCCATTTTTGTTGGTATCTTATTTGTCTTTTCTTCCATTTTTAGTTGTTTATTAGGTTTTTCTAGTCCGTCTAGTCGTTTATTGTACTTTTATCTTTATTTTGGTGTGTTTGGTACATCCTTTGTTGTTCTTCCTTTTTTTCTTGTTTTTCGTGTTTTTCCGTTTGTGGTGGTTTCAGGTTTTAGGTTGACCAGATTATGAGTCCCCAGAAGAGAAGTGAAGTATGCCGTCTAGGTTTCTAGGAGTTCCTATCGTTTTGTGTGACCAAAACATGCGGAAATCAAGTTCCCAGCTTAGGCAGAACCCGAGAGACGATAGCCGAGAGCACGCGAGTCCAGAACGACAAATTTTAGGGGCTGCCCAGGCCTTAGTGCCGCTACCCCAGATTAATGACCCTAGAATGCACCGTACTTAAACCTTAGCAGCGCTAACCCCTGTTTCTTAATTGAAGCGATTTTCTTAGATTCTGAATGAGAGGGCTTAATCGATTTGAGGGCAGTTCTTACAGATTCCAGACATTGTATTTTTGAATTTTCCCTAGCATAAACGTATTTCTCTCCTTGGATTCACTTGGATTCAATCTTGGAGTGAAAACTCTAAGATTTTCGTCTCGTGGGATCAGGTTACACCTTGTTTTCGACATTGGATTTTACATTAATCGTAAGCACTTCTTTTCGTTTTGTTATGATGATTATTATTTTGGTTGATGTGAATTTGCGTGTTGAATTTACGATGAGTGGCTAATTTTGTAAGCTAGGGATATGGGATGATTGTTTCGATTAGTTTTCAATAATGTGGTTGTTAATTGCTCAACCTATGCGACTTGTATGAATTCTAGGATTAGTTGATTGATCACCATTCTAACCTAGTTAATCGACTTTTATAACCGAAAGGGGAGAAGTCGGTCTATTTAGGCTCGTTTAGAATAGACTTGTTCGTTATTGTATTATCTATGTGTTATTGGATTTGATAGTTGATCTTTTACATTCACTCTCTTGTCACGAAAAGTTATTGAGAGTGAACCTCTGGACGAGTATACGATTCAAGTCCTTTAACCGAGCAACTAATTTCCCGGTAATTGTGTTGGAACTGAAAGCAGTTATCCCCGACTCCCTAGTTCTTTTATCATTAAGTGAATTTATTTGCAATTGGAATCTCGTCTTGCTTAGTTTTAGAATAGTAGTAGTTAATCAAAACTAAAAACAATTGAATTAGAGTGTTTAGGATTTATTTTCTCTTTTTGTGATTGAATACACGTGCAATGTAATCCGGCCAGCCTTCCTTGAGACATGACTCTGGGATTGAATCATTTGATTTAACTCCGGTAAAAATATCTACAACAGATATATACAAAGAGAAAAGCAAAAGGAACGTTTGTGAGTGGAAATACGAAATAAATGTTTTGGTGTAGACAGTGGCATCACTTGCCATTATTTATAGCACTCCACCATTTACAATTTAGGCTAATTTACCGTTTGCTAAGTTCATAGTACCAATTTCACACCTCTCTCCACAAATGATATTATAGGTTTTATAAGTAATTATTTTACCAAATTTTGTTTTAGTTTTATAAGTAACTTATTATAAATTATTAATTTTTATATATTATATTTAAAATAAAAAAAAAAAACATATTAAGAGATTAAATTATCCCACCACCTCATCAACTCATCACACACGACATCATTACTATATCCCCCCACGCCACGCCAGCTTTTTATAAAATTGTGTAAATAGGCCAAATTAGTGAATCATTTATAAAATTTTCCCAAACAGGGTTACTAGCTAAATATTTCGCCATGTTTACATCGATCTACAAATGTTTTAACTTGTATATAGGTCAAAGATTTAATTTGTGTGTTGATTTTGTTTCTATTGTGCTTACACTCTTCGCATGACATTTTGGCGACTGTTCTTTCAAGGATGAATTATTCCTACACATATAATTCTCATGAATCCTATAGAAAATCACTATTTGTCATTTTTTTAGCACGACTTTAAATAATGCCATTTTCACATTGGTAATACTTTTACAGCCAATATGTCTGTTAAAGAAACACAAAAGGAACCATGGTTGGAGCTTAGCTGAGACTTGTTGTTGCAGATGTTGGAATTGTTAACAAAGTATTCACAAAATATTAATTTACTCTAATGTCAAGCAACTTGTAGCATTTCTTGATTTTTGCAGGGGATCATGGGCAGCTTATTTTTTAACAAAGAAATTGATGAGTCTATCGAATTTATAAATTGGTGTGACAAGAGCCATATGAACTCAACTACTCATTTCTTATCATTACAAACTACAGCAGATACATTGTCCTAATTCTAGACAACAAGCATTGAATCATATGATTGCAAAATTGACGCCAGCTTGCCATGATGACCTTTGCCCAAAATTTTTTTAAAGTAGTCTCCAAACATTACATGCTTGTACTTGGGCTTTTCGTCATGGCTAAATTCCCCCAGAAAAGGCCCAATGATTAAGCCAATCAAGGCATTGGGAAATATTTGAACAGAGACCCTGTTCCTATTCCCCGTCAAGAAACTCGGTGCTTAATGCTTTAATAGTTGCCATTGCTGAGGATCTGCAAAGTATCCTCTACATTAACAATTAATGCACCTTTTATAGGCGTAACAAGTATCCACTGCTCTTGGTCACGTGCATTCAACCCACCAACATCGTTCTGCAAGAGGATAATAATGGTCGACAAGTATGAATGCCTACGGGACCCCACTGTCGAGTCAAGTATCGGGCAATCTGAGGAGTACACAAGGCTCACTGCCAGCATCTCCGGGTAATACACAAGGCTCACTACCAGCACTCTCATCAGGGAGCGTTCCTTGTCCACGTGATGCTTTTTCGAAAATCGAGCTAGGGAGTCTTCCTTTACCAATGGGTCCAGAAGAATTTCCGTAATGTTGATAACCTTCATTAGAATCAGGAGAAACTTCAGCTCCCATTAGGGATCATTCCTTGTCCTTTTCAATCTCCTCAATGTTGATGTCCTTCATCGATATAAGAAGCTACTTCTTTATTGTCAACCGAGTCCAGTTCACATAGCAAGACATTCGATCTCACATGCATGATACATGGTAGAAAGGTACATGCATATATAAATAAGGCGTCTAAATTGGAATTTTGAGGCCATTATACTTTGTAACATCAGACCAATTTACAGGCCATTATACCGGAATTAACATCAGTGATCCAATTGATGAAACCCTAACATCAAACGGAAAAAAAGGATTTTACGAACCTGAGACTTATCCTTGACTTCGTTGAGGCGTTCTCCACACTAGTAAAGCTTCTCAATGTCCTTCTCATCGTCGGGAACATCTGCCATTTTTGTGGCCGGCGCATGCCTGTGACTGTGAGGAGTCTCTATAGGTGCACAACGCTTGTACTGTAAGAGCTAGTAGCAAGGACGATATTTGTTCGGGTGACGGACGACTTGACCGTCAGAAAAACGGAGGATTGTGTCGACTCGGTTAATTTATTTTTTCAATTGTATTGATAGTTAATGTATATATTTTTCTTTTGTTTATTAAGTTATATAGAAATTTTTATACATGAAATATAGATGTTAAATAGAAAATTATCAAAATATTATCAATTATGAAAAATCAATAATAAATAAGAAAATTAAAATTTTAACATATATTTTTATGAAAATTCATTAAGTATTTTATAATTTTAAGGTTTGGATAAACTACTTCTAAGAACCGAAATTTCACATATAAATCACGAAAGAGAAAAAATGGGCACTTCAGCTCGCATACAATTGTTCTACCTTTTTGGACAACAAAAGAAGATGGGTACTTCAGCTCGTATACAATTGTTTTACCTTTTTGGACCACAAAGAAGATAAATGACTGTTGACGCGTGTTTTCGCCAACTTAACTAAAAAAAGGCCAATTTAACTACAAAATGGTAGTGAATTGACCTAAAAACCTCCACCAAAAACTCTCTCTCTATAAACCTAAAAACCCAAATCCGTTGTGCCCTAGGTTTCCGCCTCCTTCTGAGTACTACTCTCCTCCGGCGACCCTTGGCCTTGCAATTCCGGCGAGAATCTGGCTTGCCTTAGGCTCGCTGGTGCAGCTTGGCGACAATTTCGCGAAGATCCATCCCAGAGGTGGTTTCCGCTCGTTTCGGGAGCGCCACGAAGGGAGTGTTCGAGGTGGGTTACAGTCGACGCTGTATCCGGCGGCCACCGTGGATGCCTTTGTGGAGATCTTCAGTGGAGGTAATGCCCTGGTTCCCTCTGGCGGTGTCGACGTTTTTGGCAGTGATAGAGTGTGCTGGAGGGGGCTGTGTTGGGTTACCAGCCGGGGCGCATTGGCGGTCTTGGATGGAGATTTCAGGCTTGAGGTCTGGCCATGGCGAGCCTGTTTGTGAATCGTCCGACTTGTTGGGCTGGGCTGTAGATCTTGAGGTTGCTTTTCGATTGGTCGCTTGCTCAGATGTTCATTAGGCTTTGTTTGGCATTGGGTTAGTGTTCCGACAGGGGAGGGATCTGATTTTGTTTAAGCTTGTTTATTTTGTTTCGTTATGTTTAGTTTGATGGGTAGTAGTTTTAGTTTTAGTTTGTCTTTTGGACCTCCCGTATGGGAGTTTCTGCCTCCACTTGTTGGAGTTTCTTCCTCCACTTTGTTGGAGTCTTGGGTGTTTGTTTTTTCGTGTTTTGTTTATGTTGGTGCTAGGTGTTTGTAGTATTTTTGGGCATGTGGTAACCGAGCTACCCGACTCGGGTCGTTCTCAAAGGAAGGCTATTCGGAGCTTCGTTTACTACCTAGTCGTCAAAGTCACACAACCGAAATCAAGGTCCTAAACATGCTACTCGCTTGATTAGGGGATGATTGCACGCACTTGAACTACGAATCTAAGGGCGAATGATGGAAAATGCAAATATAGAGAAAAAAGATCGAAACATTGGTCTACTGGAATCCCCATGACTCAAGAAAAAGAAAAATAACAAGAGAAATCATGCAAGCATAGCGATCCTAGGTCTTCTAGCACGAGCTTTCTACACTAAATCATTACGCTTTGAGCAAAGTCGCAATCTTTCTAGATAAGCACATATCGAATCCTAACACACCAAAGCAGGCAATGAAAATAGAGCGAAAACCTAGAATCGAGCATCAACACAAAATCGAAAAACAAACTCGA
>CACSLK010016728.1:1104759-1116803 GCA_902706635.1 Striga hermonthica
AAGAGTAATACTTGGTAATTAGAAGGAATTCATCAAGAGGAAGCATATTTATAGTTCGGGAGGAGATGATAATCAGCTAAAAGTACATAGCTGTATATGTTACCAATTTGTAAATTAAAAACGATTATTATGCATATTGATTAGGTTTCCACATTTATAGCTTATACATGAGCTCCTCTTGATGTGAATTATGTAAATGAGAACAAAGTTGAAGTTGATTGCAAATGTTATAAAAGAAAGAGTAGGCTTATTACTTATACAAATATACTTCAGCACGAAAAACATCCAAGGCGACACCATTGAAGCAGCTGATAGCAGCTTGCTGAATGACTAGGCGGAGACTGTCCATAGCTCTCAAAGTAGACAGCAAAGGCCCCGGTTTTCGGCCACAGAACATGTGAGTGTTTACAGCTCGTCCTTCTCTTAGCCTCACCTCCACCTGTAACACATTATTATTCCTTATGTAACATTCTCAGCTCTGAGCTCTGAGCTCCTCACACACAAATACAGAAATACATGTTTCGTGTCCGTTATTTTTTAACATTACAACCAGCCCTTCATGTGGCTATTTATATAATCTTTGGAAAAATTGAGGGATTTCTTTAGATTAAAATGTAATAAGAATTTTGGGTTAATTGTGAAGTTGAGAAGAGCTGAGATGCCATGAACAATTTCCATTAGCTCCACCAATGGCAGTTGAAGATTCATGATGAATGTTAACTTCACCCGTAATTTTAAAAAAGCTAGTTGGTATTATTATCTATATAAATAACTTGGTTAGAACTCATGTACACTTTTAATGATTATCATCATATGTTAAAAAACTATACCCGCTACAACTGCTTTGAGCATGCTATTGCACAGGTTGAGTTGTGATCCATCACTACTATTAGAGCTGCGAGCAAAATGAAGATAATCTATTTACAGAAGTATAAATATGTATGTCAGATGCATAGACTAAACAAGAGTACACAACAAGTCAAGAACATGAAGTTATCACAGGAGATTGGAGAATGATTTATCATGAAATGCAAAGGATCAAACCGACATATTGCCAACAGATAAGACATATGCGAGCAACATTCATAGCAGCAGCGACTTAGCCGCGGGCAAACGAACCAAAAAAGGATGTACGTAATTCTGAGAATTTTTCGTACCTTGCTTATTTTCGGCACAACCGACTTTAACAAGTAGAGACGGTCATTAGAAAAATCAAGAAAACTAAATTAAGATAAACAACAAAAAATCCACACACCTTTAGGTCCGAGTGTAACAAAAACAACATCAGCAAGCTTGTTGGCCACATAGAGCAAGGCATCTTTGCGTTTCAAATACTATAAGAATCAAAATATTGGATGCTACAGGGTGAACCAATAAGAATCGAGACGATTATTGTATCAGTGAATAAACATATGAGAATAGTGCAGTAGATCAAACTCCAACCTTTAGCCTACTTCGAAGCAAATCTGCTTCGTGCAGCTTCTCCTGAATTTTTTTCGAATTACGAGCAAAAAGGCACTTCAATTTAACAAAAGATTGCACCTTTTTTTTTTTTCTCTCAATCATAGCCAACCAAACGCAGATTGCTTTTTCAGTTTTATTCTTTCTAAAATCTCTAAAAATGCAAACAAAAATAAAGCATAAGTGATTTATCCCACACATAATGTTACTCAAATGCATATCAGGCAAAAAAGATAAGAAAATTCCCCCAAAATAATAACAAAAACAAAATAAGAAAGAAAAATACATGTTCCTTGGTAGCTGAATGAGCGTTGAGCTGGAGGGCAAGAACATTGTTGGAGGCGAGCGAGTGAGCGTGGTTGTCAAGGAGGCGCTAACGGATGTCGGGCGAGGGTAATCTCAACCGCATATCTTGGATCGAACAGTTAAGAGAGGCCGATTTGGGATCGAGCTATTGGGCGTAGTCGAGTTGCTCTGGAGTGAATATGAGAGGGATTGAATTTGCATCGTTCTCGTTGTCGCTCCGCCCGCAGCCGCCGCCTCCGATGACGTCTGCCGCCAACGCAAGTAGACCGGCCATTTAAGAAGCTCTGGCTTGGATTTACGGTTAGCTTGTGAAAATTGCGGAGAGCTACTGGTGTAATTAGATTTTTCCCAAAAATTTCAACTAAGATTGAATCCTGCTGTCTTTGCTCTTTTCTTCTTCGTCATCGGGTTCTTGCTTCACCTTAATCACGAGTGTGGAAAGTAGGGTTTTGAATAATTATGGGTTTATTTATTTAAGATTCATAAGTATATTTAGGCCAAAAATTTAAGATGAGAAAAGTTCAACACCTTTTATGTAAATTAATTAACAATTTATATTGTTTTTTCTTTATTTTTTTATATAAGGGCATTTTTGTATTTCAACATGCATTTTTTTGAGTTTTTATTTAATTAAATATAAAAAAGGACATGTGGCAATCATTTAAGGGGTACCTGTTATTAAGTAGGTACAAGCTAAAGTACAAGGGTACCTGACTGTAGAAAAGCCCTAGAAACTTTAGTATTAGTACTTATTATACGAATGTAAAAGCCGAAAACTTTGTTATCTATATATATATAATTACTAGCCAATAGCATTTAATAAAACCTAATTAATTTTACCTATGTGGCAATTTAATACTTTTCCCTCTAAAAACCGTTACTTTTTTATGTATTTAATCTTTCATTTAATTATTAAATAATCAATACTAATCACTTCAAAATTACAAAAATCATTTTAAGTTTTTTATTAGTGACAGCTGACCATATAATGTGTTGATCGCACCATGTGATTAGATGTTATTATTGTGGTTACGTTTAAATTAATATTTTTTTGAATATTAAAAACATATTTGAAATTCCTAAATAAATGATAAATAATACAAAAAAAGACGTACCAAAATATACATTACATCCAATCAGATAAACGCAATTTTTTTTTTTTAAAAAAAGTAAATATTCCAACTTTTTTATTTGTAAATTTGGCATGCAAAAAAGTGAAAGAAAAATAATTAATCATTATATGCATATAAATAACTCACAATACTTTATTTACATCTGTGCAAATGCACAGGGTCGAATACTAGTTAGTACTTAATAGTTAATATGCTATTTAAAAAGCCGTCTTAAAAATATATAGTTGATCCATTACAAGAAAAACTGTATTTGACGACACTTATTTTTTTGTTTACTGACGCTTATTTTTTTCTGACATCAAATTTAGCAACACAACTCGCCAATAAGCGTCATTAATAAGCGTCGCCAAATGACGAGGACTTATAAAAATTACAAATTATATATCCTGTTGACGAGGTGAAATTAATTCGGCTAATATATTACGCATATGATATGTATGATAGTTATACAGTCACCATTAGATCTCCAGTTGGTGATGGAATCAATTTTAATACATAAAAATTATTTAATGTGACAAGTGATAACGTTCTCTACGTGGACAGTCTATAATGCACTTATATTTTAAATGACATAATTTTATTTATATTAATTTTTAAAATATGATTATCTTATGTTTAGGTCAACCGACGAATAAATGTAGAGTTTGTGTTGAACGAGTTAGAAAGAATATAAAATTACAAACTTATTGATATAACATTTATTTAAATATAAAAGTATAATTACTTATTTAAATGATTTTTGTTAACCTTACATATAGGATGTGGTTCAAATGAGAGTTAAGTCCTAGAGTGAGAATCGTGAGTACCGCTATTTTTAATTGTATATAGTGCTATTATTGATATTGTTTTAGTGCTAATTTTAATCTGGATGTATTTTATTAAAAGTAGCAACACAATTTATATTACCATTTTTTAAAATGATAGCAATATGGAATATTAAAAATAGCATTGGTGTAGATTATTATTATTATTATTATTATTATCTTGAAGAATAAGTTAGGAAATTAAATATTATTATAAGAGATCTTATCTTGTTGGACAAGTTAAGAATAGAGTTTATGAGTCTAATTTAAAGGCTTCTCATTTATTGTTTTATGAAAATGAAGTTGATTATGGATTATTGAATTAAAATACGATTCGATATTGTGTTTAGATATTCTTGAGATTGCAATCTCATTAATATCGTCTCACTCGTACGCTTCCCTATTGTTTTTAGATGTTTTTGAGATTGCGATCTCGTTAACGAAAATACGATTTGATATTGGGTTTAGATGTTCTATGTTTGATTTGATATCATGTTTAGATGTTCTTGAGATTGAGAATATCCCCTCACTCGTACGATTCCCTACATCAGTTGGTATCAAAAGTCAGCACTATTCAAGATGCTGCAGCAGAAGAACGACATCGAAGGGCGTGAAGCCTTCATTGAGTATCCGGGTCGAGAAGCTACGGGTTTCGGCCGCCAAATCAATCAATTGGATCATCAGGTTGAAGATCATTCGACAGGGACCAATGAAGTGTGTCTTATGATCAACAACATGGTTGAGGATTTGCAGACGAAGCATGCCGCCGGCAACTGGGGCGTGCACAGGGGAGTTCGCGGAGGATGTGGAGGTAGTGGTCTAGGCGGGGCACCCCACCGGAGATCTCCACAACCACCGTCCGACTATGAAGACGACGAAGAGGCATTCGCGAAGGTGAATTCCTTCGGCGATTATCCACCCTCGCACGTCGAGGCTGACCCTTTCGCTACATATGGCGGTCGAGACATGAGGCGACGGGGCCCGGTCTTCATGGACGACGACGATCAACGCGACGACAGAGGCAGAAGCGAGGAGGTTGTCACCGGCAGCGGATATCGTGTCCGACGCGATTGGGGACTTGATCGCGAATATGGTCAATGGACCTTTTCGCGTTGATATCCCCGAATTTGATAGTGAGGAAGTTGACGAGCCATTGTACGACTGTCCGCCGATTTTTGATGAGGAGCCTCTGGTGCCAGAGGATGAAGCTGGAACTGCTACTATCAAAACCGTGGAACTCGATACGATTCTTGGGGTCCGTGTTGTGCGGTGTAGATAATTACAAGGGCACGAATCTGACAATTTTTTTCATCTTTCAATACATGTTTCATAACCATTGAAGGTGGTGTTGCATCTGGATTTGACCGCGCGTCGCGACGCGGTCAAATTATAATAAATAAATTTCTTAACCGACTTCTACCAACTAGCAGTAGTAGTGAGCAAGGGTCGAACCCACAGGGAGTGTGGAATTTAATTGTAATTATTTTCTTTAATTGAAATCATGGAAATACAAATAAAAGGGGTTTTTTTTGATGAATTAATTAACTACTAGAGTTATGAATAATAGAATGAAATCAAATGCAGCAAATAAAAATGATTTATCAAATAAATGGAGAAGTTTATAGTCCACGGTTACACCTTCGACTGACTCGTCTAATCAATTTTGGTATCCAAATTGATTATCGTTGAACCATCTCTCGTATTCATTTTTTTATCTATCAGACCAATCCTGGTAAGGATTCTCCAAGGTCATGTAGGTCTTCAATCTTGACTCTTTCCATTATTTGTTAGTTTATTTTATTTTAAAATGGCTCTCATCTTTTCGTCCTCTGTCATTGGTCTTCGAACCTCGGTTGGTTTTGGAGTAAATGAGGTAGCGTTCTGAAAGTTACTTTTTTTTTTCTTCCTCTGAAAGTACCAGGTTTGTCTTCCAATAATTTAGTTTGTTTCTAGATACTTATAAGGATATCCAGTGTCTCTTTTCGGTCCTTCATAATTTCGTCCAGCTTCGTTTGTATCTGGTGCATTTTTTTAGAAATCATATGTTAGAGTTCTCCATAAATTTGCACTGTCATTTGTACTTCAAAGATATATGTGGAGTAATTAAAAGAGTCTGGACAACTTCTCTTAAGCCCAATAGATTATTATGACGCATTCTTCAATATGATTCATATGAGCTCTTTCTTGATGATTTAATAAATCAGTTTACATTAAATTGGTTTATATAGAGGACATCAATATGATGTTTCTTTTATTTTTGACAGATTATAGTAGTAATATATCTACTCTTGCCAAAACTTGCTCAACATAACGGTCATCTCAGTTGACAACTATTTGTTGGTGTTCTTGTCGCACATCATCAAAATTTGAAGATATCTATTATAATGCACACACTTTGGACAATTTTCACAATCCATTCTTAAGATTTTCTCCTTTCTAATTTTTATTACCACATAATAAATGCATCTAAGAGTTCATAATAAACTCGGGCTCTGATACCATTTTATACGATGTGGTACACTTGGAACAATTTCAGGTACTAGATATAAAGAAATCAGGTACTGCATGAAGCTATATATATTTGGTTGCAAGCTTCAATAAATTTTATTCAGCCAACAATTAATAATAATAGTAGTTCATATAATAAAATAGGTGTACATGTTCATCATTTAATAAAAATATGTAACATTCGGTTACACAATTTATTTTAACATGTCTATTTTTTATGGTGTCCATTTCTGTAACATCTATTTATGTCTGAAATACAAAATATTTTTATTTTTATTTTAATATTATAGATGTTTTAGTATTATATAAACACATATTTCACGACTAATTAAGAGTGACTACAAATATCTCGATTGTCTATTGCAGTTATACAATAATAAAAATATTTTTCCAATATTACAAAGATACATCAAATATTTTCAAATATCAAATCTCATGAAATAAAACCCTCCTGCAATATTTTTCTACAATATATTTTTTAAAAGTTTTAATATTATATGCATAAATATAACTCAGTACTCTATTTTAAAATTTGATATCATTATCTGACTTATAATTTTAATATTATATGCATATAAATAATTTAAAATATTTTATTTATATCTGTGCAAATGCACATGATCGAATACTGGTTTTTTCTAACTTAAGACACTCTTAAAAGAAACAGGTACTACATTAAATAAAAACAAATATTTTTCTTTAGTCAATGAAAAAAAATTGTATAGTGAGTGACTAGACAGATGGATTTAAGATTAGAGATTTATTTATACATAACCTGATGTAGGGGAAACGTACAAGTGAGAAGGATAAATGAGTAAACGAGATACTTTCTCGTAAAACACGCAAAACTCAACACTATCTTATTTTCATTCAATCATTAACTCCCCAATAACAAAGAAGAAGGAGTCTTTAAATAAGACTCCTAAACCATAAACCTAACTTATTCTCCAAGATAATAATAATAACAATAATAAATAATAATAATAATATTAATATAATAATAATAATAATAATTATAATAATAATAATAATAATAATCTACACCATTCTCCCCCGGGTCGGAAGGCTTCGCTCTCGAAGCCGATGCGCTCCTAGGGGTGAGCCGCACCGAAAAAAGCTGAAAACCGAATTTTTAAATTTTTTTCACCGAACCACACCACTATAGAAGGAAAAACCGAAGCGCACCGAACCGAAAATTTTGGTTCGGTGTGGTTCGGTTTTCGGTTAACCGAAATTAAAAAATATAACCAGCAATCAATGTTATTTAAGTAAAATCATAAAAATTAAGGTGATATTTTATTAAAAAAATAAAAAAGTGACATTTTATGACATTCGATGCGGTTCGGTTAAAACCGTACCCTTCGGACAGAAAACTGAACTGCACCGATAACCGAACTTACCAAAAATCGCACTGAACCGCACCGAATAGCTCGGTACGGTGCAGTTTTTTAGTTTTGGCTCGATTTTTGCTCACCCCTATGCGCACCCGTGGCCGACGTATGGTGTCGAACCCATGGTAGTAATCCCCGGTCGAACACGAAAGTTGAATGTCTTACCTCCATGGTATCACCCCCTTGAAATTCATGGAAAACCATATATGCAGCAGCCACAAACAGAATATTGAAGTCACCGTGGGGACCAAAATACAACATCTGTTTGCAAGGTTGTAACAAATTCCCGAGCGAGAAAAGCTCGGGCCTGCGCAACAGAAGAACTATCAATTCTTCCAGCAGCTGAATTTTGATACCCGTAACATAATGGAATTTCTCTAGCCCCAGAGGTTCCTCATCGAAAATCAGCGGACCGTCGTAAAGATCGTCCACTTCATCGGTAAGACGCTCCTCCACCTCTTCGGGTCCTTCATCAAACACCAGCGGACCATCGTATAATGGCCCATCAACTTGCTCTTCGTCGAATTCGGGGATGTCGACGCGAAACGACCCTCTCAATGACCATATTCGCGATCAAGTTTCCAATCCTGTCGGGCACGATATCCGCCAGCGAAGACTGCCTCCTCGTGCCAGCCCATGTCGTTGCGTTGATCGTCGCCGTCCACGAAGCCGTTCAGAGGTGGCGGGGACTGCTGCCGGGGAGCCCCGACATGGCTGCGTCCCCCACAACCGCCTTTGTCTCCCCCGCGAAAGCCACGACCCACAATCCCATCGCGGTTCGTTTCCAATTCTGGAACAACCACGTTGTTAAGCGTCAAATGCAAATTATCGATCCCCGTCGAAAGATCGACAAACCAATCCATGAAATGCACGTCCAACTCTTGAAATCGGTAGTCAATCTGTTGAAACCGATCGTTGAAGGTTACATCAAGCTGTTTGTTTGCGGCATCTTGTCGTCCCGGCGAAATCCCGAATCGTACTGACTGCTGATACCAACTGATGTAGGGAAAGCGTACGAGTGGGAAGGATAAACGAGTGAATGACATACTCTCTCGTAAAACACTCAAAAATCAACACTATCTTATTTTATAATTCAATCATCAACTCTCCAATAACAAAGAAGAAGGAGTCTTTAAATAAGACTTCTAAACCATAAACATAACTTATTCTCCAAGATACCAATAATAATAATAATAATAATAATAATAATAATAATAATAATAATAATAATAATAATAATAATAATAATAATAATAATAATACCATAACCCCTATTATAGCATAATACGTTTGATTTCACATAGTGCCCTTAAAACAGAAAACTGGTAAATGGTAAATTGTGTTAGATGTCGCATAGGATCTTCTGAGGACGACTTATCAGTATGTATACGAGCGCCTATTTGAATATGCCATTGCACAAGTTCTCTCGTGCGAGCAAGTTAAAATTTCAGTCCCAAAATAAATAAAATTTCAGTCCCAAAATAAATAATCGAGAGCGAAAAATTGCTGAAATCTAGAGCTCTATGTTACATGGACGACGTCCAACTAGCCGACCCATTTAAGCTATCAAAGGAGGTAGTTAAAAATAGACTCCAACACTCTACACTCCCTTTGAGCAGCCCTTTATCGAGTTTGTCATGTTATTTGCGCTAAATATCAACAACAACAACATATCCAATATATTTCCAATTGGTTGGGATCTAGGGAGTCAGTTGTACGCAGATCTTGCGCTAAATATCATGTATTGTAATTAAATATTTCCTAATACTAAAATCTATTTAGTTTCAAACATTCGATTTGGTCCGAGTAAGATGACATACTGTAACATAGTTTTCTTTATATTAATATCATACGTTATATCATGTTTTTTAACTATTTTTACAAATAACCTTAACTTGGTAGTGACCCAATTCAATCAATTCGTCGCCCATATTTTGATTCTTAAATATGTTAGGTTTCGAAAAGTAAATATAATTTAAAATACATGTTGTAAATATTTACAACAAATGAAAATTCATTAATATTAACATATAGAATGAAAAAAAACAAGTTAATTATCTTTTATTTTTCATGTTTATTTATAAAATAATTAATACATATTTTAGAAAGCACGTGTCAGTGTCGAGTCGAGCCGAGCAAAGCAAAGATATTTTGGCATAATAATTAAAATTTAATATATTATTGATAAGCTATTAAATATAAATGATAGATGGTATTAATAAAAAAATAAATAAAATAACGTTCTCAAGATATTTATTCAAATAAAATCATGTATACATATAACCTGGCATAACTTATTACATTTACATCTACGCATTATTAAATATTTTTTTTTTTCATTCAATTTAAATAATTTTTTGTAAAAATAATTATATTTTAAAAATTTATTTCTTGAAAGAGTTGAAACATGACTAGAGTCTAGTACTCTAGTTGGGCCAGGTCCAGCATTATTATCAAAAGTCAACTATTTTTACTAGAACTAGGCCGGCCCAATATAGACCAAGATAACATTTCATTTACATTGTCACAATAAGTCCAATACCAACAAATTGACAATATCAAAAATCAAATCAAAATATGTGACAACTAGTGTTCATTTACATTCCTTATACACATGCCAAAAAAACAAAGACCCAAACTAGTGTTCTAAAGGGCTAAAAAAGTCAATTGCTAAAAAAAATATATCCAATCACCATAGTGTTCACCTTCAATAAAAACTAACTGCCTATTGGAACTTCTCCTGCTTAGGGCTCCTGTGATTTTGGTCCTGCCATGGCCCGTAGTCAAATTCCTGATTTGCCCTCATACTAGTACTACTGCCCTCTTGCGGCCCGACAAAATGACCAAATTGCCCGACCGGGCCGCCGGGGCCGTACAACAGCGGCCGCCTAATCACATTCACATTCCCATCCAACTGCTGCTGGAACACGAACCCCGGCGGCTCGAATTCCGGCCGATACGCCACCGGCCCGCCATCCGGTTCGGCCGCGATTGAATTTCCGTAACCGCCCCTCGGATCGCCGGACCCAAGAAACTGGGAAAGCAGGAGGCGCTGCCGGTTGGCGTGTTCGCGGAGGACCCGGTTCTCGTCCTGGACCCGGGCGAAGAACCCGTACGGCCCGCGGACCGGGTCGCGGACCCACATGGCCGACTCCCAGTGGAGGGACCTGGCAATCTCGTCCTGGTCGGCGGGGGATTGGGCCTCCCGCAGCATCTTGGTGACGTTGGCAACGCCGAACACCTTGTGGACGGCGGCGAAGGCCTCGGGATTGGACGCCGGGAAGTGGCGGCGGAGGAGGCAGCCGACGGCGCACTTCTTGCGCTGGTTCTTGCAGGCGGCGCAGGCGGGGTGGTTGCTGGGCTCATCGTTCTCGTTGTTTCGGTTCGTCATTTTGGGGATTATGTTTGCTACCATATAAGAGAGACGAGAGAATCGGATAATTTGGTTAATTTTGTGTATAAAGAGGAGAAATCGGAGGCGTGGTGGGGCAGGGTTTTGAGAGAGAAGGAAGTATAAAGGCTGTAGAACTCAAGCTGCTTGGGATGAGCCCTAATTTAGTATCACCGGATATTTTTTTTATTCATTTTTTAATTAATTAATTAATTAATTCTTTTTATTGGTATTTGTTAATTAATTTTTTTTTTTTTTTTCGGTAATAGTAATTAATTTATTTATTTCCTAAATACGCTGTCAAAGTTGGAGCCTTGTAAGAATTGAAACAAATTAAAAGGGACTCGAGATATTGGGTACATATCATACTCGTGACTCGTGAGAGAAAATAGATTTGAGTCTGAATTTGATTGGTGATGTGGTATGGAAAATTTTATTATAATAGGACCTTTTTATGTAAGATGTTTTTATATAACTAGTAATCGATATAGTGCATATGCACAAATATAAATTAAAAAGTATTATACCTAGGACTGATATTTCCAAATCGAAGAGAGTTCTTGTTATGAAAGAAATTCACAATTCTACTTCTCTAACTTACCACGTCTCTATTTTGGCAAGAGTCTTTGTGTTGTGATTCTTTCCTTTTACTCTGATTCATCCCCTTCTTATTGTTTCAGCCTGGGGATCATGAGGTCTTGAATCTAACCTCTCATCCTGTCTGTTATGACCCTTCTGAGGGTGTCTTTGACTTTGTCCTGAGATCTAACCGATCTCACCTTTGGGCCCGACTTGCCCCATGCCTCCCGACCTTGATATGCATCGAGGTCAGTCAATTTATCAGGCTCTTGGAGGCCGGTATCTCCAGGTCGAGTTGGTTCTGTAAGCTCGGCACCTTAAACCCGTGTCGGGCTACTTGGTCGAGCACCTTTTCTCTTATCTTACGGGAATCTTTCCAGATCGGGCTTAGCCGAGATGCTCTCTCAAAACGATATACTGAGTTATTTTTTGGGTGTTATATCATCTAGCCCCCCCCCCCCCCCCCCCCCCC
>CACSLK010016728.1:1116809-1132275 GCA_902706635.1 Striga hermonthica
CCCCCAGGGGCGGACCGACACTCTGGCCAGCCTGGGCAACTGCCCAGGCTGGATTTTTGCTGCTAAACATATGTAATTATAATTTCCAGATAAATATTTAGGAAGAAAAGATAAAGTTGGAGAACTTGCGAGACATAATAAGAACAATTTTAAGTTTTTTTTAGTAGTCTATATAATACTAAATCGAACATTATCCTTATGATCTCTTCTACAATTAATTTTTTTGATAATTGAGGATGGGGTTATTGCTTGTATCCTTTGATTTCATATTTTGTCTTCTTGTAATGAGATAAATTTTAGACTTAACGAATGAATTTTCACTAGAATTATAAAGGGATGATCAAGATATTGTCAATACTATGATTTGGTCAGGGCAAGTAAGACCTGCTTGTTTGTAAACAACTAGATTTTTTTTTTTTTTTTTTTTGTGTTAACTAGAATTTATTTGTAAAAAATTAACATGATTAGTAGTTAGTGAAAATTTAAAAGTTTATTAAAATAATATTTAAAACAAAATTATTAAAATTGATTTGATGTAAAAGCATGAAATATATGATTGGAAAATGATAGGTAGTTAAAATTAAGTGAGTGGATTAATAGTGAATTAAAGTTGATGTAATGTGGAAGAATATTAGTTGAATGATATTATTTAGTTATATTGATAATAATGATGATAGTGAGGTTGAGTTAAAGTCGAGTTAGATTTTGAATTGAAATAAATTTTTTTTCTTGAAATTTGATAAACAAGCACGACCGAAACAATTCCAAAAAATGAGAGAAGAAGAATGTGAATGGGAAAAAATTTCTTGCAGAACGTAAATTCATATGTAATAAGCACGGCATAAAAATTGTGATTATTTTATATTGCCCTGGCTGATAAAAGTTTCTGCATCCGCCGCTGCCCCCCCCCCCAAATGTCTTAACGAGCTATCCGGACTTGTACTGAAATGGACTAGATGCATGAACCTGGCTCGTTCCTTTCGTTATTCAAAGTATCAAGTAATTTTGGAAGAGCATGAGGCACGAAAAGTGATCTTTTATTTGCTCAAATCCCGCTCTATGCACAACGTCCATGTGGACTGTTGAGTATATTTTTGGGCATGTGGTAACCGAGCTACCCGACTCGGGTCGTTCTCAAAGGAAGGCTATTCGGAGCTTCGTTCACTACCTAGTCGTCAAAATCACACAACCAAAAAGGTCCTAAACATTCTACTCGCAAATTGGGGGTTTGAATTAAACTAAGCTAATCTACGAAATTGAAATCGAAAGCAAGTAAAGCACGCAAGAAGATGAGGGAAATCAAGGGGGAAAGAGAGATTTTGGTTTGCCTGAGTCTCTATGATCAATCACACGCAAATAACCGAACATTGCCATGCTAGCTAAAACCCTAGAAAGCTAAACCAAGCTCTAGCACAAAACGAGCAAGTATTTAAATCCTAATCACACTTAGTCAAGCATTCTCGATCCAAAGATTCAATCTTTTCCTCCAACCAACACAAGCACAATATCAATTTTCACAAAAGCAAATAAAGATATACGAAGTAATGAGGCTTAAGACTAAGTACCCACTCTTGCACGCACTTGGAAGAAGAAACGGAGTCAAAAGCTCGAAACTTTACTCGAAACAACGTCGCCGGAAATTCGCCGGAAAACTTGATTCATAAAGCTCCAAACCAAAATAAAAAAAAGGAAAAAAAGAAAATAGAGAGGAATTCCCAACTTAAAAGTTGGGAAATGAGAGTTGTTCCCAAAAATACAAAGCATAATGTCTTTTTATAGCTACACCACAAACACACACTAAAACACACACATTAAATGATGAAAACTCGCAGGATAGGTCGAATTCGCAGGATAGGTCCTTGATTTTCGCAGCTTGATACACCAAAACTCGCAGCTTAGATGATGAAACTCGCAGGATAGAAGGCGATTTCGCAGGCGCGAAATCGTTTTTCGCAGGCTGGAAATGGTCCCATGACCTCTTGATGCTCGATTTGCTCTAACTTCTTGCACACAACTCCAATTCGCACGAAACTTGGACCCATATTTTCCTAATTGAATTCTCTTCGTCACGATATGGCTTAGGCGGATTTTCCGGTTGGACGGCTCGTCTCCTCGTTCTCGTCAAGGTGGACCTATTCAACACCAAAACAAAAAACAAACGCGCAAAAAAATACGAAAACACTATACAATAACAAAAATACACAAAACACGATAAAATGGACCGGTCGACACTAAAACGAGCCTAAAAACTATAAAATAAAGCACACAAAATACACGAAAATAAGCACAAAAACACAATAAACATGGACATGTCTTACCAAATTCCAGGCGAGATTCTGAGCACTTGATTTGAGTGCTTTTCTAACGGTCGAATTTGTTTTACTTAATTAGTGTACTTTATAAGAAATGTAAATAAACCTAAAAACTAGACCGATTCACCACATAAACATTCAAGATTCTCAAAAATCTCCCCACATAAAAAAACACAATGTTCTCACTGCGTACCCAAAAAGTGAAAGGAAAATGACAATGAACGAACATAATTATACAATGGAATCAAGCCAAGAGCACAACGAGAACAAAGATCACATAAACACAAAAATCAAGAAAATCACACAAAGTAAAGAGAAAATGTGAAAATACAAACTCAATTTGTTGCATGCCCCCGATATGTATGGAATGATAAATCAAATCGCTGAAAATTGCCTCGAACTACGAAGGATATGAAAGTGACAAAATAATACACCAACGTGTGGCTCGAACCTCCAAAGAATATGGACAAAATGGGACCTCACGTCGATACCAAGACTCCAAAATAATAGAGCAATACAAAACTGTTTGTAGTATTTTTGGGCATGTGGTATCCGAGCTACCCGACTCGGGTCATTCTCAAAGGAAGCTTGTTCGGAGCTCCGTTCACTACCTAGTTGTCAAAATCACATAACCAAAAACAAGGTCCTACACATTTTACTCACTTGATGAGGATTGATTTCACATGAAATTAAACTAACAATCTAGAGCAAATGAAAGCAAACTATGCAAGATAAAGACTTTAGGTCAATCGGAGTCTCTATCAGATAAAGACTTTAGGTCAATCAGAGTCTCTATCACTCGAATAGACACGATGAACCAAACAACATCATAGTAGCCATGTGATCCTAGGTGATTAAATCGAGCTTTCTAACGAATGACTACGCTTAAAACCAAGTCGTGCCCTTTACACAAGATAAGAAAAAACTAATTCCTAAGACACATCAACAAGCAACAAGAATCGAACATTCCTCCATTCAGCAAGCAAAACCGAATTCACCTTGAAACACATCATAAGGAAAAATGGGCAAAATCGAAGTAATGAAGATTAAAGCTAATTACCCACTCTCCTAATGCATGCGTGAAGAACACCGGATGAAAAAGTTTGAATCTTGAAATAAAATGATGTTGCCGGAAAATGAGAGTAATAAAACTCCAAACCAAAGCATAAAAAGAAAAGAGAGAAAACGGATAGGATTTCCCAACTTAAAAGTTGGGAAATGAGGGTGATTTCTTGAAAAATACAAAGCCACAAGTCTATTTATACTTACACCACAAACACACATTAAAACACACACATTCAATAATTTAGCACTCGCTAGGTAGCGAACTAGTTCGCTATGCGAATTGGTCTTGTGGTCTTGTGCACACTCGCTATGCGGCGAACACGTTCGCTAGGCGAATTGGTCTTGTAGTCTTGTGCACACTTGCTAGGCGGCGAACACGTTCACTACGCGAACTTGAATCTCGGATCTCGTGCACGGTAATGACTCGACAACGGCTCAGGGTTTCTCAGAATGGCTCATGCTCTCAGAAGTAAGCTCGATTCTTCTCTTTCATCTTCCAAAATAGACCTAAAAATTGCACCAAAGACACGAGAAAGTACGCCAAAATACAAACACCAAAGAGAAAATAAAAACACACAAAATCAACTAAAATGGACCGGTTAGATAAGAAACAAACCTAAAACCGACTCAACTACACACATAAAACACATAAAAAGAAGCACAAAAATACAATAAACAAAAACAAAATATCGCGCCAAATTTGATTCGCCACAAAATATACGATTGTTCATACTAGCCCCGAAACGTCGTCAAATGCCATAAGGTAGAGAAGTGCAAAACAAGTCAACAACGCTCTCCTGGTTTTTCAATATAACTACAAATCACAAACTTCTTGAATCAATCAAAGCCACAAAGGCTCCCGAACAGTGATATAACAAATTTCAAAGCAAAATGCCAAAGTGCACCACATTTCAGAATAATCAATAATATCTCCAAACGAGCCTCAATGTTGAAAGACAATCACCCAATATCTTCAAATTATCAATACAAGCTCAAGAATGTTAGTGTTATACACTAAAAGCTTGGTTTTGGATGATATTACACTTTTACCCTCTATGAATGAGAATCATGTTAGATTAAACAAGTTCTATGTTGTTTTGCACTTAGATAGAATGGGTCGTCATCGGGTGAACCGAAGATCATCTATCAGTTTCTTGCAAAACAAGAATTGTGGTTCACAACCTAGATGGAAATGAACATCTCATCCGAACGGTTGTAGCGGCAGTTGGTCTTGACTGATTAGTTGCACTATTACATTTATGTATTGAACATGATCTCAGAGTGAAGAAGTTCGTTTTATACTGATCATAAACGAACTAGGCCTCTGTTAATCACTGCGTTCTCTTAACCCAAAACAGACATATATATGAAGTATATATTACTTTGATTCACTTGGGTGAGGTTTAGTTCGCTGAATTAATTTTCCTACTGTCTTGGGTAATATTAATGTATGTATGATGTGTTGTTAGGATATTTACGGTCACCATGTACGTTTAGTTTGATGATGTCCCCGCAGTGAGTTCATGAAGGATTATTATGCCAAACCCTGCAGGTGGATTAAATTTCGATATAATAATAATGTTCTGAACGAACGCTAGCTTCAATGAGATAACAATATATTAATTAATTTTTGATTGTCAGTAATCGAATTAATTAATGGACATTATATCTTAAACATGGGAAGGTAATTTGGGTAAATATTATTGGAGTCTTAATTGTAATTTGGGCTAGGAAAATGGAGTGCAATAATATTATGTTAGTGGCCATAATATTATTTAAGTAATTGAAAGAGCGGGTGAGGCCCACATTTAGTTCATTACTTAAGAAACCCTATTCCTAATCTCCTAAGGCTCCCTACTGTAGCTCTATATATATATATCATTAGGCTAATGAAAAAGAGAAGAAGAGATCATAATTCTCCTACGTGTGAAACACAAACACATGCACGCCCCTAGTCTCTCTCTCTCTCTCAGTTTTCTGTTCGAGCTTTATCTTTATGTTGTTGCTCCACAGATATAAGTTGAAGAGGTGCTTGAGTAATACAGTAGAAGATCTCGTGGTAATCGAGACCCCGTGATCGACCTGCATCGAAAAGTTTAGCTCGACCTAACTCATTCGCTTTTACTTATAATCTTACCAGTCCATTTCAACCTCCATCAGACGATCCTGCTCGACCACCCGTTCACCTACCCAACTTTCAATCTCATATATTCCTATCGACCTACATCGGACGACTTGGCTCGGTCCACCCCCTTAACTTCTTCAATTTTTCTCTATAAATACCCCTGCTTCCCATTGTTATTCTCTTTCGTACTCCTGCTACGAATTTCTCCCTATATACTTTTTGTAAAAAAAAGTTCTATCTTCTATGTCGTTACTCCGCCGCCGACCACCACTGTTGTTTCCCGTCACCGTGAAACTTCCCATTTAACCATGTCGACGAGTAAGTCTACTTTCATTATTGTTAATAATACTTGATTTAATTCATGTTTGAATTCATGCTCTTCAAATCCCTGTTCTTCAATCTTGTTCTTCACAATTTGTCTCCCTTAGAACATTTTTTCTTCTTTTTTAGAATCCCTCACAACCAGCAACCCCATTGATGCTCTTGTTGATGGGCACGTGACCTCACCCTCTTCTTCTTATTTTCACGAATCATCCTCCAACTTGTTCTTATATCTTCTCGACCTCTCCATTTGGTCGATGAGTCTGAGGAGGACGTCGATTCTCCTTCTCAGCCGCACCTAAACCTAACTTTATTCTTTCTGCACGACCATTTCGTTTGGTCGAGAAGTTTGAGGAGGACACCGGTTCCCCTCCTCAGCCTGCACCCGAACATGTCTCTAGTACGCTTGCACGACCTATTCCTCATGCTTCTCCCAGCTATGCACCCTTCATGGGTTCACTGACTCGCAAACCTATCACATTCCTTCATGTCGATTTTGACTAGTTAGAGCATTTTTTATTTTTTTTAGTGAATTTTCTGACCCATTTGAGTTTCATCACTCCCTGACCTTTACATACTTCCGCGACAGATCAAGGCTGGTCTTATGCTTCCAATTCCCCCCAAGTTGTTGGCCATGTGCGATATATGCTACATCCCTATTACACAGCTTCCTCCTAATTCTATTAGTATGTCCTGTAATAATTTTTTACTATATACTAGGTCTCGTCTGACTTATATTTTTTAGGTACTGCTACGTAACTAAGTTCCAGAAAGGCACTCTGTATATAACAACTAGTAACAACACTAACTTCATAAGGGACCTCCCATCGAACATCTCCTCTTGGAAACCAAAATTTTCTATGTCTGACCTACCAATCTCTTCCTTTTTCCTTTGAATGGTTTACCTATCTGCCAATTCGACTCGAACCTCCACCACGTAATGTGAGTTTCAACATGTTGATCGAGTCATAGAATAAACCTCCCATAAACTCTACTCTAATGATCGAGCACAAACAGTTTTTATCCCATTGGGATTTTGTTAAGAGGATTTTCCCTCCTATTGTTGATTTTGCTAGGAAAAACTCCAATTCCTGTTTACATGTATTTCTTTATTTTTATTACCTGGGCCAAGCCCATTGCCTAAGAATTGGGCCAAGTGACATGATCTACAACAACAACCCATGCCATTATCATATGTGGGCTTGAGCTAATTACTCATCTCTATCACCAGTGACCACCATTGTGTAGCCTACCAACTTTGTCCAAAGTTTGTTGGAATCTCAACTCCTTATTAATATCATTACTCTGCCAACCAAATAAAGACAATAAAAAGATAGCTTATAAATCACAACTCACAAAACTTAAGACAAATTCCCAAATGTTTTTAAACCAAATAATCATAGTCACATTAGTCATTTAACAAGCAATCTCTGCTTTTGGTCTGTTATTTTCTTCTTTCTGCTTCCTTGTTCAATACATATCCAACAAACTGCCCACCACTACACCTAATTCTGATGCAAACCATTTTTTATTTTATTTTATTTTATTTTATTTTATTTTTTTTTGTTAATTGTGTGATATGTACTTGAACTCAAAGATAAGGAAAGTCTTGTAGCAATCATCATTGTCTAGTTTGCCCAAAAGGATAAATAGTATGACTTAGAAAAATTTGCCTTTCACTTATAAAGACAGGACACTTTTGCAGCTCTCATTTGGACATGATCACAATAATCTCTATGATTATATAAAAAGAACTTTAAACAAAAAACACACAAGAAGTCGAAGAATATGACTACTGCTCGGTTTATCAAGTGTGTAACCGTTGGAGATGGCGCCGTGGGAAAAACGTGCATGCTCATTTCGTACACGAGCAACACTTTCCCAACGGTAAATACTCGAATAGTTATATGAACAATGTTTCGATATATGTTTTACGTTGTTTTTGTTTTTTTTTTCGACATGAAGGATTATGTGCCAACCGTGTTCGATAACTTCAGTGCAAATGTGGTAGTCGATGGCAGCACGGTGAACATAGGCCTTTGGGATACTGCAGGTTGTTCGATCGTATTTTTATATTTTTTTTCGATCATAAACGATATTGTTATGAAATAATTTTGGGGAATTTATGGGATAACAGGTCAAGAAGATTACAACAGGTTGAGGCCTCTAAGTTACAGAGGAGCTGATGTGTTTTTGTTGGCTTTCTCTCTAATTAGCAAAGCCAGCTATGAGAACATACACAAGAAGGTTAGTTTTGTCCATATTTTTTATTCAGTTAATTTATTTATTTATCTCTTTAATTAATTAGCTTGTTTTCTCTAATTTCTATTTATCTCTTGATTAATGTTAATTGCAGTGGTTACCTGAGCTAAGGCACTATTCTCCAAATGTACCAATTGTTCTTGTTGGTACCAAAATGGGTGAGATTATTAAAAATTTAATTAGTAAATATATATATATATATATATAATTGTAGGCAAAATTCACACTACATGTCTGTATAAAAATTACATAAGTATAAAAAACTATATTGCAAATTTTTTCTTCAATATTTTTATTCTAAATATAATATTATCTTTTTTTCTGTATCTCATGAAACAATTTTCTTTAATAAACTAGCTAAGTAATTTAGTAGCATAGTCAAGACTTTAAAATTGTCTAAACAGTTGTTATAATAATATTAATAATATTTTTCAATAAATTAATTGTCCATTATTTCTTAAAATTATACAAATTACATTATATATATAAATTTTTTAATCAATATAATGATTCATATGTACTTAAATAATTTTTATTTATACCGCTTTATGTTAGTAATGATAAAATTTTAAAAATGTAATACGACAATTATCTAACATATAATTTAAATATTATATTCTCACATATAACTTATAATACTGTATTCACATTTTCTGCATATGTACAAATGATTACTAATTAGTCAATAATCCTTGCAAGTTTTAATTACTTCATACATTATTTTTATTTAAATGAAATTATATTATACCATTTTTTGCAGATGACCCTTCAATTTAAATAATTTGAGTCCAATTATAATAAATAACTTTTGTTCTATTTGCCAAAACAGATTTGAGAGAAGATAAGCAATTTTTGAGCGATCATCCTGGTGCAGCTCCTATAACAACTATGCAGGTATATATATATATATACAATTCCCACTATTTTCCAAAATTACCCTTGAGTTTTGGATTAATTAATAAAAGTAAAGAAAATTCTCACAATTGCAAAAATTGTTCTTGAGCTTTTGATATTCGAGTTCGAGATCGAGCCATTTTCGAAACAAGTCAAATTATGTCCATCCTAACAAATCGAGCCGAGTCGAGCAGAGATTAGTAACGGCTCGTTTCGTATTATTAGCAACCTTTATCATAAAAACTTTTATTTTCTTTTGGCAAAATACTCCCAAATTTCATTCATTTTTATTTTTTTTCAATAGTTGACATACTGTAATGGTTTGACTGTATTAAATCAGGGAGAAGAACTAAAGAAGATGATTGGGGCAGTAGCTTATATTGAATGTAGTGCCAAGACTCAACAGGTAAAATTCAAATTTACCTTTTTAATTCCATAATTTAAATTTATCGAATTACCTTTTTAATTCCATAAATTAAATTTATCAATTTACCATATAAATTAAATTAATTCATTTTTTTTTTATTATTTTTTTTTTTTCAGAATGTGAAAACAGTGTTTGATACAGCAATCAAGGTTGTTTTGCGACCACCAAAACTGAAGAAAAAGGCCCGCAAAAACAGAGGATGCACATTCCTTTGAAAACCCATTAAAAAAAAAAAAAATGTTATCATTTTATTTCAATTTTTCAAAAAAATCATATATCCTAGATTTAATAATACTATGTTGTAATGTATAAAAGGGGTACGTGTCTATGTGACCCCTAAAACTTTTTTGTCTTAATTTCTCTATTTTAGTTTTGTTTTTTTATTGAATTTAAATTTGCTACACTATTTTCTCTACTCGCTATTTGAAACCCAAAAATTCTATGTAGCCATCGGAAAGTTTTTTTATGAAGTCATCGATCACTTAATGTATTGACACATGTTCAAAGTGTATTTATTGTATGACACATGTCAATACATTATTTGTGAATAGTTGTGGGTGACTTCATAAGCCGAGTCATCCGATCGCTCCATAGCAATACTGTTTTAAACCCATAACTCTTTTATATATGGTATTTGAACATTTACTGTCTCTTCGGTTTCAAAAGCTATACTCGTATAATTAGATACGTTAATCTCATAAAAATATTTAATCCTAAAAGAAATTGAAATAAAAATGATAACATTGTTTTTTTTCTAATAAGTATTTGGAAGTTAAATAATTAATCCCAAAAAAAAAAAAATGAAATTAAATGATATCATTTATCTCGTTAAAAACTTGATAATTGGAAGTTGTTATAGTTACAGGAGTCAACTCGAAAGAATCGTTCTCGGGTTGTAAAGGCTAACCGGATTATTTCGCATGTTTATTCAAACACATAAAAGATCATAAATGAAGTTCTAAACATTGTAATTCATAATCGTTTAAAACTACTAATAATTCCAAGAAAACGCAAATATTAAAATTATAAATTTCAAGTGAGTTCACTGATAAAGAGGCTAGGGAGTCAGGATAAAAGTGAAAATATCTATTTTCGCCCCGTTGGAGTCTTGTTAAGTTTTTCACACTGCTCAATAAAAAATTAAGTTTTTCACCCCGGAAAGTGTGAAGGTTATGCGAAATGACATTCGTCATATTTACGTGCATTTTAAAGTGATTTTCGTGTCCGTTTCGTCGTACTTTGATATATAATTGGTTAATTATGTAGTTAATTATTATATAATTAATTAGGTATTTAATTCATTTTATTAAGTTATGATGAGGTATTTTATTTGAGTTTTGACAGGAAATAGGGTCGAATTAATTTTTAGAGTCGACGGTGAGAATCGGTTGAATATAATCTGCGAATTGTGTACATTGGGATTGTCCTAAGAACAAGGATTACATTGAGAAGGAAATTAGCCCAATTCTTTTTGTTCTATTAGCCCACGTAGCCAGCCCAGCAAGTTAACAAAATCAGCTCAATTGTTGATTTAAAGTGGAGGGCAGTTTTGCAATTTCGCAGGCAAAATACTACATTGAAAAGTTCTCCTCCTTCCTCATATCTCACATCCGCCATTTAAGAGCTCTTGGAGCTTTGCTGCTCGTTCATCTCACGTCGCCGACCACCTCAACGTTTTCCGCCGCCATCCTGTCACAAAGGAGAAGACGCACGACCACCATGCTCGAGCTGTCAGCCTGCTCTCCGCTTGGGTGACGGAGCCGCCGGAATTTGACCGGAGCTCGCATGGCCGGACACCGTGACGTCTTCTGAACACATGTATGCCATGTACGATCACCGGAAGATGCCTGAGACACTGGAGAACCGACTTGGAGCCACTTCCACGCTGAAAGGAAGATTTGGAGTTGTTTAAGCCTCCCAGGTTCACACGACTCGTATGACGACCTATGAAGCCACTACTAGAAACAAGTGCATTAGTAACGAAATTTTGCAACAGATTAGTATTGGTGCCATCATTACAGTATAGTAACATAATTTTGCAACGGATTTAAATTGGTGCCATGGTTATGAGTTTTTGCAACGGAATTTAATTTGGTTTTATTACGAAACCACATTTACTTTATTTAGCTAGCTAGGTTTAATTCGAATAAAAAATAATAATTAATTGTTGAAATTAAATGTACATAATAAGATTTTATTGAAAATTGAATTTCAACTAAAAGAAAAAATATGATGATTAATGTCGAAAATGATTGTCTTATACACTACTTTTGAATAATAAATGGACTGAAAATTAGCCGTAGTGAATTGATCTTACCTCGGTTTGAAAATTAGCGACTTGTATTTTCAATTTTGGTTGTTCTCAATTTTTCTGGCTTGCACTCGCAATTGGTTTTCGGATACAAAAAAATTTATACTCGAAGCGGCTTAATCAGTTCTATCATATACCGTCTATCCGCACTCGAAATCACCAGTGAAATACGAAAAATACATAAAATCGACACCATGACGTAGTTCAATTTTTGGCTTACGCTTAAATTTAATTACTAATGAGTAGGAGTGTTCAAAATTCAACTAAAACCGAACAACCGACCGAACGAAAAATTTCGGTTTAATTTTTATCCGAATCAGTCGCATTTCGATTTTCAACATATAATTTTTTTGGTTATGTCAGTCGGTTTTGGTTTTCGACATTCAAATATCCGAGTAAATGAACCGACGGAATATTTAATTATTTAATTATATATATATACTAATACAATATATATTATTATATTAAAAGACTTTGAAAATAAATGAAAACAATAGAAATATATGGATATATTTAATAAGATTTAGAACAATGTTTTATGTTGTTGAGATTTATTTCATATGCACATAATGGATTCTTAGGTAAAAGGATGATGGCTATATACATTATTTTATATATGTATATATTTCGTCTCTACATTAACCATAATAAGTTGTATTTTGTTAAATAAAAATATGTTGAAAATCTTAATTTAAAACAATATAAAAAACATGTTATGAGAGTTGAGGTAATAGTTTGTATTTTGTTAATTTTAAATAAAGTTGAGGTAAGAGGTTGTATTTTGTTAATTTTAAAAAAGCGTAAAATATCAATTTGCGACTTTTTTTTAGGATATCATACCCGTAATAATTTTATGTTAAAATAAGTGTCTCATATAAATAATGATCGTTATATAAGGTTTAAGAACTTTAGTAAGCACAAATATATGGAATATCGAGTTAAACAAGTTCTTATTTAAACAAAAAAAATAAAAATTAATAATTTGTATTTTATGTTAATTTTAAAAATATATAAAAAAACATATTACTCATGTTCAAATAAAAACTACTCCCACCTCCATATTACCACGTCTCTTCTCCTTCCTCATTAGTAGGTGGTTACATAGTATTTTTCAGATATTGTTTTCTCTCTCAATACGCAGAAGTGTTTACTCATGTTCTATTTTTCATTTACAGGAATCGATTCACAAATGCAGAGAATAAAATGTTGTCGTGTGGGATGGAGTGAGTCATTAGATCTGAATTTTCTGCCGCCTTATGAAGAGAAGAGTTCTTTCACTGTTGATGTTGCACGCCAATTGGAAAATATAGAGGGTCTTAACTTAAACTTACCACCACCATACGAATTACAAGAGACAATTTTTCATTTACAGGTATTATATTGTATTAATGAGCTATTTATATTTATAATTATAGATAATTTAGTATATGCACAATTAATATATTTATAATTGTAAACTACTTTTTTTTATCACATAATTTATTAGATATATAATGAAAATATATTTATGATTGTATTCAATCGGTTTTGTGATAAAAATTTTATCATAAGGAGAACAGATGCAGGAAGAAGAGTTGAACACAAAGATTGAAATACACGATAGGCTGCGGCTTGATCTGAACTGTCCACCCATCTATGAAGGATTCATATCCGATGCTCAAGAATATGAAAAATCTTGTCGAATGATGTCTGTGGATATTCAAATGTTGAAAATATTGGTTCCACAGTTGTCTAATGCGTTGTTTTTTATCTGATAGAAATGTTTGTTACGTCTGATGTTGAGTTGTTTTTTATGTGATAGAATGTTTGTTGTTTATGTAATTTGGGTGTGATAATGAATAATATTATATATTTTGGTGTTCTTCATCTTAAATTTATTGTGTAATTCTTCTCTTCTTTTGTAAATTGTTATAAATATAAAATATAATGTATTCAAATTTGCAACCATTAAAGCATGAATTTTAGATTTGTTGAATGATAATAAAATTAATCAAACAATAATATTTAATTATAATTTTTGTATATAATTTAAAATATGAGCAATAGATTTTTTTTGTTAATGATATGGTTGCTAATATAGACACATTAGGAACAAAACTATCTATTACAAAAATTGTAGCTAATGAAATAGATTAGTAACAGACATTTCCATTTCAGATTCGGTTGCTGCTAGTAAATATTAGAAACGAATATATCAGTTGCAGATTTGGTTGCTACTACTCTACCATTAGAAACGATCTTGGTTGTTGAAAAAATTGTTGCAAATAGTAACGAACTGTTTTCCGTTTCCGAGCATTAGCCACCCTGTTTTCACTAACAAATTATGAAACGGAATTTGTTTGTTTCTGTTGTGTATTAGTAACAGAAAAATACCCTTAAGCAACAATAATTTCCGTTTCTGATTCTTCAATTTCTAGTAGTGAGCACGGACACTCCTCCAGGACTGCCGTACCGGTGTCGGTGCAGTGTCGGACACGGACACGCCGGGGACACGCACGGACACGGGAATTTTATATGGACACGGCGGGATACGACGAAGACACTCTGGGATACGGCGAAGACACTCCGGGGACACGCCAACTCTTCATTGCCCTTAATTTTTTATTTTTTTTATTTTTTTGGGGATAACAATCTTATTTATTGGTTATTTAATAGACTTTTAAACTTTTCTGACTCAATTAATAATTACTTGAGATGCTTTTCTATTAACTTCACTTAACCCACACAACTCACAAGAAAAAGAACGTTCAGTCTTTTACTCTTCTTTTACCATACTTTTCACCACTGGAGAAGAAGATATTGAAACTACTATTACTTTGAATTAATTTGTAATTGTGTTGCTGTCTTGTTGTTATGTTATCATTTATTTGCTTAGTACTTTGTTTTTTAACTTATGTTTACATTGGTTTTCAATATATTTGTGAGACTTGGTATTATTTTAATGTTGAACTCTATTTTTATATGATTAATCTACTTCTATTTGAATAGAAAGTACTAATATTTACAATTAAAATGAAATTTTTACATATAAAAAATAAAAAAAAAAAATATTTTTTATTGTCGTATCCCGCCGTACCAGTATCCTAGTTTTTTAGAAAATTGACGTATCCGTGTCCCGCCGTACCCGTGTCGCCGTACCCGTGTCCGTGTCTGTGCTTCTTAGATGACGACTAATACGAGTCGTGTCGATCGAAATGGATACATAACGAGCTCTCGACTTTTTCACACGACCCGTGTGACCCTGGGCGCAACAAAATCCAGTTTTAAGCGTTTTTCCTATTTTTTCGATATTTTTGACCTATTTCGACTAGGACTCGACTCCAACTATTTATAAGACACTAGGGCACGATTTTGGGGAGTCTTTGGACCTAATTTTCAGATCTTTGGAGACTTTTGGAGGCTAGAAACACGAGCAAGACGAGGGAGAAAGCCCGGAAAGAAGGGATCGACGGAGCCGATTAAGATTTTTCTTTCTTTTTCTTTTCTTCTTTCGAACTCAATGTTTCATATTTATTTTGAAATCATGTTTCTAGGCTAATTTATTTTGGATTCTAGGATTTGTTAGTACTTGTATTGATTTATGATTTAGTTTTTGTTTATTTCATTCCGGTTTATCTTTCGTTTATGAATTTCTTTTGCGTATATTTATTGTGTGAGTAGATGACCACTATGAATGCATATTTGTGATCGATTTGAGACCGAGAGGAGATAATTGATTGCTAGAATTGGGAAATTTATAACGTAAGAGA
>CACSLK010016728.1:1138670-1148871 GCA_902706635.1 Striga hermonthica
GGCGTAGGGACGTGTGGATATGTGTCCAACTCTTCTCTTTCCATGAGCTTAATGGTGTATATATAGAGCTACAGTAGGGACCCTTAGGATATTAGGAATAGGGCTCCTTAATTAATTAAAATACTTGTGGGTCAAACTCATTATTTTAATTAATTAAATAATATTAATAAAAACACAAGAAAAACACACAAAAATATAACAAACAGCTATACATGGTGTAGTCTAAAACAGCCTAACGCCAACACACAAATCACAAAAAAACACACAACGAAACTTGTTTGTCATGTTTTTTTCTTGTGTTTTTATTGGTTTGAGTTGAGTTTTTTTAGGTTCGGTTTGTGTGTCCCGGTCCATTTTTGTTCTTTCTAGTAGCTTATCATTTTTGAGTTGCATTCGCATATTTCTCTACCTCTTTTGTGCGTTTTGGTGTTTTGTAGGGCCGGAAGGAAGGAATAGTCATTTCGTGATTTTCTGTCCCGAGTGTTTCATCATCGAAGTTCGTCGGTGAAGGAGGAAAGGAATCGTTTAAGAGAGTCGAGTTTCAAGCTGTTCGGGGAGGAGCGTGACGAGATAGAGCTTTAGAAGTCGAACCATGGTCTCCGGGACAAATTCAGAGAGCATAGTATTTTTTATAGTCGAAAACTCGCGCTCGTGAATCCATCTTCACGAGCAACCTCCATTTTGTGAGCAACAAGCGAGCTGCCAGAGCCCGAAATCAGCGCACACGGAATCGTTTTCGCGAGCTAGCAGCACCAAGTCCAGGCGTCAGCTCGCGCTCGTGAATCCTCTCCTCTATCCCGCGAACCAGGTGTAACCCGCGAGTACCCTCCTGTGCGCAGCTGCAAGCCTTAGCCCGCGAGTTTCCTTCTCGCGCCCGCGAACGCCTCCTACCCCACGAGTTCTACCTTACCAGCGAAAGCAAGCTACGAAAATCGATGTCTAGCTTGCGAGTTTGCCTTAACTTTACTAATTGTGCGTGAACAAGTGTATGTTTTTGGAGATACACTATAAATATGTTTTTTCCTTTGTATTTTGGACATCCACCTTTCATTATATCATTTTTTTCTTTTTAGGAACTTAGCTTATGTTTTAGGTTTTCTCTCTAGACTAAGGAGCTTATGTCATTTTCTGGGAGTTTTTTTGGCGACTTTCTTTTAGTTCAAGTTTCGAGCTTTTGACTCCATTTTTTTGTCTACTACGCAATAGAAGTTTGGGTATTTATCTTTAAGCCTCTTTACTTTGATTTTTGCCTCGTTTTTACTTATAATGCTTATTAAGGTTAATTTGAGTATTGTGGATGATGGAGGGAAAGTTGGGACTTGATTGTTTTTATTGCTTGCTTGAGTAGTTGTAGGGATTGATTGTTTGCCTATCTAAAAGGTTTGAGACTCTATTGAGAGCTTAATCACTTAGGGTTAGAAGGTTAGGTTTAATGACCTAGTGCTTATAGCTTTTTTATTCCTCTTCGTCGTTAATTTTCTTATTGTTGTGTTGATGGCATGAGACTCCGATAGGCTTGTGTTTACTGCTTCTGCCCAGAACTGCTTTGGTAGGCCTGACTGCACACGCAAGCTTATGGCTCTTTCAGTCAACGTTCGATTCATACGCTCAGCTACACCATTGTGTTGAGGCGTACCAGGCACGGTTCTCTCAATTCTGATCACATGCTCAGAGCAAATATTCTTGAATCTGATGGTTACATATTCACCACCATTGTCGGATCTGAGCTTCTTGATCTTCAAGCCTGTCTCATTTTCCACCATAGCTTTCCAAATCTTGAAAGCTTTAAATACTTCTGACTTTTGTTTTAGAAAGTAAACCCATACCTTTCTGGAGTGATCATCGATAAAAGTCACAAAGTATTGCTTTCCACCAACGAATGAGACTGTCGTTAGACCCCAACCATCAGAGTGGATGAGCTCAAGCTTCTCCTTCTTTGGGGTTCTTCTACTTGTCTGAAAGCTGACTCTCTTCTGCTTTCCAAGTATACAATCTTCACACATGTCAACTTCTATTGACTGGAGGCCTGGTAATTTTCCTTTGTAATGCATGATTTTCATCCATTTCTCACTCATATGCCCAAGTCTTTGGTGCCATAGATTGAGATTTTCATTTGCTGCAACTACAATCACATGACATGCTCCTGTTGTCTGGTAAATGGTACCACTCTTTTTGCCTCGAGCAATTGTCATCGCACCCTTTGAAATATTCCAATCATCGCCATGGAAGATTGTCGTGTAGCCTTCACTGGCTAGCTGGCCCACGGAGATTAAATTCTTTGTCAGGTCGGGAATATGTCTGACATTTTTCAATTCCCATACAGACCCGCTCAGCTTGATTTTTATTGCACCTTTCCCTATAACCTCACATGATTGCTCATTACCAAGGTAAACTTTACCAAGATTTTTAGGAACATAATTTTCGAATAGTTCCTTCTGTGAGGTAGCATGGAAGGATGCTCCAGAGTCTAACACCCAAGACTCATCTTTGTTCTCTAAAGAACATATCAGCGAAACACCTCTAGAGGTTGAAGCAATATTTGTCTCTTCTTTTGCCTCATGACTCTTCGGTGCACTCTTGCACTGGTTTCTGTAGTGCCCAGTCTTTCTACAATTCCAACACTCTATCGACTTCGAGTTTTGGGAACTACGATGATTTTTCTGGACTTGGATCTTCTTCCCTTTGATTTGTTGTGTCTGCTTTCTTTGTTTAAATTCTTCCTCTTGACTCTGTATGCAATACAGAAGAGGTCGATGGTTCACCCAACTCTCTCCACCGGATCTCTTCACTCAGAACCAAATTTTGGACATCATCAAATCTCAACTTATTGCTTCCCGATGAGCTACTCACAGTTGTGATAATAGCATTCTGTTTGTTATGTTTTTGTGGTAATTTATTGTGTTTTATGTGCTTGAGTCGAGTCATTTTTAGGTTTGTTTGAGTGTCAACCGATCAATTTTATCGTGTTTTATGTGCTTTTATTCTCGATTTGTGTTTTCGTATTTTGTCATATTTTCGTGTCTCTTTTGGTGTGTTGTGTAGGTCCCATTTGCGATTTTCGGGAAGACGAGTCGTTGGTGCCATTTTCTAGTTATTTTCGAGCCACTTGGTCGAACCACGTGTCTAACCCGAAGCCAACCGTGATGCACTACTACGTTCCGCACTCGCTGCGGAATTGGACTCGCAAGCCACGAGATGGAACGCGAGCCATTGACCTCAACACCCGTGTACTCGCAGCGAGTCCACACTCGCGTTCCGCGAAGCGTCTAGCAAGCTGCCCTTTCCACTCGCGGCCAAACTTCTCTCGCGCGCCACGAATCACAACCTTCAACTCCCACGCACTCGCTGCCAAAGCCCTTCTGCGACCTGCCAAACAACGTATCTCCAAGCACATCACTCACAGCGAATTGGTTTTCACGCCCGGTGAAACGCCTCCCCAGCGCCCATCAACACTCGCTGCAAACTGAAGTTCGCGACCTGCCAACGCGCACCTGCGGCCCTTGGACACACTCGCTGCGAACTCTTTTTGGCGAGCTGCGAAATACCATTTTCAGTTAATTTTCATGTGCACACTCACTGCGGACCTATTTTGGCTACCTGCGAACTGCTGAATCATTAAATGTATGTGCACCTAGTGCTTGTTTGCTTTTCAGGATGGGATTGGACTAATTTAGTCCAACTGGATAGGATTGTACTGTTGAGATTGAACTAATCCTATGTTTGTTATATAGGATAAGAGGTAGGATAAGTTTAAACTAAAAAATAAATAAAAAATGTGTAGGTGGTGTAAAATACTTTTATACCCCTTTCAATTAAACCAAAAAACATTCTTCCCCCAAATTTTTCCTACCACATTCTCTCGTCTGCATCTCTGTTCTTCACATTGGGGGCGACTGCAAAATCCAGCATGCGCGGCGACGGAGCTTCCGGAAATCAAACAAAGTTCGACGAAATTCCCCTCTGTTTTCTCCATATTCGAGCAATCCGAAAGGCGTCGATTGTGTGGGCTTGTTGATTTTCATGTGTTTCTGTTTCTTTTGTTTATATGTGTATCTTTTGTTGGTTGGTTGTTCGTGTTTATAGCAATAGCGCGAGGTTCTTGTGGAAGAAGGTGTCATCGGCGGTGAAGGAGGGCCAGCCGGAGGTGTCTGTCGTGTGGAAAATCGGCTAGAAGCTTTGGATTAAGGACTATGGAGGTGTTCACGAGGCTATCCGTGAGTTTAACTGGACTCCACAAACTCGGGATATAGTCGAAGCCTTCTCGGGTAAGTTGCAGCCTTCGAACGAATCAAGGTTGTTCTATGGAGATTGGCAAGTAATGTTTGTTTAATAAAGTTCATGTATTTGGCTGCAATTTTTGAATGTAACATCGATGTATGCAAGGAGAGTTGCACGCTAATAATTAAGTAAACATGAGGAACAAAACAATTTCCATCAGAATTGCTGCTCAGAGGTAAGCCTGGATTTCTTAGTGATTGGAAAATAGGTAAAGTTGACCATTTTAGTTCATTAATGATGAATGTTAATGTAAGGTAAGAAGGATAAACATAAACTTCATTGTTTGTTTTCTGTAGAAACTGCAAAACATCATTTGATTATGAATTTGGAGTAAATTGACATTATAACTAGACTATGTTCAATGATAATCAGATGAAATTTTTAATTTGTTGTTTTTAATGCTGCCACAATGTGATTACTTACAGGTTTCGGAAGTGAAATAAAATGAGGGTAATTTCGACTTTAGTTTCTCAGAATTAGATTAATCCCATGTAAAAGGGGGGATTCAATTATCCTGAATTCATGGGATAACTCATTTTTTTATACCGGGCCGACTCAATCTCGCGGGCCTTAATACAATGAACCAAACATAGGATTAGGCCAGGATTAAACGGGATATCCTGCCTAATCCTACAAAACAAACAGGGGCCTAGTGTATGTTTTTGGAGATACACTATATATATGTTTTTTCCTTTGGATTTTGGGGATCCACTACTCATTATTTCATTTTTCCTTTTGGGGAACTTAGTTCATGTTATGTTTTGCTCTCTAGATTGGAGCTTATGCTATTTTTCGGGAGATTTTCTGGCGACTTTGGTTTCTTTCAAGTTTCGAGCTTTTGACTCCGTTTTTCATCGTCTACACAATGGAAGGATGAGTATTTAGTTTTAAAGCTCTTTACTTTGGTTTTTACTCCGTTTTTACTTATAATGTTTATTAGGGTAAATATAGATTTGATTGATGATGGTTGCAAAGTCGAGACTTGATTGCTTGCTTGAGTAGATATAGGAGTTAATTGTTTGTTGATATTGTTTAAGGATTAAGACCTGATTAGGGCTTAATCACTTAGGGTTAGACGACTATGGTTAGCAATCTAATGCTCATAGCTCGTTTATTCCTTATGTCGATTGATTATCATCTCGTTGTGGTTATGGCATGAGACTCCGATGATCTAGTTTGCTACTTGCTCGTGATTTGATCTTGCTCTTAGTTAATTGCTCGTTTTCTAGTGCTCGTTTAGTGATAATCAAACTCCAATCCAATTGCTTAGAATGTTTAGGACCTTATTTGATCTTTTTGTGATTTGGACAGTCAACTAGTAAGTGAAGCTCCGAATAGCCTTCCCTCGAGATCGACCCGAGTCGGGTAACTCAGTTATCCTTTGCCCACCAAATCTTTACTAAACATATTCCAACTTTCTGGTAGGGAAGACAAAAGTATTAAAGTCCGTACTTCATCATCGAACTCGATCTCAATTGAACTCAACTGAGTTGTGATGGTGTTGAGCTCATTGAGATGATGTGCCACCGGAGCACTTTCGGTCATACGCAGGTTGAACAATCGCCTCATCAAATGAACTTTATTTGAGGCTGATGGTTTTTCGTACATGTTGGAAAGAGCCTTCATGAGGCCTGCTGTCGTCTTTTCTTTTGAAATGTTAAAAGCAACATTACGGGATAACGTCAGCCGAATGGCTCCAAGGGCTTGTCTGTCAAGGAGACTCCATTCTTCCTCCTTCATGTCCTCTGACTTCTTTCATGTGAGTGGTTGATGATACATATTCTTTTGGTACAGATAATCCTCGATCTGCATCTTCTAAAAGCCAAAGTCCGCACCATCAAACTTTTCAATTTTCATTTTTCCTTCCTCTGCAGCCATCACTTTGACTCTGATCTGACTTCTCTGGCGGATCGTTTCTGTAATTTTTGTGAACTACCGTGTTTTAGAACACGTCGGTAGACAAATTTGTAGCACCGACAAAATTGGCACTATTCCCGTTTTCACTATTTACGAAATAGTAACCCATTAAAAAGAAATTACAGAATTAACAATCTGGCTCTGATACCAGTATCAGTTGTTGGAAAAAATTACGCTGAATTTTCCATGAAGTCAGATCTATAAAAGTGAAATAAAAAAAATTGGACACACCAAATTGATAACGGAGTTTGGCCAATAATGCCTACATCTTCGGACTACTGCAGATATTTTATTAGGAAAAGAAATACACTCGTGTTTTACAAAACACTCAAATTCACTCACAACCCACAACACAAATACACACAGAAGCTAAAATTTTTGCTTCGTGCTCCCTCTCTTTTTCTCTCTCTTCTTTGTGTATTTGTTGTGTTTTTCTCCAGAATCCCCCTCAATTTATAGAGGGGGAAGTGTACATTTTTCAACATAAGTGTAGTAATGTTTTTCAAACTCGGGCTGCTGGCAATCTTTTTTTCTTCTTTGTGGTGCTGTCAAAAGAAGGTGGCTAGCTAGCCGCCTTTCGTGACTCCACAGCAAGAATAATATATTTTCAATATATTATTTTTGAACTTGTTGCCAAAACTAAATCTTTCATGCACCAAAGCAATGAATCAATTGAAATGTATATTTCCTCTTTGCCAAAACGACCAACTTCAAAGTCAAATATATGTCATCTTAGATTAAGATAATACATTTAAATATGTTCATACTATGCATGGTTCGACTTATAAAAAATCTTAAAAACAAGTTGAGCACTGAATTTGGGTTTAAATTTGCATGTCGGAATCAGAGGGACAGCTAATAGACCAAACAATTAACTCTCCTTAACAGCCTCCACTTTCATGGGGAGTTGCAAACAAAAAGTATATGAAAAATACTTTACAATCCGCACACACACTGAGATGTAACATAAAAATTGTGAATATATATATATCCATCATCCAGTCTATAATTTTATCAGTGCTACTATCGTGCGTCCTGACACACCTAGTAAAATATGCCAAGATAATTTAAAATGAATATGTTACATAATAAAATGAACATATGTTAACATGTTTATTTTATCGGCTTGGATGTAGACCTTGGACTTTTTTAGTCCTTTCTGGGCCTTTATATTCACAGGTCGGGGGTATAGCCTCAACTCCCATCCCAATCTGAAATTTTTGTATATAAAAAAAAAAACATGTTCATTTTAAAAATGTCTCGGCACACCTTGCTAGGTGTGCCAAGACGCACCTAAGTATTTGCGATATTTTATTGGATAATGAAATCATTGATGACAAATCTATCTCTAAGTACGTACAACAACGTAACGCCCTTCCAATTTTCCTTGTGTTACGTACAACTATTTTGCCTCTATCAATGCGCACCACCCCCCTGGCCCTGGAGTCAAATACTGCAATTAATACGTTCAAATTCGATAGTTATTATGGAGTATTAATTAGTATTTATTAAAGGGGTTTGAATAAATAAATGAATGAGAATAAACACTTTATGATTTATTATTATTGATTATATTGATTAATTACATATATGCAAATTGCAAATTTTGGTCATTAATTAGATCATAAACATTCCACGTAGTGACGTGAGTTTGGTGGACATTTTCTATAATCTTTTATAGGGATTTGTATTGCATAATATAAATCCAATGGTGAATAATTTCAAAAAATATAAAATAAAAACGTATCTTGCAATAATGTTGTTGTTATGTGGGATTTAACAACTATAATCGGGGGGAATTAACGTGTAAAATGCGAGAAATTTGTATTATTAATGGATGATTTAGCGTCACAGGAAGTCGGTTTTCGTATGAACCGGATTTTTTTTTTTGTATGCTTATATGTAAAGTTCGGAATCGGAATCGGAATCGGAATCAGATCTTTGTACAAGAATAATTTCCGCTATTTATAGTAACTTTTGTTGGCTCGTCGTTCGAAGTTGGTACGGCCGCATTTAATACAAAGCGCCTTTATGAGGCGGTTTTCTGCAGGCGGACCCACAGAAATGATGACGATACGTGTGGTGTGCGGTTTCGCTGCGTAGGCACCTTGTCATCAGCTTAATTCCAACTCGGTTTCGTTGGATGCCGATCTTAGAAGGAGACCTCGGTTCTTAAGAGGTCGGTTGCTGGTTCAGGGATGAAGTCGGTTTTTCTGTCCGATCTAGCCGAGTCGCTATAAGTTTGCTTTTAATTCGTATTTAGTTCCTTCAAGTTTGATCTGACCAGGTCGGTTGTCAACAAATATACTGACCATAATTAAATTTTTATAAGAACCAATATTTCCTCACATGCATGAGAACAGACTTATTGTATTCCCGATAATTATTCAACATATCTTGCAATTTTAACTAATTATTTCCATGACATAAAGCCTACATGAGACCAAGCTATATTTTGTGTCGATTTAGCTCCCAAAAAAATTATCTTTAATACTTTTTGTTTCAAGAATCCACTACTTATTTATCACATAAGTATATTATATGCTTCAAAATTTATCCTTATTTTTTTTTATTCGACTATATAACTACATTAAATTGCTACTAGATTCAAATATAAACCTATTTATATAATATATCCCGTTATAAAATTTACTATTAAATTACCGTGTACTTTGCAAATGGCATTCATTTTCTGCACAATGGAACATGCAAACACCTCATAAAAATTTGGGCCTCATTATCTAAGAATAACAAATAATTTTTCTTTTCTATTTGAAAAAAAAAAAGAAAAAAATAAAGAAAAAAAATAAAAGCGTCAAAGCCCACCGCCTCTCAAAACCCTACGTGACCATTTTGACTTTGAAAACACCAAATTTATTTATTTATTTATTTATTGGTACAACAATTTATTTATTTATTAATTCATTTCCTCAGTACTAATTATTTATTACCACGTTGCATCAACTTTTTTAATTTGTATTACAATAATGTTATTACGAATTCATGTAATCCCATTCATTACTATCAATTATATTATTCACTTTCTTATGAGAAATAAAAACACATTTACCATTGAATAATTAAGCACAACCATTGAATAATTGTGGTTTTGGTTATGCGATAAATTATTTTTCTGATACGTTGATATAATATATATATATATACATATATATATATATATATTTCAAAAATATACATATTTTATTAGAAAATTATATGTTTAATAAATAGCAAGAGCAGGAAAAAAAATATTTGATAGTATAAACATGTATATTCATGGACGAATTTAGGATTTTTATTTAGGGGACCCAATTTAATTAAATGTTAAATAATTAGCTTGTAGTTTAAGTCGAAACACTCATTTCATATAAAAATGTGTTTAGTTATAAATATAAATATCGAAATGTATATCGTCAAGTTTTTAAAAACTTAGAGAATCTGTATCACCCTCAAACATTTAAAAAATAAACAAAACAATATGAGATTTTATTTATTTATAATTTAAGATCAACATCTATAATTTACGAAAAAATAAGTTTCTTGATTGAAAATTTGATTTAACTTGAACTTTTACATCATTGCATAGTGTTTTTGTTGATGAGAGTTAACAAAATGACAATGTTTTTTAGGAACAAAATAAATAAAGAAAAAAAATATGTGATTAAAAAAAAAAGAAAAGATAAAATAAAATAAAAATTAACATTAAAAATCTAATAATCAAACTAAATACTCAATTTAATAGATCACTAAATCCATTTAAAATTAAAAGCCAACAAAGTAAAACATTATAAACATTTCAAAAACTTATCTACATACATAAAAATATAAGGATTGCAAGTATATTTTTTTCAATAAATAAATAATATTATCAATTTAACTAAAATAGCATAGAAAATAAGTTTTAATTATTTATATATTAGAAAAATATCCAAATTTTAATGTTTTCTTTTAATATACACACACATCCATGTTAGACATGGTCAAAACCCGGGCCGATTCATGAACC
>CACSLK010016728.1:1160375-1173751 GCA_902706635.1 Striga hermonthica
CGACGCTGGGCGGCAGGCCGTTGACGCGGGGGATGGATATGGGCCGTAGCTCGATGAGATCCGGGTGGAGGTTGAGTGGGCCCAATCTGGATTGGGCCTTGGGTGGGACGATGAGGATGACCTTGTGAGCCCTTTGGGCTAGTTTGTTGGCGGTGAGAAGGTATGGGGTGAGGTGGCCCATCGCAAACCATGGGTACATGACAATGGTGAGCGGACGGTGGCCAGACATTTTTTTTTATTATTTTTTTTTTCTTATATTTTCCCTTTCCTTATCGGCTGTAAGAATTGTCACTTCGAAAGTGACTATTTATATAATTTGTCGGAGAAAACTAGAAGAAATGGTAGGTAGATGGACGCTTAGAAATATTCACGTGCAGATGGCAAAAGGAAGAGAAAAACTTGGAGCGAAAATCGCTTTAGAAGTGAAAAAAAGTTACTCTTTAAATTTAAAAATAAAAATAAAACTAACAATGATGTGATAAATGATAAGGAAGACTGGGAAGAGTTTTGAAGCAAATATATAACAGCAATCTCCAATGGTTGTCGTCTATATCGCAGTAAATAGACGGCCTTCTGTCCACGTGTACTAAAGAAAATGACATATATAGTAGTAAATGTGTATACGACACACATGTTTTTCTTTTCTTCTATAAAATACTATAAACTGTATTTTAATGTTTTTCTTTTCTTCTATAAAATACTATAAACTGTATTTTAGTGATCATAGTTTTAGTCTTGATGAAATTTCAGATGTAGAAAGACATCTGGATGTTTTGTGTCTCTCTCCTGCCACATAATCAGATGTAGAAGTAAAAAAACTCATTGTTGAAGACTATTTCTATCCTAATGCTTCTATAACTCTACAATTGACATATCATTGGAGATACTCTAAATGCGCTACGTGCCCAAAACCAGGTGATTGGTGTACACAACAAATTATGATTGGTGTAAGAATATGAAAGAAATAATGTGAAGTTTTTTGGGTTAATCATGATTAAAGCTGATTGGTGTACACAACAAATTAAGTTACTTATCAGCGAAGAGGCAATATGCACAGACAAATTAAAGTGGATAAATGTACACAATAGTTGCCGAAAGTCTGAATCGACTTACCTATAATTTTCATAATTGGTTAGAGAAGAAAAATGAATCTTATAGTTTGAGAACATATACACTGTGGAAGACGCAAAGCCCCACCCGAGCGTCCCCCAGAGCCGGCGACAACGCAAGGGCCACAGCCAACAAAAACATCGCGAGTTTTGCAGGAACCGAAGAATGCCGACGACCGAGAAAACTAAAGCAAATACATAGTGCCACGCCAACTGAAAAATTTTTTTGCATAAGAGTTTTGTTTAATAATATGTTTTAAGATAATGCTACATGACCATTTACATATTTTATATTGCTTTCATAATGCTACAAACCAAAACATAGGCTTACATTACCAAAATATTAATATGCGATAGTTATTTTTACATAAATGTGTAAATGCATGAGAGAGAGAGAGAGAGAGAGAGAGAGAGAGAGAGCTCCCACGAATCTACAATCATGAAATCAAAACTTTTAAAAGGAAGCGTACACATTGTGACACGATGTTCAAAAACTATAAGACCCTGAATAAATAGATAGGAAATATATTCTTCTCATCATCTTAAAAGACTATCATATGACAGAACCTATGAGATTCCTTTTCTAAAAAATAAAGATGAGACTTCGAACACAACCAACATCTTGCATTTGACTAACATGGAAGGTTCAAATACCAACTACACAAGCTAGGGTCCTAATCTTGATTGGGTTTGGCCTACGGTAAACCTGAAAGAGTGAGATTTATCCTTTGGTCTCTTGTTCAAGGGGCAGGCGCTCGCCAAATAGTCTTCCATAGGTAGGGGTCGATCGTGGTCTCGCTCGGTATTCGATAAGGCTCGATACGCCGTTTTTGTAGAAAATACCAGTTTCCTACAGTTGACCGATACAGCTCGACCGCTTGAGACAGGGCAGATTCTAGATCAAAGAGGAATTGCCCACACTGGAACCACCCGTGGGAGTGTAGGCGTACTGCAACAACATACCCAATCCCAAGTTGTGGCAACAAATAAAATAACATACCAACACATCAAATAAACAAAACACATTTGCTGCAACTAAATAACTTGAAGATTCAAAAGGCCCTCTTTTGTTTTGACAATCGATGCATCATTATATTAAATATCACATTGATTTTAACTCTTCGAAGCAATTGAATATTACTTACATCGCGCTTTCCATGATCAAATATGATGAATATACATACACAAATATATATATATATATATATATATATATATATATATATGGGTAGCTCAGCGTAAATTTCTGCCGAGATATGCCTAAAACGGCTATTGAAACTCAAAATTCAAAGCATATATGAAGTTGAAAAATCTTTATCAAATCACAACCCGAAATATATATTCTCCAGCAAGAAGAAGGATTCAGTGTTTGTGCAAGAGAGTAAGCGAGCAATATCTGCGCAAAAAAAAAAATGGCGTTAAATAGTCAAAATTGATAAGGCAAGAGCAAGCAAACAAGTATGCACCATCTGAATCTGACGGATTCGAGTTGATCGGGAGCAGGTGGCGCGTCACGTCGGGTCGTTGGGATCGCGAACGGAGGCTGGTCTCGTCGGCATCGACATCGAGCATCGCGGCTGGGCTGCGTGGAGTCGTCGGGATCGTAGCGCGGGACTAGCCGGGCTGGGGGATCGTCACGGCGTGTTCGGGTTCGACTCCTCGTCGCTGCGGTGATCGTCGGCTAGCCGTGGGCTGTCGGCGGCGGTAAGGCTGGGCTCACGGAGGTCGGCGGTCGTCTCCGAGATTGATGAATATATTTGATCATGCGGTATCGATTACCATGAGATTCTACTGTATAACTCAAACACCTCTTCAAACCGTACCGGTGGAGCAACGTGAAGAAGATAAAACTCGAACAAAAATCTAGGGAGAGAAAGAGAGAGAGAGAGAGAGAGAGAGAGAGAGAGAGAGAGAGAGAGAGAGAGAGAGAGAGAGAGAGAGAGAGAGAGAGAGAGAGAGAGAGTGGCCTGCGTGTATTATTACATGTAGGATAAATTTGATCCCTTCTTATCTTTTTCATGAGCTTAATGATGTATATGTAGAGCTACAATAGGATTCTAAGGAGAATAGGATTAGGGCTTCTTAAGTAATGGACTAACTGTGGGTCTGACCCACTCTTCTAATTATTTAAATAATATTATCGTCTACTAATATAATATTATTGCACTCTCTTTTCCTATTCCAAATTAAATTTAAAATTCCAATAATAATTACTCGAATTACCTCCGCATATTTAAGATATAAGGGCCATTAATTAATCTGATTACTGACAATCAATAATTAATTAATATATTATATTATCAAAGCTAGCGCACGTTTATTATATTATTATTATGTCGGAACTAAATCCATCTGCAGGGTTTAGTATAACAATCCTTCATGAACTCATTTCGGGGACATCATCAAACTAAGGCACATGGTGACAATAAATATCCTAACAACACATCATACATACAACAATATTATCCAAAACAGTAAGACTATTGATCCAACGAATAGAATCTCACCCAAGTGAATCAAAGTAATAAATACTGCATGTATATGTCTGTTTAATATCTTACGGGTTAAGAGAACGCAGTAATTAACCGAGGCCTAGTTCGTTTACGACGATCAGTATAAACGAACTTCTCCTCTGTAGGACCTGTTCAATGTACTAGTGCAACTAATCAGTCAAGACCAACAGTACCGTTGACACTACAACCATTCTCATGGGGTGCTCATTTCCATTTAGGTTATGAACCAATAGTTCTTGTTTTGCAGGTAACTGATAAAATGATCTTTTGTTCACTCGCTAATGAACTATTTTATCTAAATGCGAAACAAGATGAGGGTGTTAATAACTAGGGCTGAGCATGAGACTCGAAGAATTCCGAACCATTCCCAAAACTGAACCGAAATCACTCCGAACCAAAAAATATTCGTTGACCGTTTGACTTTCTCCGAACCGAACCGAACCGAAAAAATAATTGGTACTGTTCTGGAGATTTCAAAAATATCCGTACCGAGAATCGAACCGAACCGTACCGTACTGTACCGAACTGTACCGAACCGAAAAACGGAAATTAAGAACCGAATTATAACATTAAATGTGTTACTAATATATTTTATGTCAACTTTGATTCTATATAATATAGTAATAAATATTAATATTCACTTAAATTTCATTCTTAGCTTGATCTACAATTGAATTTTTTCTATTATAAAATAATTATTTAAAATAATATGAGAGTTTAAAAAATATTTTTGTAAGAAAAAAACATTATATTTTATTTGAATTTTAAACTTTCAATATTAGTTGCACAAATTTTAGTTATAACTAAAATTTAGAGTTACTTATAAAGTTGATTTCAAAATAAAATCCTTAATGTGAGGAAGTAGTGATGAATGTTGGTTTTATTAAAGCATATAAAAATTAAATAACTAAAATTTAGAGTTACTTCTAGAATTGATTTTCAAAAAAAAAAAAAATCTTTAATATGATGAATTATTGATGAATATTGTTTTTTTAAATCATATAAAAGTTAAAATATAACTAGGTAATCATTCAAAAATAATTTAAATAAAATGAAAAATTTCCGAAGATCCGAACCAAACCATACTGTACCGTCCCAATTGTCCCGAATACCGAACCAAACTGAACCGAAAAATAAAATTTTCCGAACCGAACCGAATTTTTGGTACGGTTCCAAAGATCGAATTTTGAGATCTCCGAAATTTGGTACGGTTCTAGAGATTTATCAATCTCCGAACCATACCGACCCACGCTGATAACTAATAGACGAAATAAATAAATAATATAAAATTATTTATTTATTAGTGACCCCTGCCAGTTTATCAAATCAGTTAGTCCATTGAACCGGTCAAACTTCTATTTCAATTCACTATTTTTTTCTAGCTTTATTTTCTAATGAGCTTTCCAATTTCATTTTTATTTCCCTCTTTCGCTTTCTAGGGTTCTTTCATTTACAATCTAATTAAGAAGTTTCACTCAGGTTCAGTCCCAACCGCTCATAACCCTCGAATGTCGGCATCTACCGCTTCCATAACCGCGAATCAAAGGCCCATAACTCGCCGCCGAGCAGCCGAGCAGAGCATTTCGGCCATGGGATCGGATTTCGCGGCGGCAGCCGTCGTCACCGAGTCTGAGAAGAGAGAAGATCGACTCACTGCCGGTAACACTGGCGCCGTGGTCCTGAGGGATGCTACGAGAGCACAGACCCAAATCCCGACGAGGAAGGTTGCCCCTTCCAGGAAGCAAGCAAGGGCGAGATGGCTATCAGTGATCCGCATTCTCACTAGGATTCTGGCGTTGATGGTAGTCTCACTGGGTTTCGTTCAGATGTCTCGATGGGTGGTCATGAATTCTGGTGGTGATGTCAAGGATATAGCGGCAATTTCAGGGGATTTCGAGGGAAAATTATCCGAGATGGAGAAGTTTGTTAAGACGACAATGAAGGCGATGCAGATACAGTTTCATGTGGTTGATCAGAAGCTTGAGGATGGGATTAGCACAGTTAGAAAGGATTTAGATAAGAAAATCGAGCAGAAGGGGGACGAACTGGACTTAGTGTTGAAGGCTCTGGGTGCGCGGAATGATGTTTTTGAAAAGTTTATGGATGAATATGGAAGCAAGAGTCTGCTTTCAAAGGAAGAATTTGGTGACTTTTTTGAGAAATTTAAATCCGCCAGGGGCAGTGCTGGTGATTTTAATGAGGTTAGTTTGGACGATGTAAAGAATTATGCACGGGAGATTGTGGAGAAGGAAATTCAGAGGCATGCTTCTGATGGGTTGGGAATGATGGATTTTGCATCGGCATCAGGAGGGGCAAAGGTAGTGAGGCATTCTGAGCCTTATGGTGCTGTGGGACTTGGTACAAGTTCGAGTTGGTTTATGAATCGTAATAGAGTAAGTGCAGAAGCTGAGAAGATGATTAAGCCGAGCTTTGGAGAGCCTGGACATTGTTTTCCTCTTAAAGGGCAGAATGGTTTTGTTGAGATAAGACTCAGGACTGCCATTATACCCGAAGCAGTGACTCTCGAACATGTTCATAAGGTATAACCATTTGATTCTTCATTTTTTTCAATTTTACATGTTCTATCAGTTATCGTGCTTGTCAAAGAGTTAGATTAACAGTGTGGGATTGGTTAACATTTTGCCTCTGTTTGTTGTATTAAGTTAAGCAAAGTGTAGCTTGGACATATGTATTACTGGCTGTGCTTCTTTTTGTTGTGGTTACTCGATTGGTTCATGAATTGGGGAAAGTTTTATGTGCATTGCTCGCCTCCTCCTTTAATTGATATTTTTATTTTGCCTTATTATGTGTTGCCTTTGTATGACTACCTTTTAATTTGAGGATTGCCTTTGTATGACTGCCTTTAAATGATATAATTATTTTGCCTTATTATGTGTTGCCTTTGTATGACTACCTTTTAATTTGAGGATTGCACATAAATGTGTGGTGGGCTTTAGGAAGGGGAATTTTAGAAGATTGTTGTTGAAAGAAGTATGATTGTAACTATCTTTCTCTATCTCTGTTTATTACCTGAAGCGAGTATTCTCTTGAATTTTGATGTGTAGGCACAGATTTTTTCAACTAATTTGTTGGTTCTAGGTGTTTCAAGCCTGCATCTTTGTTCTCCTAGGTTGTGAAAATTGGCTGAATTCAAACTTTAAATTATCGTTTTCCTAAAATCAAATCACCATGCAAATGTGGAATGCTATCTGCTTCTTTCTGCTCTATTGTCGTGAAGATTCTCAAATTTTTGTCTGTTTTACTATGAACAGAGTGTGGCCTATGATAGGTCCAGTGCTCCCAAGCACTGTAGAGTGTCTGGATGGATGCAAGGAGAATATTCATCTCATATGGAAGTTCATAGTTCAAAGATGATTCTTTTAGCTGAGTTCGTCTATGATCTTGAGAAAAGCAATGCTCAGACTTTTAATGTAACGGCAGCAACCTCTAATCCTGTCGACACTATCAGGTTTGATGTTACATCTAACCAAGGGAGTGCTTCTTATACATGCATCTACCGACTGAGAGTGCATGGTCGTGAACTGGTTCACGACCCCAACTCAGCCTTGGAAATTCGAGCATGATGGAACCCTTGGCTCGTCTATATGTGCTTCTTCTTCTCTTTAGCTTGCTTTATGTTAGTTCCTCTTAATGTACTCTTTTTTCTTTTTTTATTATTAGTCTTGTAATTTGTTTTACTTTTGTGAGAACCTTGGAAATGTAAGCTAGTCGAAGTCGTTTAGGGTTGTTTTGGCACATATTCGTGTTTTTATCTATAAGCGTAATTTTTGTTAATCACTCTTTTGCATTTTGTGCTTGATTTGCCTTTGAGAATTTTGTATGCATGTTATTTGCTACTCTGGTGTAATCATGCGTTTTGTGTTGCTGCCTAGAGTAGTAGCTCTTTACTTGAAAGAAGCTCTTGTAGCTTAGATATTGTTTAGCAGACAAAGATTTTCCTTGTTTTTCTGGAGAGAGAGAGCATTATATCAGGAGATAGAGAACTATGAAACAGATGTCACAACTCACAAGTTGCGAAATACTTGCTTCTCAGTCGAGGTGAACTCTGCAACAGCAAACAAATCGTCTTGTTAACGGAAAGACAAATTTAATTAGTAGATTACATATCATGACAAAACTCAGATGACCATTTCAAAACTACTTGATGCAGATGATCTTAAAGAGGACTGGCAGAGTTAATTCAAATCTATTCTGCGGAGATTCCCAGCATACCCTTCATCAAATCAGTCAAAGCCGACACAAGGCTAGAAGCTCTCCGGATGACCTCAATGACTGTCCAGGTTATTAAGTCCTGTTTTAATACCCTTATAAGCCGGCGACCTTTTGGAATAGTTAGCATACCTTGACAATATGATAGCGATTTTGCGCTCGAGATAGCTTATATCGTGTGCCCCTTTCACCAACTGCATATATTAACGCAAACTCAATGTTCTTGTGTCAGTAAAAGTGTTCACCATGATCATGAACCTTGATCTCAGGTAAATAGGCGGCTATGAACCACACCTGATGATAGACTCAGGTAGATAAGCAGCTAAGAATTGCACTTGTGCCTTGAGCCTTGATCTCAGATAGAAAAGCAGCTAAGAACTGCACCTATTCATGCACAACAGGGTATTCATAGATAGGTGTAGGTAAATATTGGATATAAATCAATTTGAGTTTTGATTGTCTTTTTTGTTTTTTTTGTTAACTTGAGTTAATTTTGAGAAAAAACGGTTATGTTAGGGTTGAGTGGGATCTGAGTTTGTATTAAAATAATATTTAAAATAAAATGATTAAAGTTGATGTAATAATAAGAGATGAGTGATTGGAAGTGATGAATAGTTAAAATTATGTGATGTGATAGATAATAGTGAATAAAAGTTGGTGTGATGTGTGAGAATGGTTCAATAATGCTTACCTACCCACGGTGGGCACATGTTAATATGACCACCGTTTATGTGGCATGCACACATTGGTGATGTATTTTTTTGAACATATTAACATCACCAATGTGTGCATGCCACATAAGCGGGGCATATTAACATGTGCCCTGTGGGTAGGGGAGCATTATACGAGAATGGTTATTTAATATTATTTATTATATTGATAACATTTGGAGAGAGTTTGGTTGAGTTAGATTTTTTAGTTAAATGATAGATTAAAAATGATAGGATATGATTTATATCCAAGCACCCTCTTGAGGGTCAAAAGACACATTGCGAGATGAGTTTACATGAAATCAAACACATCCAATCTAGCCAGAAGCTCTTGGTAGCCGATAGGTGCGACCAGGGTCCGCCATTGATGTCACTGCCTAGTCGTGCTCTTCAAAATTTGGGACGTCGCTCCACGACTCGACCATTTTTCTGCACTATCCCACATGCAATTTATGGTCATTTTCGTGATCCGAAAATGTCTATTTCGGACTATAAACAATTTTTAAGCTACTAAAACTCATTTATTTCTGCATAAACAACTTAAAATTAATTTCTCATTCTCAAAAATGGTTTTGAGAATTTCTTAAATATTTCATTTGAAAAAAAAAATAAAAAAAATTGTAACCTTAAAATAGGTACAAAGCTAATTTTTTCTTACACTTTCATGGCATTCCTTTTAATTGGCTTTCATTTTTGTTTGTGGTCATTAATTATATTATAGAACTTACAAGCAACAGACCTTATATACAACATGGATTTAAAAATCGAAAAATTGATTATCAGGTTTCCAAAGTATGCAGATTTCGTTCCTTTCTATATGTTCACGTGGACGCCATGCGTTTCCATCTCCACTGTTTTAGGCCAAAACAAACTACAAAAGCCTCAATTATATGCTACGGTCTCGTTACGGAACCATTTCGTCAGAGTATGTAACTGTTACATCAACTATCCCTGGTGGCTATATGATGATCGAACGGTTACAAACCCCGACAGAATGGTTCCGTAACGGGACTGTAGCATTTCCCTATCTTAAAAGTTGCTACATTCACTAACAACCCCAAATTCAATTGACCATATATTAGAACACAGTTGGTTTCTTTGATGTCCAGAGAACATATAACTTTGTTGTGCATGCTCATCATTCTATAAATAGGCTTGAATCAAGTGTAGCCATTAGTTTCCTCCCACTTTTTTTCTCTCTAATATGGCAAAATAGGCTTTCCACACAAATCTTTTTGCCTTCTCTCTTTTGTCAAAACTCAAAAATCCTCTATGGCCCTCAACAATGGCTCATCTGGTTGTCCACCTTTCATGAAGCAACACTCTGTGCCATGTTGAGAAAAAAAATCATTCTTCTCTATTAATTTTTTTTTTATGATTTTCCTTTTCCTTCTGTGCATCTTTTTGATTCCTTCGATAAACGGCGAAAAAAATACGGTATGGCCGGGACCGTGTACTTGAGAACGGACCGTTTCGAGGTCAAGCTTGAAGGGATCACCTTCAAGACCAAGGATTTCGAATCCCTTTGCAAGGTGGGCTTTCTCTTCCCGGAAGGCGACGATTGGGCCGGCCGACCCATCGTGGGACTCGACGTCATGCCCCACCCCCGTGACCCGTCCATCATCCTCCTCCTCCTCTGTTTCGGTATGGGCTGCGTCATCCTCCGGTTCGCCGCCGGCGAGGCCCTCCCGGCTGGAATCCACAAATTTCTCGCCGACAAACGAATCCACGTCGTGTGCTTTGGCATCCCCGAAAAGTCGGACCTCTTCCCGTTCGAGGAGCTCGGCCTCACCCGGAACGAGTCGGATATCGGTTACCTAGCTTCCAAGATCCTCAAGGATCCCAAGTACAGAAAATCCGAGCTCGACGAGCTCGCGCGCAAGGTCCTCGGGATCAAGCGCATGATCGGGCTAACCGAGGCCTCGTCCTTCGAGCGGCACGAACAAATCAAGAGCGCGATATGCCAACTTTTCATCACCACCGTGATTTCGATGGGCCTCGTGGGCGCTAAAGACAAGAAAAAAACGGACTATGGCTCGAAAATGAACTCATTTCGCAAGAACTTGAACTCCCTCCATCTCCTCGCCGACGGGTGGTTCAAACTGCCGAAAGTCATTCACCGCAAGAAGCGCGGGCCGTACGAGAACAACAACGGTGATGACACGTTCGTCCACGTCGATGACATCAGCCGTGCACTCGACGATAACAACAAGGAGTGTCGTGACGATGGGCCGATTGTGGACATGCTCGTGAACGCGGAGGTCCCATCGGGAGAGTCAACCCCTAGGGACGGTGTTTTTGAAAAGGACAGCGGCGAAGAAGGGGAGAAGCGGCGGATAAAAGGGATATTGAAGTGCCCGTCGACGAATCTAAGGCGGAGCGAGTCGTTCCCCGTGGACCCGAAGACAAAGACGCCGCCGTCGCCATCGACGCCGGTCGCGCAAGAAAAATGTATGCTGAGGCGGGCGAATTCGAAAGGGTGCAATGTTAGCTTTAAGTTCCATTAGCTCTTACAAAACTCTGCTTATTTAGATCTGTTATGCAGTGTTGGAAATGCGACAACGAACGTGTAATCTTATGATGCCCTTTTTCCAAATGTATAAGTTTAGCTGCCTCCGTGTGTGTTTCGATGGGTTCGTGTATAGGTTGTTTCGGGTGATAAGTGATCTGTCTAGGCGGCACGAGTACGTAATATTATTCTGTATGCGTGTCGTGAGATCATAGTTTGACTGGAAAAAAATTTGCACTGAGGTGAAACGATGGGCCTGGATGTTCTCATTTTATCGATGGTCTGAGTGGTACGATGTAGAGTTGCCGGAAAATGAAACCGCTAATGTCCGTCCGTCTGTGCAGGTTCGATCTTAACGCTGTTTTTTTCTCCCTTTGTACGTTTTTCTTGTGGTGGAGGGTGTGTAAATGGAGTTGACGGCAAGGGCTTTGGGGGTTTGTATATAAGGGATCATCTGATAAAATGTGTATCTGAGTTTCAACTCTTTGTATTTTAGACTATATATGTGTTGTTTTAAATTGTTTATCATTAATTAGTTTCCTATTGAGGAAATTGGTTGTATTTTAGACCATATATGTTTCATATTGTTTATCATTAATTAGTTTGCTATTGAGGAAATGGGCTCCAACCCTTCGCTGTGTATTACTTGTGGACTTTTGTAATTTTCTTGATATTATTGTAGTGTGTGGATTTACAATGACATGGCTTGAGTGAAAAAATAAATAAATAAATTAATTAATAAATATGGGTCTAGCATGTTGTTCAAGACACCATGAAGATTGAAGGATTGTTTGGTTGTGGGAGTTTTTTTTAAAAAAAAGTTGATTTTTGTGTCGATTTTACGGTTACAAATAATAGTATTGTTTGTCGAAAGCTTGTATATTTGAAGTACCGCCATATACAAGTCAAAAATCATTTATCTTGGGGGATTTTGCCGTTAACCGTGGGTATTTTAAGGGAGAATTTCATTTTGAGGAGAACATAACTATTACGTGTTTCGACTTTGATTTTGCTTTAGTTTTCTTCATTCTTCTTAAAACATCTCCTTGATATTCACATACACAATATATCTACAATCTTAAGATGAAATTTTTGTGAGTTCATAAGATGACAAATGAAGGAAACCAAACGTCTTCTTCAAGTGCTCAACCGATAATTCCACCGGCTACTAATCCATTCACCCCAATGGTAGCCGCTCTCATCCAAGACAACAGACTGCAGAAGTACAATAGCTCTGATTTCAAGAGGTGACAGAAAAAGATGTTTTTCTACTTCACAGCTCTCCCCGTATCTCGTTTTCAATTGAATTTTTGGGTAGAAAAGCTCTTTTGATAGAATTTTTTGGGTAGAATTTGTATCCAAGCATGCTCTAAATCTCTCAAAGAGGAAAATTACAAAGAGAGAGAGAGAAAGAAAAAAACTAAAAAGAAAACTTTAAAAAATGAGGTAATCTCCCAAAAAACGTAAAGATTTTTTTTTTTTAATACTGTTGCTAGTACACGCACTAAAAAACACACATTTAGTTGGTGACTCAGGCAATCCGAGTGTGGAGTAAATAAGGGCTGCTGCCCACTCCTTTTGACAAGAGCAAAAAGAAGAAAAAACAAGTAGCACACCTTTGAAAGAAAAAAATTGTACCTGCCGTGTGTTGAAGAATTAAGCTGCCATTTGTTGACAAATTGGAGCTATCTTCTTCTATAAATAGCTGAGCATTTGATCAGCAAAATACAACCAACACAACAAAAAAAAAAAAATACAGAGAGCAAGAGAGAAAAGAGAGGGAGCAATAGTAGCTTTTGTGTGTATTTTGAGTTGTGAGTTGTGAGTGACTTTGCGAGTGTTTTGTAAACACGAGTGTTTTCTTTTCTCCTAATAAAATATCTGCAGTAGTCCGGAGACGTAGGCATTATTGGCCGAACTCCGTTATCAAATTGGTGTATCTAATTTCTATTTTTTATTTCACTTTTATAGATCCGACTTCATGGAAATTTCAGCGTATTTTTCCCAACAACTGGTATCAGAGCCAGATTGTTAATTCTGTATTATTTTGTGTGTGTTACTATTCCGTAAATAGTGAAAACGTGAATAGTGTCAAATTTGTCGGCGCTACAAATTTATCTACCGGCGTGTTCTGAAACACGGTAGTTCACAAAAATTTACAGAAACGATCCGGCAGAGAAGTCAGATCAGAGTAGAAGTGATGGCTGCAGACGAAGGAAAAATGAAAATTGAAAAGTTCGATGGTGCGGACTTTGGCTTCTGGAAGATGCAGATCGAGGATTATCTATACCAGAAGAATATGTAT
>CACSLK010016728.1:1196121-1211762 GCA_902706635.1 Striga hermonthica
CGCCGGAAATTCACCGGAAAACTTGATTCATAAGCTCCAAACCAAAATATAAAAAAGGAAAAAAAGAAAATAGAGAGGAATTCCCAACTTAAAAGTTGGGAAATGAGGGTTTTCTTTAAAAATACAAAGCACAATGTCTATATATAGCTACACCACAAACACACACTAAAAACACACACATTTAATGAAATCATGAAGTTCGCATGTCTCAAAACGGAGTTCGCAGCGAGTTTGGGCATGGAATAGTGCTGGAATGGGTGTTTCGCAGGTCGCGGAAGCATTTTCGCAGCGAGTTTGGGCCAAGGTGCTGCACAATGCCATCTCGCAGATAGCCAAAGTACTTTCGCAGCGAGTGCAAGGATTTCTGCCCCAAATCACGTTTCGCAGGCCGCGAGTATGGTTTCGCTGCGAGTGTCGCAACCTTCTCTCTTGTGCGTTGTCCGTCTCGCGGGTTGCCAATGCGATCTCGCAGCGAGTTCAGGTAGGCTTCTCGCGGGTTGCCAAAGCTACTTTGCAGCGAGTGGCTCGAGCGTGATGGGCTGCCTTCGGGTGTGCTTCGCGACTTGCGAGTCGCATCTTGCTGCGAGTACCGGGACTTTCTTGGGTTCGACTCGCTTATCGAAAATGGCTCGCGATGGCTTGGAAGTGGTCCAAATGGCTCGGATAAGATTCGGACATGGCTCGTCATCCCGACTCGAACAATGTGGACCTAATCAACACCAAAATACGCAAGAAAAATACGACAAAAATACAAAAACACATAACAAGAACGGAAACACATAAAACACGACAAAATGGACCGGTTGACTCTCAAACGAACCTAAAAACGACTCAACTAAGTCACATAAAACACGATAAAACACCACAAAAACATAACAAACAAATACGTAACCACCAGATTCAAGAAGTTTTGCTATGAGCACGGGATCAGAATGGAGAGAACCGTGCCTGGTACGCCTCAACACAATGGTGTAGCTGAGCGTATGAATCGAACGTTGACTGAAAGAGCCAGAAACTTGCTTGTGCAGTTAGGCCTACCAAAGCAGTTATGGGAAGAAGCAGTCAACACAGCAACTTACTTGATCAACCGAAGTCCATCGGTACCATTGGATCACAAGTTTCCAGAAGAGAGGTATGGAGCGGAAAAGAAGTAAAACTCTCACATCTTAGAGTTTTTTGGTGTGTAGCATATGTGCACATCAGTGATCAAGGTAGAAACAAACTTGATCCAAAATCAAAGAAATGTACTTTCCTTGGTTATGGTGAAGATGAATTTGGCTACCGCTTATGGGATGATGAAAGCAAAAAGATGATTCGCATCAAAGATGTCATCTTTAATGAAAGAGTGATGTACAAGGACCGGCATAACACAAGTGCCAGCAACTCAGAAGCGAGTGGGCCAGTTTATGCAGAGGTCGAAGATATCCCAGACATTCCTATAATAGGGAATCCTCGGTCAGAGGAATCAAATGAAGAAGTGGTGAGCAATCAGAACCTTCTACTCCAACTCCTGTATTGAGAAGGTCCTCTCGGCCCCATGTGCCTAACTGGAGATACATGGACTACATGTTGTTGACCGATGGAGGAGAACCTGAAGATTATAAGGAGGCTTGTCCAACCCCGGATGCTAGCAAGTGGGAGCTTGCCATGAAGGACGAGATGAAGTCTTTGATCTCGAATCAGACATGGGAACTAGTCAAGTTACCCATGGGAAAGAAAGAACTTCACAACAAATGGATGTATCGGGTGAAGGAAGACCATGATGGTTCAAAGAGATACAAAGCCCGACTGGTTGTCAAAGGATTTCAACAGAAAGAAGGAGTTGATTATACTGAAATCTTTGCTCCAGTTGTAAAGCTCAATACTATCAGGACTGTGTTAAGTATTGTGGCTAGTGAAGAGCTCTACCTAGAGCAATTAGACGTGAAGACTACATTTCTTCACGGAGACCTAGATGAGGAGATATGCACCAGCCTGAAGGTTTTACTGAAGGAAATAAGGATATGGTGTGCAGATTGAAGAAGAGCTTGTACAACCTAAAACAAGCTCCAAGACAGTGGTATAGGAAGTTTGAGAGCTTCATGCACAAGGAATGATTTCAGAAGTGCAATGCTGATCACTGTTGTTTCTTCAAGAAATATGAGTCCAGCTATATCATATTGCTACTTTATGTCGATGACATGCTAGTAGCGGGATCAGATATGAAAGACATCAGAAAATTATAGATGCAGTTGTCAAAAGAGTTTGACATGAGGGACTTAGGCCAGCGAAGAAGATTCTTGGAATGCAAATCACGAGAGATAAGAAAAAAGGAGTTTTGCAGTTATCTCAGGCAGAGTACATCAACCGTGTTTTGCAGAGATTTAACATGGACAAGGCCAAACCAGTCAGTACATCATTGGCCAGCCATTTTCGTGTATCCAAGGATCAGTCTCCTCAAACAAAGGAAGAAGAAGAGTTTATGGCTATGATTCCTTATGCTTCAGCCATTGGAAGTTTGATGTACGCGATGGTCTGTACCAGGCCAGACATTGGCCATGCAGTGGGAGTTGTGAGCAGGTTTATTTCAAAACAGGAAAAGCTCACTGGGAAGCAGTCAAATGGATTTTGAGATATTTACGGGGCACAACAGAAAAGTGTTTGTATTTTAGAAAATGAGATCTAAAGTTACATGGCTACGTAGATGCAGACTTCGGAGGTGAAGTTGATCATCGAAGAAGCACCACCGGTTATTTTTTCACTGTCGGGGCTACAACTGTTAGTTGGATGTCGCGGATACAAAAAATTGTTGCTCTATCCACTACAGAGGCTGAGTATGTAGCAGTGACAGAAGCCAGCAAAGAATTGATATGGCTTCAAGGATTGTTAGTAGAGTTGGGTTTCACTCAAAAGGAGAGTGTCTTACACAGTGACAGTCAGAGTGCAATACATCTGGCAAAGAACTCAATGTTTCATTCCCGAACTAAACACATAGACATACGATATCATTTCATCAGATCTCTGCTTGAGGATGAAGTGTTGACTTTGAAGAAGATTGTAGGAAGCAAGAACCCAGCAGATATGCTAACGAAGGTGGTGACCATTGACAAACTGAAGTTGTGCTCAACTTCAGTTGGATTGCTAGAGTAACAGACCGGAGAAGACTACAGCAGTAATTGAGGTGTGAGGACAGATTGAAATCAGTCCTCAAGTGGGAGATTGTTAGCCACCAATTTTGACAATTGCAGCAGCCCCAATTGCAGCAGCCCTCGTGCTTATTTTTGGAGCAGCATTTTGTGGAAAAATTGCAGCACAATTTTGTGGAAAAAAAGGTGCATCTCCCCTCTATAAATAGAGGGGAATTCTGAAGAAACAAAACACACAACAAAATACAGAGAAAGAGAGAAAAAAATGAGCGAGCTAGAAAAGAAAATTTTAGCTTCTGTGTGTATTTGTATTATGAGTTGTGAGTGATTTTGAGAGTGTTTTGTAAACACGAGTGTACTTCTTTTTCCTAATAAAATATCTGCAGTAGTCCGGAGACGTAGGCATTATTGGCCGAACTCCGTTATCAATTTGGTGTGTCCAATTTTTATTTTTATTTCACTTTTATTGATCTGACTTCATATAAATTTCAGCGTATTTTTCCCAACATTAACATCCCAATATAAGGCTCAATTAGCTTTATTCTTTTACATAAATATGTAAACCATAATAATGTTTTATAATTTATATTTTACATATTGATAAAAAAAAATTAATTTTATTATAGTTTTCTATATATTTAGAATATTAATTAAAAAAATATGTAAATTACATATTTTTTAAATTAAATTATTATTATTTGAAAATAATCTTTATTGAACTTTTGCATAAAGTAATTTTCAAAAATAAATCTTTATTGGAGTGCATAAAGGAGATTTAATAAAAAAACAGGAATATGATTTTAAAAGCCGATCGCCTTGCAGAGTGGTATTTTACTACTTTAATATAAGCACACGTTAGAACTTCGGTCAAACACATGATTGCATGATTTGTTAAGATAAGGTTGATATTATTAAATCATAAAGATAATAACTCGTAAAAGCGACAAAAAAAATGAGTCATTTTGCATTATTAGTGTCCCCCATTTTAGTTTGCACGTGCGTCTAATTTGCGGCTAAACTCCCTTTCGAATTTCATAATTACCTACAAATGATTTGTCTGAGGAATAATGCTTCATAATTTATACTACATAATTTATATATATATTATTTTTGCATACTAATTAGTTAGGTTACACATTCATTTTTGTGTCTCTAAAAAAATATGGTTAAAAATAGCATCGAATAAAAGTATTGCACTTATTCTAGTGTTAGGCAGTTTAATATGAACAAAAAGGTATATTTATATAATTATTATTTATAATATTTGTATTTATATTATATTTATGTTATGTATTCAAACATGATATTTCCAAACGAAAGTATACATCTATATATATTAGTAAAGAGAAAGAACTCTTTAAATAGACATATTAATACTTTTTGCCAGATGATTATTGTATAGAAATTATTCTATTAAAATCTAAGATTTTGGAAAGAAATCTAACATTATTGTTGTTGTTGTTGTTCTTCTTCTTCTTCTTCTTTTTTTTTTTATTTTGTTTTTTCCAACATCAACCAAAGGTGTAGATTTGTGTTTTGCTGGTCCTTTTTCGGTTCTTCCGTTTTGAGTTTCTCCACTCGTGGAAGTTTTTCTTTCTCCACTTGTGGGAGTGCAGTTGCAGTTTTCTGTGGTTTGTGTGTGGTTCAAGGTTGGCTTTAGACTACACTTGATGTAGTCTCCCAACTAGATTCAGATGTTGGCTGATTTATCAGCGAATTAGCTGTTTTATAATGTGTATTGTATTTTTCTTTATGTGAATTCTATCGTTCCGAAAAAAAAAATATCAAAGAAACTTGATTGAAACTCAAATAAAGAAGTTCTTACAACGTGCGTTCAAATGAATACAAGCTACCTAGACACCCCAAAAATGGGTCAACTACCAACCATGAGAAGACTACATCAGTATCTATGGAAACCCTCTAAGGCCAAAGAAAGAGAACCAGTACAAACAAATTTATCCAAGAATTACAATTTTTAAAAGATTTCACATATACTTTAATATCAACTACAATAGCCATAATAGAACAGTCTACCCTATCTAGATCATTAAGTAACATGGCCATCTGAGTGTCAACACAACAACAAACAGAAGCTGATATCAATGTGCTTTAAAGCTTTGCCAACACCCAACGAACAGCCTACAAGTTAGCTTCTACAGAGGTGTCAGTTTTTTAGAGCAAGCTTTCCAGCTATGTATGATCAGTTTCCACTTGACCTCCGAACCCAACAAAACCATCTGGAAAACAAACAAGCATTGATAATTACAACCACTTGTCCTACTCTATGCCCGTAGGAATCAGTTTCCCTAAGAGTGACAAGTTCCGCTCTTCTCAGCACAACCTTCTTATCAATAGCATTCTCCTCAAAATTTCTCCACTCTTTCCATGCACCATCTACCACATCTTTATCACTGATTTTTTCTTTATTAAACAACCATGAGTTTCTTGTTCTCCACAACCACCACAGGAAATATGTGGAGAGATTTATTCCATCTTGGAAACATCCTACCCCCTTGCCAGTGCACAAATCCTCCCACCTAGCTAATCCATATAAAACCAATTTGACCTGTCAGAGTGAGCCCAAGTCAGACCACTAAGTTTCCAGCAATTGATAGCTCTACTAAATCTGAACAAGATATGTTCAAGGTCTTCTAGTTCTTCTCCACAGACAACATATAACATCCACATGCACCTTTCTATGATTTAGTTGAGAGTTAGTGTTCAAGAAACCATACCAGCATCTCCAAAGGAGATTTTTAACATTGCTTTTAACATAGAGTTTCCAAGTCTTTCTCAACATTTTTTGCAGTTTGCTATGTCCAAAGCTAGAGCCTCCTACCAGTTTATTGCAACCTGTGATTGATGAGGAATTTGTAAACTTCATTGACGGTGAAGAGACCTTTGGGATTCCGATGCCAAACTAATTTTTTCGTTTGTCCTGCATTGCTTATAGGCATTTTCGGAATTTGATCAGCATCTTTAGGACATAAGGTTTGAAGCACAAGATCAACATCCTACTCCTTTTTGTTACCTAGCAGCAGGTCACTCACTTTTTTTATTCTCATCCTATCACACTCAAATTGCAATCTAGGGAGGAAACCATTAGTATGAAGAAGCTAAGGCGATCCCCAAAAATCTATACTTTTACCATTACCCACTTGATAACTGACCTCCATTTTCAAAGAGTGCATAGCTTTTAACCAGCTTTTTCAAAGCCATATCTCTTCCCATAGCTATCTCCAACAGTCTCAGCATAGATAAATCCATCAACTATATCCTTAGAAATTGAATTTAAGATCCATGAGAGTACCATATAGTCGACTTTCTTCCATTTGTCGAAATCTGGATCCCCTGCATCCGACGGTTGAATAGGGCCATTGATAAAGCCTATCTTCGTCTTTTCACCAAGTGCGATCATCATCGATCTCGTCCATGTCAAAAAGTTAACTCCTGTCAATGGATGCGATATCAGCTGAATCCCAGGGTTGTCCGATCCATGCAGGAACATCAGATTTTCTTCACGATTTTATGCTCCAACGCCTGTTCTCGTATTCAGTAGTGGCCACGCTTCATGGTGATTGCGATTTGCCATGGAAGATCTCCTCGAGCTTCAGCAAGCTTGACGTGCTTTAGATACCATGAAGAAATTGAAGGCATCGATAATTTTTGGAATTATGTTAATTTTCCCAAAATCCTAAACATTCATTACAGGCGTGGTTCATTAAGTACCCCGCTCAAATTCAAAATACATCCACCCTAATACGACGCCGTTCAGATTAATGGAAACGCAACCAAAGGATGAAGTTGTTAAGTGACTTTATCTAATCCAAAAACATCTAAAAAAACTAGGGCTGCAAACGAGCCGAGCCGAGTCGAGCATTGACCTTATCGAGCGGATTGAATTTTTTTTTTTTTGAGATGCTCGAGCTCGAGCTCGTCGAGCTCGATTTTTGGTGCTCGAGCTCGACTCGATCAAAACATACAAGAGCTCGAGCTCGACTCGAGTTCGACTCGAATTCATAATGCTCGAGCTCGGCTCGAGTTCGGCTCGAATTTTTTCAAGAAATTTTATAAAATAACCATTAATTACATATATATACAAGGGTATTTTAGTAATTTCACATATCTCGAGCCGCTCGCGAGCCGCTCGACAATGCAATATATGGGCTCGAGCTCGACTCGAGTTCGTGCTCGAGCCGCTCGAGCTCGACTCGAGATCGGTCAAACTCGAGCTCGAGCCGAGCTTTGACTCGAGCGCTCGCGAGCGACTCGCGAGCTGCTCGACTCGTTTGCAGCCCTACAAAAAACAGAAAATAAATGACAGAAAAGAAAAAGATAAAGCATGCACATGCACATACTTATGATCAACACTATGATCATATATTCATCAAACATTTATAATTCAAAGAAACTATTATAACATATAAAATTCAAAAAAACAATTATGGCCCCGTTTGTTTTTCAGCTTTTTAGCCAAAAAGCTATTTTAGCGGTTTTGACCAGATTAGAAAAAGCTAAAATTGGCTTTCTTGATGTTTGGTAAGCCAGCTTTTGAAACTAGCGGATGGGCTGAAAACGCCAAATTTTGAAACGCTCATATTAGTAGCGTTTTGCTTTTAGCTTTTGCTTAACTATTGCCACTTTGCAAAATAATTATTAGCAGGCACCTCTGTAATACTCGTCCTTTATGCTTTTTTTTGTCATGTTTTTAATTTGTTTACTAATTTTTTTATTCTCATTGCATACTTTTTTTAAGTTTTAATTTGATATTTCTTGCTCATATAATTGGCATAACAATAAAATTTAATACGTGAAAAGATTAAGTACATGTTGTTATAATCAATAATTATGACTTTTTTTGGTTGAACTAATATTTATATTTAATTAGAATAAATGCATATTTTTTGTAATAATTACATGGTTGTGTTTATATGACGTGAACTTGTTTACTCGATTAAGAAATATTTTTATTATTATTTATATTTTTATTGTATTTTAAATCACTTTAGTAATTATTTTAAGTATTATTTATTTTTATTTCTTAATTAATTATAATTTAACATATGTCCTTATTAGTAATTTTACATGTTAACAGCTGATTAAAATAACTAATTTTACCAAACAATCTTTTACAAACCGCTAACATAATCAGCTGGTCAAAACAGCAAATACAATATATCCGCTCGTCAAAGCAGCTAATGCAATCCGCTAACAGCTAACAGCTAACCGCTGATTACCAAACAAGACCTATAATTGTTGTTATCCATTGAATGGGGCAACAATATATTAATAAATGAATCGTATACTATAGTTGGAAACTCAATCGATTAAAAGGCGCGTGGGAAGGAAAGTGATAGGAGTAAGAGGATAAAAGCATAGGTGGAGTCGTAATCAGTTGGGAGTGTTGCGCTGTGTAGTAACCCGTTTTGTCCGGGTTGCCATGGTAGGGTGTACCCGACCTACCTTTAGCCCTCTGTTGGGTGCCATGCAATTGAATGCCTTTGATTGTGACCTGCCCCTTTCTCAGTTCTGTCAACTTTTTGTCTATTTTCTTTATTTATTTTTTGTTCAATTACCCTTTTACCCTCCTATGTCTCTCTCATTCATGTCCATTTGCAATTTTCACCCATTTTTCATTGTATGTTTCTTCTTCAAAAATTTTATTTAGCTTGGTATACTAATTTTTTTTTTATATATATATAAATTTATCTAATAACTTTTTGGATTTTAATTAGGCACAATTCATTCAATTTTTGGTTGAAATTTATGATGAGAATAAATCAAGTAAACTATATAAAATTGTAATTTCAGACCTGATTCGTTAAATATATTGCTTGTAGGCTTCGTCATATTTAGGGCTGCAAACGAGTCGAGTCGAGTGGAGCATTAGTCTTATTGAATAGGATTGAATTTTTTTAGCTGCTCGGGCTCGAGCTCGACTCGATAAAAAATATAATAGCTCGAGAAATCAAATGCTCGAGCTCGGCTTAAAAATTTTTAAGTGAAATTACCATTAAACATTTGTGTTATACTATTTAAATATATATATAAAAGGTATTTTAGTAATTTAATATACATATATATATATATATATATATATATATATATTGAGCCGTTCAAAGATACAAAATATGGCTTCGATCTCGACTCGAGTTGGTGCTCGAGCCGCTCGAACTCGAGCCGAGGTTTGACTCGAGCGCTCGCGAGCGGCTCGTGAGCCGTTCGACTCGTTTGCATCCTAGTCATATCATTATATGCATGAAAAAAATTGTTGTTAAAGCCCTTTGAAAATCTTAAATCACTAGTCTATCTTTTTCAACATTCTATTGAATATTCAAACTTTTGATAATTCAAAACTTACTATTTTAACAATATTATCTTTTTAATTTTTAAATAAATTCTTGGTAAAACGAATAGAAAATGAATAGAATAGAGAAGAAAAAGATGTGTATTTCTCATTGCTTGTAATAGTGAGATTATATCCAATATATAGAGGTTGCAAAAGATAAAAAAACAAATCAATATCAAATAAGATCAAATCAAATATCTAATTACTAAAGTAATTACTACCAGATCAAGATCATATCAAACCGAAGATATCATAACAAAATAACTAAAGCCTATTTTAACACCCCGCCTCAAGTTGGTGCATGAAGATTTCGAATGCCCAGCTTGCTTTAGAAATTTCGAGAAATCATGGCCACTCAATGCTTTGGTGAAGATGTCTGCTAGCTGAGTTTTGGTAGAAACATAATCAGGAGCGATAAGAGGACCGAAAAACCGAAGGATTGAAGGACTGATGACCAAAGGAACATAGGTTCGAAGGACTTGATTAATTGTATTTAATATCCAAAGGACTGATTAATGACTGAAGGACTGAAGGGCTGAGGACTTGATCAATTGTATTTAATCATCTAAGAACCCATCTAATGAAGGAGGAATTGAACCATCTAATAACCAGATTTTTTTTCATGCCGGAGAGTAGTCCGGAGAGAAGAAGACATGACTGAAGAAAAGAAAAGAAAAGAATATATATATATATTAATCAGAACAAAGGTTCGTGCCCGAAGAGTAGTTCGCAGAGAAGAAGACATGACTGAAAAAAAAAGAAAAATAAAAAAAAAATATATTAATCACTGATACCATGCTAAAACGAAGAGAGAATGCATAGGGTAGAGAAGAGAAATATATGTATTTCTCATTGCTTGTAATAGTGAGATTACGTCCAATATATAGAGGTTGCAAAAAATAAAAAATAAATCAAGATCAAATCAATATCTAATTACCAAAATAATTACTATCAATTCAAGATCATACCAAACCAAAGATATCATAACAAAATAACTAATGTCTATCTTAACAATTCTTTCATATAAAACATCGAACATCTTTGTTGCAGCGCTAGAATTTTCCACAACTAATTTCTGGTCAATTCCTTGTTAAGTATTAGCAAATGATATTATTATATTTTGTTCGTCATCTCTTTTCATATAAAATTATATTCAATATATTTCAAATTTCATATTTTGAATTTGAAATTTCAATCACTTTATTTTGAATGAAATGAAATTTAAGTTACATAATCTTTTGCCTTATTAAAACCCTAAAACATTGTTGGAATAAACTAGGACCACCTAAAATTTATTAAATTACAAGTTTTCCTTCCTGAAGTGAATAAACTATAGCACAAACTACAAAGTTTTTATATTAAAAATTCAATTTTCAATTTATCATGGTTAATGCTCTAGAAACTAAATGAGACCCGAATCTATATTTATATAATTGCTGGCAAAGCATTTAATAAAACTTATTTAATAAAACATCTATAGTTTTCAAGCAAAAAATTGTTACAATTCAATTTTATCCTATATATATAATAACTATAAATATGATAACTATATATATTTTTTTTACTCGAAAACTGTATATAATATATATATATATATATATATATATACACTAACAAAAAATTTAATAAAACTATCTGTTTTTTCCCATTTTTTTTTTGTTACAATCCATTATTATTATTATTATTATTATTATTATTATTATTATTATTATTATTATTATTATTATTATTATTATTGCATTAATTCAGTCTATCACATTAATAATAAAATATTTTCTTGTACTTTTTTCTTAGATTAATTAAGACAAAAATTATTATATTTTATATTGATTGAGTAATAATTGTATTTTTTACTGTGTCATATAATATGTATTATTTAATTATATTTAAACGACATGATATATGAAAGTTACATAAATATAAATGTACTATTTATTTTATCCAATGGTCAAACTTTAAAACATAGTAACATTATCTAACTTGTAATTTTAATATTATATGCATAAATATAATTTATTGATATAGCCATACTAAGAGTAAATCGGGTTAAGGATAACTAGATCGGGACTCAAGTCGAGTTATGGCAAAGTCGATTCGAGTAAGGGAACGACGACTTGAGTTAACTATCGTATAAGTGAAGTGACTCGTCTTAACTCAATGAATGACGACTTGAAAGAGGAATCCAACCTCATAACTCGACATCGACAAAGAGTACCTCGAGGTCCAAGAGAGGTTTGAGAGCAAATAAGCAGGGAAAACTCCTATTTTTGTAGAAAATTATTTAATTTTACCGAATATCGAATTGAAAGATTCGTTGCCCGGGTCGATCTCACGAGAAAGATTAGCCGAATTATGATGCATGATTATTCAAGCACAAAAATAAGAAATTAAATTCTTAAACATTCTAATTCAAGATTGGGTTTGATTTTAACAATAACAACTACGAACACTATAAAATAAATGTTATATTCCAACGGAAAATCCCATGGTAATATATTCCAATGGAAATTCCAACGGATATTCCAATGGAATAGCTTCCGTTGGAATAGTTCCAACAGAAATTCCAACGAAAATATTCCGTTGGAATGTGTTTTTCATTGGAATTTTAGATGGAATTTGATGATTCCAACGGTTATATTTCCAACGGCTTTTTACCGTAGGAATTTTCGTTGGAATATGCAAATTCCGTTGGATTTTTTTTTTCCACCCCCGTTGGAAAATCCACTGTTGGAATCGTCAAAATCCAACGAAAATTCCAATGGAAAACCCATTCCAACGGAATATTTTCGTTGGAATTTCCGTTGGAATCCATTGAAAAATTCCAACGGAAATAATAGTATTGAAATATCCGTTGGAATTGCCGTTAGAATAATTCTTTTAAAATAGATTTCCGTTGGAATTTCATCATTTTCTTGTAGTGGAAGTTCAAAACGCAAATTTAGAGATCAAAGTAAAAGCAATTAATCAACAGGGATAAGAAGCTAGGGAGTCGCGGATAATCATTTTGGTTGGAGATGCAATTAACGGGCGAGTGATTGTTCGGTTAAAAGATTCGATTAACCTACTCGTTCATTAGATTTATCCTCAATAACTTTTCGTAACAGGAGGATAAACGTGAACAACAAATTAACGCGTTGCTTAACACATAGAGAATAAAGTTACGAACAAGCCTATTCCATACAATCCTAGTGTTAGTGTTATATACTGAAAGTTTAGCTTTGGATATATTACACTTTTACCCTTTATGAATGAGAAACATGTTAGATTAAACAAGTTCTACGTTCTGTTGTTTTGCATTAGATAGTGTGGGTTGTCATCGGGCGAACCGAAGATCATACTCTCAGTTACTCGCGAAACAAGAATAATGGTTCACAACCCAGATAGACATGAACACCCCATCGTGAACGACTGTAGTGTCAACGGTACAGTTTGTCTTGACTGATTAGTTGCACTAGTACATTTATGTATTTAACAAGATCCCAGAGAGGAGCAGTTCGTTTTGTGCTGATCGTCGTAAACGAACTAGACCTTGGTTAATTACAGCGTACTCTTAACCCGTAAGATATTAAACATGCATATATGTGTAGTACTTATTACTTTGATTCACATGGGTGAGGCTTAGTGAACTAGGCCAATAGACCCTCTGTCTTGGCCCTTGGGTAATATTGCTACATTTAGGATGTGCTGTTAGGATATTTATGGTCACCATGTGCGTTAGTTTGATGATGTCCCCGGAGTGAGTTCATGAAGGAATGTTATGCTAAACCCTGCAGGTAGATTAAATTCAGGCATAATATGAATGTAATGAACGAGCGCTAGCTTCGGTGAGATAATAATAAATTAATTAATTTTTGGTTGTCAGTAATTGAATTAATTAGTGGACATTATATTTTAAACATGGAGAGATAAATCAAGTAATTATAATTGGAGTCTCAACTGTAAATTGGGCTAGGAAAAGATAATGCAATAATATTGTGTTGGTGAACCATTTAATATTATTTAGTTAATTAAAATAAGTGGGCTGATCCACAAGTATTTTAATTAATCAAGGAGTCTTAATCCTAATCTCTTAAGGGTCCCTACTGTAGCTCTATATATACATCAATAAGTTCATGGGTAGAGAACACACAAGATCATAAATTCATCATACACGCATATACACGCCGCCCCATCTCTCTCTGTTCGAGCTTTGTCTTCTTATTGTTGTTCCACTGGTACAAGTTGAAGAAGGGTGTATTGAGTAATACAGTAGAAGATCTGTAGGTAAATCGAGACGAAATATAATTTTTCGTAAAGATCTAGTCGGAGGTCCGATCAAGGTGCGCAGCTTACCCACACGACCGTCTCGACGTCAGCTTTCCATCACCGCCGATATCGCCACCGTCCGCCGCCTCACGTGCCTGCACGCGCCGCCAGAAGCTCCCGGACTGCAAGTTTCGTTTTATCCGTTGCACCCGTTTGATCCGTTTTTGATCCGATCTTGTTCGTGCAATCCCAAGACGTGATTTGAGGTCAAGCGTTCGTGTGATCTGATTCATTGGTGTGCTGTGTACGACAATCCAGAATATCAGCCAGATTGCCATAAATTTTGAACCGTAAATTCTCTACGCAAACCTTTAGATCCGCTGCGCATAGGTTTACGTTTTGATATTGAATTCGTGATCTGAACGTAACGAGATCCTCATAGATCCCAACACCTAGATCGATCTACTCTGAAAGATTTATTTCTGGCATGAGTTCAAAAATATTTATATTAGGGTATTTACGTTAATCATTTGTATAACATAATTCTTTAGATGTTATTTTGAGTTTATTCAAATATTATGATAATTTTTATAATCAACTATCCAGTATTATTATATGCAAGTACATATATAATGTTTCTTTAAAAATCTTTTTTTATACTCAGATTGCTTACGCAACACGCAAAGTTATTTATACTACGCAATATAAAGACTAAAACGCGACGCATTACACTATACACATTTTAAAACACTGGTACTCACGCACCTCTCAAATAAAATCAATTAAATATATATTTTTTTATTCTCACGGCTCCTCCAAAAAACGAAAGTTTTTTTTGTTTATTGTTTTAAGTGTGGGGGAGAGATTTTCGTGATTATGCATGTTTAGGTGATATTTTCTTTGTTTTTGGTGTTTTATTTTTTGTATTTGTCGTGTCTTGGACCGGTTTTGTTTTAGTTTTTGGTGTGTGTGTATCGCCTCTCCCGCATGAAGCTTTATGTTTGTTCAAGAGTCGAAATAGCTAAGTGGTGAGTCGAGATTATTGATTGGTTCACTATTAACGTTCATGTTTTATGTACTTGATGAATTGGACGGTGTCCTAAAATTGAATGATAATTTGTTGACATTGGAACCCGCATGTGGATTCATGGAATTATTTTGTCCCTTGTTTGTTCTCGATTGATTGTCTTGAGGCATGCTTCCCTTATGTTTGATATCATTGTAAACGTGTTATCTATACACTTGTGGTACGTTTGATTGAGTTGTGATGATCATTGTATTATATTTGTGATGTATCCTTGTGTGCCACCCCATTCGAAAAAAAAGAGAAGAAAAAAAGAAAAAGAAAAAGAAAAAAAAGAATAAAATGTAAGTTCGCGAGGAAGTATGGATTAGACTCCTCTTATTCCGAGCCATTTCGTGGATTGAGATAATGAGCCCGGGAAGCCGGTTTAGAAAACTCGAGGAAACTCCTTGAGGTTAAACCTAGATCATCTCGTCCGGAAACCTCGTTTAGAAAGAGAAGCTCACAAAAATGAGTTCGTGAGAGTTGAAAGGATTAGCTCCTCTGGGCTCGGTTAGTCTTCTAGATAAATCGGGTCAACGAGCACGGGAAACTGGCCTAGGTGACTCGGGGACAAACCCTGAGGTTAAACCTAGGTAATAATCGTCCTAACGACTCTCATTTGGAAAACGTAGCTCATTAAAAAAAAATAATAAAAAAACAAAAAAAAAATAATAGAAGAAAAGAAAAAGAATGGGAGTTGTCTATTGGTCTTATGCTTATTATTTTACATGTTTAGTAGACCATTCATAGTTTTTGCACGTGTATGTAGAATAAGGGAGTTTAAATCGAGTAATCATGTGTAGAATGACTCGGGACGAGTTATTGTTTTGTATGGATTAACCATGTTGGGACCGTG
>CACSLK010016728.1:1227318-1253698 GCA_902706635.1 Striga hermonthica
TGTTTTTTTTTTTTCATGATATTTCTTTTTTTTTATTTGGAAAAATTGAAGCTTGTAAGATTACAACTGTATGATCCAATCCATCATTCAAACCAATTTATTTATAGAAAATGGGTCCTTCCATGAATTTATGACAAGTGAAAATTTCTTATCTAATCTGAGTTTTGCTCTCCCTTTGACCTCTAAAAATGGCAATCTTTTCTGTTTCTGTTATGAGGCAAAGAATTGAATGTTTAGATCTCGTAGGATCAATATCGTTCCCTTAAATGTTATATACATCTGATATTAAAATCATGATGACTCTGCCCATATATTTTTGTTACCTTGATGAATTTAGTAGATTTTGTGCCACTCAGGGATGAATGTAATGTCACTCTGAACATATATTGCTGAAATTTTCAAGGAAGAAAATTTATAAGTGGAGTTCTTTGTTAGTGATGTAAATTATTCTACTAAGGGAATTCGGTTAGTATAAATGCAAACACATTTGTTTGGTATAATTTACAAAATGCTGTTTTAATATGGTCATATGAGCATTTAATCAATTAAAACTTATCTCCTGTAGATTGAGCAAAATTGGAGAGAAGGAATAACACGAGGAGAGGCGGGGGATGATGACGTTGACGGTGTTGTGAAATCATTGACACCTCACATGTTCTGTAAAACTTTAACGGCGTCTGATACCAGCACTCATGGTGGCTTCTCGGTTCCCCGTCGTGCTGCAGAGGATTGCTTTCCTCCTCTGGTAATTGAAGTTCTTAATATTAATAGTTTTGTTACATAAGTTAAACTTGTGGTGAAGTGAACGGATTATGTTGTGTCGTGTGCCTTCATGAGTATATCCGTTCTGTTTTTAGGATTACAAACAGCAGAGACCATCACAGGAGCTTGTAGCTAAAGATTTGCATGGGACTGAGTGGAAATTTAGGCATATCTACAGAGGTGATTTATCAAACTGTTGGTGCCTGTTACTTGAGCTCTGAATTTTTTTATTTTTTTAAAACATTTTTTCATTAGTTTGTATAACTTGATTTTTCTTTTTAAATAAAAATGTGGTGCAGGCCAGCCTCGAAGGCATTTGCTAACTACTGGATGGAGTGCATTTGTCAATAAGAAGAAGTTGGTATCTGGAGATGCCGTGCTTTTTCTAAGGTTGAAATTTTGTTCATTATTGCACACCTAGTTAAATTCCTTGGAATTCTTATGTCCAATCATATTTTTACAGAGGTGGTGATGGAGAACTTAGGCTTGGGATTCGTCGAGCTATGCAAGTTAAAACCAGTGCTACTGTCCTCCCTCCTAACAGTGAACAGTTTAAAGCCAGCAGCCTTGTTTCTGTTGTGAGTGCCATTACCATGGGAAGTACTTTCGACATTTGTTACAATCCGAGGTATATAAATATGTTTATAGTAGTTATTCAATCAATACAATGTCTATTTGCTTCTCAACTGATACAAGCGGACATAGAAAGTCTACAAGGACTCAACTTATGGGCATTTGTTTAGTCTTTTTGATGCTATTTATTTGTGATGAATTAGTTTTAGCTATAATTTCCCTATTGCTTGTGTGTTCTTCTCTCTACCTAAGTATTAACTAGTATGGGGTGAAATGCATGAGTTAGACCTATGTGCATGTTTTCTTTTTTTTTTGGGAAAAATAAAAGACAAAGATAGGTTGTCTTACATATGGCTTTGGAGGAAGTAACTAACATTACCTTGTTTTGTATGCTACCTGAAATATGTACTTACTAAATAGTTGGTTTTGATATTTCCTTCCTACGTTCTTATACTTTCAGTGAGGTGTTTGCCCCCGTTTCTTACAGCATGGATTTACTTTCTTATATTTCCTTTTCCGCCGGGTGCGTCTTAATTTTGAACCTGTTTTCCAGAGCTCGTTCATCTGAGATCATTGTACCTTATCATAAGTTCTCAAAGAGCCTCTCGCAGCCTTTTTCTTGTGGAATGAGATTTAAAGTGCGTTTTGAAACAGAAGATACGTCTGACAGGAGGTTGGTATCTTATGGTCTAAGACTTCATACATTGAATTTATCTGGAGATCTAACTTCGAATTTGTAGGTGTGGAGGCCTCATTGTTGGGGTTAGTGATGCGGACCCGAAAAGATGGCCTGGTTCAAAGTGGAAGTGCTTACTGGTAAGTTGTTGGCCAATTATGGCTAATTTTGTTACTTGGATGGGCATATTTAATTTCATGGTCCTCTGTTGCTCATTATATTTACTCACTGAGATAACTTTACATTATAGGTCTGCCATCTTTTAGCTGACCTAGATAATTAAGGAACCTAATCAAGTGTTGGGTTCATCATATATAGGGTGGCTGTGGTCCTGTGGAACAACTGAAATGCAATTAACAAGGAAAAGTATCACGTGGCAGGACATAACACGACACTAAAATATGAAAATAAATTTATTTGAATTTACATTTATGGGTGCATTTTTTTTTTTTTTTTTTTAATCAAGTAAGATAACATGAAAGCACAATTTTGCGTCACGAAATCGAAACAGTGGCACGTACATTTCCTTCAATTTGTACTAATAGATGCATAGTCCCCCATTTTAGATTGTGCATGTTATGCTCAGTCCATGTTTATGTCATCATTTGGTGCTAGTACAGTTCACTCTTTCACAATATTAAGAAAAACCAATTCCAAACTGATATTTCAGGTCAGATGGGATGATATGGAGGTTAACCGCCTCAATAGGGTTTCCCCTTGGGACATTGAGCTGTCGGGCTCGGTCTCCGGGCCCAACAGCTTCGTCTTACCTGGAACCAAGAGAAACCGGGTCGGCTTTCCCACAGCGAAGCCCGATCTTCCACTTCCTGGAGGTCCAATCCTAGTTTTTCCACTTAAATTTGCTTTCCTTCCAAAATTCTATCTAATACCATTAATTATTTTTTCTACTCATCTACAGATGGGAGTGAGGTTTCGGAGTTTGGCGAGCCTCTAAGATTCCAGAAGGTCTTGCAAGGTCAAGAAGTGTTTGCATTCGGGCAGCACACACCGGATGTCATGATGAGGTGCTATCCGAGACCCAACGGTTCCAGATTCCGTGCCGGGGGAGCAAACACCAGCATCACTCAATACCCTGCAGATGCCCAGAATAGTTCGTTCGGGCAGCAATCCTTTCAATTCCACCAGAAGGTCTTGCAAGGTCAAGAAATTGGGCCGAGGCTTGGAAACAGCTGGCCCGCTTTAAACCAGGCCCAGGCCCAGGCCCGGGCCCACAGTGCTAACATGCAACCGTTTGTACCTCCTCAGTTCACTTCATTGCATAAGTCCAGCAGGGCAATCAATCACGATCCATTTTCTGTTTCACATAGGATTTTGAATAAGTTTGGAAATGGCTCGGTCAGGGAAGATCTACTTGGCCCAGAAGTGCGTGGACAAACGGGATTTACACACCACCGTCCGGTTTCGACTCGACCGTTCTTTGGAGAAAATCCAAATTTTGTTTCGATGTGCAAAGATAGCTGCAGGCTTTTTGGGTTTCCATTGACCGAGGGGAAAGTTTTAGAAGGTAAAAGAGAAAATCCAACAGGTTCATCTCCTTCAGCTTATGGCCATGAAAGTAACACTTTCCCCTGCAATGAGGAGCAGGCCTATCATCATCAACCTTCACTGGTGGCCAAGGTAATAGCCAGTAGTTGTACCAAAGTGCACGATATGCATTCGGTACGAGACAGGCTTCTCGATATCGCCCTTTAAGTATGAGATTTGTGGGAGATAATGGACATTGTCACGCGTTATGAAATCTCCATGCTGGGTTGACGAGAGTTAAATGTCTGTTTCGATTCGGTTTTCGTCGGGGCCCGGCGGTTCCACGTGTTGCGGTTTGTTATTTAATAAATTAATGACGATGACTTTTAAACTCCACGACGGGCGTGTATTGTATAACGGCGACATTTTTTTTCGATGTGCGATTTTTATTTTAGGTCGTAACCATGGACCGGCTATGTATTCGAAGTGTAAATTTGAAATTTCTCCTATTTAAGCCATTCAGCAAGATTAATTTGCTTCCCGGGCCGGGCCGGGCCGGGCCGGAACCTTGATTGTTGGAATCACGAGTGTGGAAATGCAGGTTTCATGTGAGTTCGATTTTCACCTTTTTCTACTCAAGGAATTATGTTATGTGGCCCCCAGTTAAATTATTGGGTGGTCCCTCTGGGCCTAACCTTGTTAATTGTGTTAGAAGAAATTTTTTGCTAGAATTTGTTTTCGTTTGTTGACTCTTTGTCATTAAATTGGAACGCGTTTTTGTTGAAATCGGCTATTTTGAGCAAACACGAAAGGCCATCTGTGTAGGTCTCTTTGCTACCGTTCATAGGTCTTTCCTTTTCAAATTATTCACCTGTGAAGTGTGTGTGTGTGTGTGTGTGTGTTAATTAATTTCTTGCGTTCATATTTGTGTGTAGAAGCAATTTTTTTGGTGGCAGATCAGTATCACAAACAATTAGTAGGCTAGTAGCTAATTCCACAAATTGGTGTCATAATATTAGGTGGAGAAAGAAAAAATATCTCCTTTTATCAACCTCGTTTTCGGGTTCCCTCGTTTTGTTATGAAGTCAACAGCTGACTCTATTGTGGAGCCAACTTTCTATATATACAACAGTAACTATACTATATTAATAAGATTTTTAGTATTTATTTAAGTAATCAAAGAATATGGTATGATTTTACTTGTTGTATATAAAAGGTTGGTTTCACTATGAAATAAACTGTTGGCTTTTATAGCAAAACTGTTTAGTGTTGATGAAATCCTTACTTTTTAATGGATCGTAAGACTACTTTGTATGCATAATGGTTGAACATGAATAAAAAAAAATACGATATTTTATAGTAAGTATGTATTTTGTAAACTATGTATGACAGATCGACATGTCTAATGATGGTCATGATGTAAAACATTTTTTTGTGTTTTATGGAACTTTAGGTATATTGATATTTTTTAAAGATTATTCAAAAGTTTGATCTTCTTTAATTTATTCAACTAATTATTATTATGAGACATAATTTATAATTACATCATATCAAACGGCAAATAAGACTTCATCACGGAACCATTCCATCGGGTTTGTAACCGTTAGATCATATGTAACCGTCAGAGATAGTTGATTTAACGGTTACAAACCCGAAGGAATCGTAGCATCTTCCAAAAACAAATGCACTAATATAAAGTATAAACACTCCCCAAATAGATTCAAATCTTCACACACAGCTCATACAGTCGTTTGTCGCCGTCTACGTAAAATTCAAAATGCAGTTATAATCTTCACTTTTAAAAGCTCCTTCTTTTATTTTCTGAACACCAGCCAAGGTCCCCACTATGTTAACTTTTATATTAAAAATAAAATAAAATAAAATAAAATTATGGACCGACCGCGTTCTTACTCCCACAGAACGACGCCGTTTTTAGGATACTTCAGCGGTGAGACACTCGTTTGGCGCGCATAAAACCTCATACCCATTTGAGCCGCGCCATTTGCCTGTCGTCATTTTTTTTTTTTATATATTATTTTTTCGAACTCGTGTTCATTATAATCTACTCGTCCTCTGTTTTGCCGGCAACTGGTTCGCTGTGTACCCGTAGCAGCGGAGGATGACCACCGGCGGCGGTGGCGAGAGCGCCTCCATCGAAGTCACGGCGACGTGGGCGGTGGCGGCGGTTTGCTTCGTTCTGATTGCGACTTCCGTCCTCATCGAGCACGGCCTTCGTCTCGTAGCTAAGGTTACACTCGATCCACGTCATGCATTTTGTAGTTTGCTGTACTACACGAGTCCTAATTTTTATGCGCAATGATTTCAACTCGATTCGGATCAGAATGTATTGTTGTTGGTTGATTTCAATTGTTGAGTGCTGTTCTTTATTTGATAATTTCAGTATTTTGGAAGAAAGAGGCGAAGGTCTCTTCTTCATGCTCTTAACAAGATCAAATCAGGTTAGTTTTTCCCCCTGGATTTTGTCCTTACTTTTTTCTTTTACGGAGAATTTATACTTGATATGTGATGCGCAGATTTGATGCTTTTGGGGTTTATCTCCTTGTTACTGTCGGTACTCGAGAGGCGAATCGCGAGCATATGTATTCCGAGAGGTGTCGGCGAATCTTTCCTTCCTTGCAAAAGCCTCACTAGTGTTATGGAGGAGGAATCCAAATGTCAGCAGCAGGTTAACCATAACAACTTAATTTACTCTTTGTTTACCAATTAAATCAGTATTATTATTCCTACTTTCTGAATTATTTGTAGTGAAAATAGAATTTGGTTTCGGTTTTTTTAGCTTTTTAGGCATAATTTGATCTTTCGGGTTCAATAATTGTCCATACAGGGAATGGTTTCTTTGATATCAAGAGTTGGTGTGCAGCAACTTCAGATGTTGATATTCTTTTTGGCTTTCTCCCACGTCCTCTGCAGTTTCCTCACGTTTAGTCTTGGGACTATAAAGGTACTTAATATCTGTTTCTCGAAGTAGACTTTTTCGCCTTGTTCACATTCTTGCACACTAGGAGAGGTGTCTCCATTCGCGGTTTGCTTTTACGTGTGCTTTGGTGAGATGCCGTGTCGAAATTGTACCGTTGACGTTGTCTGGGGCCTTATTACCTGTTTGCTTGGTTACATTGAAGTCTTGAAAAGGACTCGAGTTATAATAAGAGTCATTATTGACATAACTGTGGGTTGTTATGGTCCTTGTGCCTAACTATTAGTACTTTCTTAAATTTTCCAGATGAAGAGATGGGAAAACTGGGAGGCAGAAACTAGATCACTCGAATATCAATTTTCAAATGGTAATTTTTTGGGAGGTTTTCGTGGCATTTTCGGAGTGTGCCTATGTTTGTTTTGCGTTGATTAAAAGGGGGAAAAACTAGTTTTTATGCTGAATCTGGACAGGACGAGAAATAATTATATGGTGACGCGCATCTAATATCATTATAATGACACCTCAGAAAGCCTTAAATATAAGAGAAAATGTGAATTTTTTCTGCATCTCTTAAGTCATATATATCATTACAATGACACCACAGAAAGCTATACGTGCGAAAATGCGAAATTTTTCTGCATCTCTTAACTCAGTTGTGTCTTGCACTATCCTGGCAAAGCTACTTCTCTTAGATAATTCTGAAAGGGAGCATCTGAAAATCAAATATACGATGTTTCCAATTTTATGTTGAAATTGATACGGGAAATGATGGAAAATCTTCCACGCTCTTTTTTTAAACATGACAAAAAAGTGATGTGAATTTTTGTCACATACATTGGCACCTCTACTCCAATTTCTTGCTAATTCATGAACATCTGGATTTACACAGTAAATGCTTGCTTTGCTTCCTTGCTTATAATGTAGACCCAATGAGGTTCCAATTTATTCATCAAACGTCATTCGGGAGGCGGCATCTCCAATTCTGGAGTGAACAGAGAATGCTACGTCTGCCGGTATTATAACTTTTTTCTTTTTGTCATTTCAAATATAGGATTTTTTTCGATTTTCGATTGCATCGTTTGAATATGACGTGAAATCACTTTTCACAGGTCAGTTTTCTCCGTCAATTCTTTGGATCAGTTTACAAAGTAGATTATTTCACTCTTCGACATGGGTTCATAGCGGTAATATTATTTCTTTGTTTATTTTATTTTTACCTAGTGATAAGCAAAGTATACACCAAGTAAGCCATATCCTAACATTTCATCTTCTCCCCCTCTTTTAGGCCCACTTTGCCGAAGGGAATACCTTTGACTTCCAAAAGTATCTAAAACGAGCACTTGAACAAGATTTTGAGGTGGTCATAGGCATGCGGTAATCATTTCTACCCTACAATGTTCTAGTTAAATATTTGAAATTATATAATATTTACAATTCTATGGTAACTAAGACGACGACATTGTTTTTTTCCCTTTTGGCCAGTCTTTGGATCTGGTTCTTTTCCGTACTCTTCATATTCTTCAACGCATATGGTAAGAGCTCGAGCATTTCACAGTGTTATATCCACAGATTCAGAGTCTCTTAAACCTGAAGTTAACCGAACATTTGTTTTGTACCCAATGCAGTATTTCGGAACTATGCTTGGCTCCCCTTCATCCCGCTAGTGGTAAGAGATGGTTTGCAATTTTTGCTTACTTATATTTAATGTTTAATATACATATATAGTAAGAACTAAAATATTGTTGTGCAGATGCTACTGGTGGTTGGGACTAAACTGCAAGGCATAATCACCAAAATGTGCTTGGACACCAATGTTAAATCCCATGTTGTCAGGGGAACTCCGCTCGTTCAACCGGGAGACCACTTCTTCTGGTTTCGTCGACCGCAGTTGCTACTCCACCTTATGCATTTCATCTCATTTCAGGTAGATTTTTTGTTTTAAAATTAATTTTCATGATCTCATCTACCTCCTCACAAGCTAAATCCATAATGTAGCATCACAGTCAAGAACCATTCTTTTTTTCAACTTTCATTATTTTTTACCCCTTGTTTTTCATTTGGATGAGATATTTACTAAATATAACTTTTGCTTTTTGGGCAATGCAGAATTCCTTTCAGCTGGCCTTCTTCACATGGTCCTGGGTGAGTATTAGTAAGAACACACACACACACACACACACACACTCACTCTATAATCAAACCATTGCATTATTCACAAGCTCTAAATTTATTTATCCAAGCAGTATAAATTCGGACTGAGGTCTTGTTTCCACCAAGAAACGGAAGATATCGTAATAAAGCTAGCGATGGGCGTAATAATCCCCATTCTCTGTGGCTACGTCACTCTCCCTCTATACGCTTTGGTCACTCAGGTAAACAAAGTACAAACACACACACACACACACACACACACACAACAACAATAATTTTTTAGAAAAAAATTCTACAATACATCGCATCCGCTTTCTAAATTTAATGCGCGGATGCAAATTCTTAACTTACAGATGGGCACGTCCATGCGTAAATCCGTATTCTCTCCGGAAGTTGTCGAGGGCCTCAAAAGATGGCGGGATAAAGCCAGGCGAAACCTGGCCGTAAATACGAGCCCGAATCCAGCACAACTTTCCTTGGACACGTCAGTCGAGTCGTGTCCTTCTTTCAGCACTCTCGATGCTTCTCATGTGCTGGATGTGGACTACACGAGTGATGATGGGGCTGAGTCGGTCGGGAGATTGGATGGGGAAATTGTAGCCGAACGGCCGCCCGTACAACGTGGTTCGTTCGAAGGCTTTGATTTGAGCAGAGAGTTGACAAGGAGAAGCTAGCCGACCTCACTTAAGACTGTAAGTATGATGTTGATTTCAGTTGAGACTAAGCTTTTGTATATTGTGTGTGTATTTTTTTTTTTTAATGTAAGTTATTGGATAATTGTAGCAAATGGTTTTATTATATAGATTGTTGGTTCATTGATGATGATAATTTATTGAAGCCGAGCGAGCAGCTTGGAGCACAAGTCCTTCCATAGGATCTTACTGCCAATTGTTGAATGTAGCAAATGGCTTATAATTATATAGATTGTTGGTTCATTGATGATTATTTATTGGAACCGAGTAAGCAACTAGGAGCACAAAGTCATATAGGATCTTAGTGTCAATTGTTGGGTTGTTAGAGTTATATATTCGGGGGAAGAGGGTGTGGATTCCATTAGGGCTGTAAACGAGTCGAGTCGAGCCGGGCCAAGCTCGAGTTTAGGGCGCTCGAGCTCGAGCTCAAGCCCTTAACGAGCCGAGTTCGGCTCGACTCGTTAAATAAACGAGCCTAGAATCGAGCTCGAGTCTTAACGAGCCGAACAAGAAAAATTTATATAAAGATTCTATTTTCGAGCCTTAACGAGTCTTATCGAGTCGAGCCAAACTCGTTTAATTTAAAAACACTAGATCCCGTAGAGGCTAAACACACTTTAAGAGAATGGAAATAGGTGCATTAATTTTAATGGGTTCCATATCAAAGTCAAATCCAAATCTACTGGTGATAGGTGTGAAAACTCAGATGTTTTGTAGAGAAAAATTCTCCATTTTCAGCTCATATTATTCATCAACCCAAACTGTACATACAGGCCCTATTTATACTACCACGCATGCAAGAAGAAGAATTAAACGATGTCGCTTTAACTAGTTTGTGCGACGTCGTATAGGAAAAGACTTAACCAAAAGAAAAACGCACCATCCTATTAAAAAGCGTGACACCGCTTTTGGAATGATAAAAGCAAACAACAAAAAACGATGTAAATTCAAAATAAGGAAAAACCGGGAAAGAGAGTAATGCAGCAACTATTTATTTATTCATCATGGCTTCATTTCTTCTTCTCATTTGATCTCTGTGATCCATATTCCAACACCCCCTCCTCAAGGTGGGCAGGGAGAATGCATTATGCCCAGCTTGTCAAGGAGAAACCGAAAACGTGGCCCTCCAAGGATTTTAGTGAAGATGTCTGCAGTTTGACTGGGAGTACCAACATGCAGTGGTTGAATAAAACCAGCCTTGAGCTTTTCTCGGACCAAGTGACAATCAATATCCAAGTGTTTGGTACGTTCATGGAAGACCTGATTGGCACTGATATGAATGGCAGCCTTATTATCACACAGCAGTGTAATGGGAAACACCAAAGGAATACCAAGATCTTGTGCAATATAAGAAATCCACATGAGTTCTGAGACAGTGGAGCTCATGGCTCTATATTCTGCTTCTGCTGATGACTTTGATACAATCACTTGTTTCTTGCTTTTCCATGAGACCAAGCATCCTCCTAAATATACACAGTAACCAGTTATGGACCTCCTGGTGTCTTTGCAAGCTGCCCAATCGGCATCACAAAAGGCAACAAGCTTAGACAGATCACCTTTGGCAAAGTTCAGACCCAAATCCACACTTCCCTTCAAATACCTTAGAACATGTAAAGCTGAGTCCCAGTGCTTAGTACAAGGAGATGTCACAAATTGACTGAGCTGTTGTACCACATAGGAAACATCTGGTCTAGTCATGTTAAGATATAAGAGCCTACCTATAAGCCTCCTATACTGATCAGGCTGCTCCAAGAGTTCTTCATCCTTTTCTAGTAAACTAGTTCCATGTGGCAGTGGAGTTGAAGCTGCTTTGCAATGTAACATCCCCATATCTCCTAACAAGTCCAAGATATACTTCCTTTGGCCAAGAAAGACCCCATTATGCTTTTGTATGATCTCTACTCCCAAAAAATATTGTGCTAACCCCAGATCCTTTATAGTAAAAGCATGATCCAGATATCCTCTCAGCTCAGCTATAAGTGCTGCACTTGACCCTGTGAGTAAAATATCATCCACATATACTAGGACTGCCAAGAACTCATCTCCTCTCTTCATGGTAAACAAACAATGGTCAAAAGTAGATTGTGTCAGACCAAAAATCCCAAGTTTAGCACACAGTTCCAGGTTCCATTCTCTAGAAGCTTGTTTGAGCCCATATAAACTTCTGACTAGTTTGCATACTTGTCCCTCCTGAGCCTTGGTGTAACCCTGAGGTGGGTGCATGTAAACTTCCTCAGACAAATGCCCATGGAGGAAGGCATTGTTGACATCCAACTGGTACAAGCTCCATCCTTGGTGTACACTGAGTGCAATTAGAAGTCTCACTGTGACCAGCTTGGCAACTGGGGAGAAAATGTCAAAGTAATCCACTCCCTCAACTTGATTATAACCCTTAGCCACAAGTCTTGCTTTGTACCTTTCTACTGATCCATCTGCCTTCCTCTTTATTTTGAATACCCATTTAGAGCCAATAGCCTTTTTTCCTTGAGGTAAGGTTGTCAGTTCCCAAGCTCCTTTTGCATAGCTGCCACCCAAGCTGGGTGTTTACAGGCTTGTCCATAATGAGAAGGCTCTTTGTCAAGTGATACATTACTCATGAATGCTGAAACTTGGCAGATATAATCCTGTTGCCACACTGGAGTTCTTCTGTTCCTATCACTTCTTCTTATTCCATTGTCCAGTTGATCTACCACTTCCTCATTCCTCAAGATAACAGTGATGTCAGTCACTGTGGTATCTTCACCATCATCAGTTGCAACTGGTATGACATGTTCATCTTGGGTTGGGATGTTGTGATAGGGATAAGAGTTTTCTAAGAATGTAACATCTCTTGACACAATTAGCTGTTCAGATTCCAAGTCATAAAGTTGGTATGCTCTTTTTCCTGAGACAAACCCTAAAAATATACATCTAATCCCTCTGGCACCAAACTTTGTTCTATGAGGGATGTTCTGAGCTGCATATGCCAAACACCCAAAAGGTTTTATGTTTTGATAGTCTGGCTCCTTCTTAGTCAGCCTTTCATAAGGTGTCTCCTAGTTGAGCACTGAGTTAGGAGTTCTGTTGATTACAAATGCAGCTGTTAATACAGAAAAGGGCCAAAACTTCATAGGTAGATTTCCTTGGAACATGAAGGCTCTTGCCACCTTTAATAGATGTCTGTGCTTTCTGTCCACTACACCATTCTGCTGAGGTGTATAAGCACAGGTAGTTTCATGTACAATGCCCTTCTCTTCATAGAGTTTTACCAGTTCTTTTTCTTCAAACTCTCTACCATTGTCTGTTCTGATTCTTTTAACATCAACTTCATACTGTGTGTTGACCATTGTCACAAAAGATTTCAGCAGCTTGCTTGTATCTGATTTATTCTTCATAAGGAACACCCATGTCCCCCTACTAAAATCATCCACTATACTGAGGAAATATGGAGTGTTAGTGAGAGACTCCTCTTGGCATGGTCCCCAAATATCCACATATATGAGCTCAAAGCTGGCTGAGGTGTGAATGCTGCTGTTTTGGAATGGTAGTCTGTGTTTTTTTGCCTTCATACATATTTCACAGTTCTTGATCTGCTCTTCATCCCTTTTACTGTTTTCTTTTAGCACACTCAGATGTTTTAGGGCTCCAAATGAAGCATGTCCAAGATATTTGTGCCAATCTTCCATAGTCAAATTGAAAAACATTTCCTTCTTTTCATTTTCCTTGAACACATACAGACTTCCTTCTAAAATTCCACAACCAATGACTCTTTGAGTTTTCTTGTCATATAGTGTACACTGTGAGTTATCAAAAGTCCAGCTTACTCTTCCATTGCTGCAAAGCTGAGCTACTGACATCAAGTTGTATTTGAATTCTGGCATGTATAGAACATCATGCAATATTATGTCCTCACTGATGACCACTTCTCCTTTATCTACCACACCTTTCAGAGATCCATCTGGCAAGCAAACCATTATTGATCCATTCATCCTTTGGAGATTCCTCATCATCTTTCTGTTGATGCATATATGTCTGCTGGCTCCAGTATCAACAATCCACTTGTCTTTTGCACTTCCCTCGACTGTGGACAAAGCATATTGTATATGTTCCCTTTCATCTACCCCTGTGAAGCTAACAAACTGAGCATAATCCATTTTATTTCCACTTTCCTCTCTTCCTTTGATGTATTGAGTTAGCTCATTTAATTGTCTGATAACTGACTCCAAATCTTTTCCCTTACTTTCTTCTTTGTGACCCCCTTTTGTTCCCTCTTCTGTGGTCTGCACCATTGTGTTGTTAGCATAGGCTTTCCCTTGCTGTTCCTTATATTCCTTGTACCATTCTGGGATCCCATGTACCTTAAAATAAGTAGCAATGGTGTGGCCATTCATCCCACATTTCTCACACTGTAATCTTGCCTTCTCCTCTTTGCTCAATCTAGCATTCCCTCTCCCTCTGCCTCCATTCCATTGTCCTCCACCATATCCACCTCTCCCATTATTATTTCCTCTGCCTTGCCCTCTACCCATACCACGTGTTTTGATCATCATTGCAACATTGTCAACCCTCTCACCATAAGTACTCTGCACACTCATCTGTCTTTCTGCAGTCAAAATCATAGAATAGGCTTTGCTTATAGTTGGTAGTGGTTCTATTAACAGCATCTGGTTCTTGACAGTATTAAAACTGTCATTCAGCCCCATTAGGAATTGCATTAGCTTGGTTTCTGCCTCATGTTGTACTGCCAGCCTTCCTTTTTCACAATCACACGATTGAGTTGGGACAATACAAGCATATTCATCCCACAGCTTCTTCAATTTGTTGAAATATTCAGTTACAGTGCTATTTTCTTGTGTCAAGCTCGTGATTTCTCGTTGTAATTTATACCTCATCGGACCATTACTTTCACCATAGCGTTGGCAAATCTCATCCCACAGCTCCTTAGAGCTTTCTGCATACAGAAATGACTCCGCTATCTCTTTCGACATAGAACTGAGTATCCATGAGAGCACCATTCAGTCTACTTTTCTCCACGCTATGTAATTTGGATCATTCGAGCTAGGTTTTGCGATTTCACCATTAATAAAACCGAGCTTCATCTTAGCTCCCAAAGCAATCATCACAGATCTTTTCCACGACAAAAAATTGTTTCCAACTAGTGGATGAGAGACTAGCAACATACCAGGATTATCGGAATTCGTCAGTTGATATGGATCTGAGTCTACAATTCTGAATCGCGACTCTGTACTTGAATTGAGCAGCGGCCATGGATTTTCTCTGTGCTGCGCCATTGTAATCGATCACAGCTTGAACTGAGATTAAGAGATTTCGATTGAAAGTAAGGCAGCGGTTCCCAAGATCTTATGCTCTAGATACCATGTGAAAACTCTGATGTTTTGTGGAGAATAATTCTCCATTTTCAGCTCATATTATTCATCAACCCAAACTGTACGTACAGGCCCTATTTATACTAACACGCATGCAAGAAGAAGAATTAAACGATGTTGCTTTAACTAGTTTGTGCGACGTCGTATAGGAAAAGACTTAACCAAAATAAAAACGCACCATCCTATTAACAAAAGCGTGACACCGCTTTTGGAATGATAAAAACAAACAACAAAAAACAATGTAAATTCAAAATAAGGAAAAACCGGGAAAGAGAGTAATGCAGCAACTGTTTATTTATTCATCATGGCTTCATTTCTTCTTCTCATTTGATCTCTATGAATTGTGATCCATATTCCAACAATAGGTGTAGTAGCCAATTAAGTTCGGCACATTGAAAAATTATATATAGGGAATTATACATTCACATACTTTCATTTCGCAAGACGTACTACACTTACCCGATCATTCTATTACAAGATTATTTTTACCATAAGAAGAAATATTAGCGCGATTCAATTTTGACTTAAATTTGTATTGCATAGAAACGCTGAAATTAGTCCTTTAAAAGGTGCGTGCATTTGGATATGAAATCAAAATACAAAAATTTCCGTAATTAATATACTATTCTTTTTTCTTTTTTTTCCCGAAACGTTAGATGAATAATTAATATATTAAATAAAAAACTTATTATTCATTGCCCATACACTTTTAATTACTATCCATGATATTATTATTAATATAATTTAAATCAACTATAATAAGTATACTTGTTTCCTTATTCTCAATCACATTTTTAAATTATTCAATTCCTCACCATTTTTTTTTTTCTGCCAATAATAAAAAAAAAAAATAGTAATCCAAAAATACAGAACCCGAACATACACAATCGTGATCCCCAATTAATGATCAATTGACAAAACTTTAAATAAAAAGAAAACAAAAATAAAAAAATAAAAATAAATTGATAAAAATGTCCAATCCAGGCACGCCGGCACCCAATTAAATAGCGCCATGTCTACAATTGTTACAATATCACTGACGTCATTTCCGTTGACTTTCGCGTTACGGTCCACCCACTTCAAATCCCTCAAATCACTATATATATATATATACATGGGAAATGCTACAGCAAAACCCTCAATTCTGCGAAGTCTGAACATAGATTCTCTCTCTAGAAAAACGCACACACGTACAACACACACATTCTCTCTCTTTTCTAAAGCGCACACACACACTCTCTCATCCATGCAACACGCGCCTCCACCTGCAAACACGGCCTCGGCCGGCGGCTCCGGCGACCGTCCGCCGGGAAAAAGCTTCTCCGGCGGGAAAAAGGCGAGGCACCTAGTGGCGGAGAACGCAGTGGTGGCAGGGGCGGATTTACACTTGGTCCAGCCTGGGCAACTGCCCAGGCTGGATTTTTGCTGCTAATATATGTAGTTATAATTTTAAAATAAATATTTATGAAGAAAAGACAAAGTTTGAGAACTTGCGAGACATAATAAAAACAATTTTAAGTTTTTTAAATAGTCTATATAAAACGAAGTCGAACATTATCTCTATGTTCTCTTCTATAATTAAATTTGTTGAAATGATAATCGAGGATGACTATTTTTTATCAAAGAGGACAATGTAATTTGTTGCTTGTGCAGATACAACCCTTTGATATCATATTTTGTCTTCTGGTAATGAGACAAATTTTAAACTAACTAATGAATTATGAGTAGAACTACAAAAGGATGATCTAAGATATTGTTAATGTTATGGATTTGGTCAGGGCAAGTAAGACCGTGCTAGTTTATAAAAACTAGAAAAAATCATTTTTTGTTTTTTTGTTAACTAAAGTTTATTTGAAAACAGTTAATATGATTAGTTGTGTGGAAATTTGAAAATTTATTAAAATAATATTTAAAACAAATAATTAAAATTGATTGTTGTAAAAGTAGGAGATATATGATTGAAAATGAAAGGTAATTAAAATTGTGTAGTTGATTAATAGTGGATTAATGTAACGTGTAAGAATAATTGAATGATATTGTTTAGTTATATTGATAATATTGAAAATGATAGTGTTGAGTTAAAGTCGAGTTAGATTTAGAATTGAAATAGATTTTTTTTTTCTAGAAATTTGATAAACAAGCACGACCGAAATAACTCCAAAAAATGAGAGAAGAAGAATGTGAATGGAAAATATTTTTGCACAAGGTAAATTCGTATGTAATAACCAGGGAATAAAAAAATCCGAGCATTCTTTAATTTTATATTGCCCTGGCTGATAAAAAATTCTACATCCGCCGCTGAGTGGTGGTGTTCGCGAGGGAGGGCTGCTGCATGTGCCACGTCATCAAGAGTCTTCTCCACGGCCACGGCGTGAATCCGGCCATCCGCCATGTCGCCGACCAGGACGAGGCCGACGTGACGAGGGAGCTGTCCCGGTACCTCCGGCGGAGGGGCGGCGCGGCCCTGCTGCAGTTTCCGGCGGTGTTCGTGGGAGGGGAGCTGTTCGGGGGTCTGGACGAGGTCATGGGGGCCCACATTTCCGGCGAGCTCGTGCCCAAGTTGAAGGCCGCTAGGGCTTTGTGGCTTTAATTTGATATATTAGTCCTTTTTTTTTCATTTCTTTCGGGATTTTTTCTTGTCGTCGATTTCATGAGAATCGATGTGAAAATATCGTAAGATACTATCTAACCGACTAATGAATGGCGATATATCCTTGAATTATTGAAGTTTTTTTTTTTCGGTTTTCTTGATTTGGAAATGGGGATTGACCTAAATTAGGTTTATCAAGATTAATGAATGAAGAGGAATATTATTAGTTCATCTTATGACTATCATTATGGTGTGATTTTCATCTTATTAATTTCTCTCTAATCGATCGGCAATTTGTTTAAATTTTCCTTGCCAATCAAGTTCTACCTCTACTAAAAAAATGTGAATGTTTGGCTAATTCTTGACGAAATAATAAGGAAAAAAAGTTGATCGAAGGAAAAATTTCGCAATCTCGATACATCCTTCACACCCTTTTCTATTTGTGTAAGTAGATCTGGCCAAACCGAACTGGAACTCGAGCCAGAATTGTAGTCAACGGTTTGAAAACAGTTGTCTCGAGCCTGATTCCGATTTTGCTTCGGTTCTAAAACCTAAATCGGCCATTTAATTCCCGTTTTTATTCCATGTCCCAAAAACCCTAGAATCGCATTTTCCAAATTTGAACTGTTGGAGCCTCGAGGAACCTGAGTTCAAAATAGGAAACTCCATCTTTTTTCTTTAGTTACACTGCAGCGTTGTTTGTAACGGCCATGGGAAATGTACAAAAGGTAAATGAACTATGTTGATTTTTTTTTTTTTTTTAAGCAAAAATGCTGAACTTCATAATTTAGATTATTCTACTTGTATTGAAGTTCCTTCTTTTGCAAGAGTTACAAATATGTGAGGTATTCATTTACAGAATCCCTGAATTTTACAGGTTGTGAATCTTTCTACCTGTGACTGCGCTTTTTCTTTTTATTTTTAATTTTTACAACAATTTGTTTCTCATGATCTAACAATGGCAATACACTCCATCTGCAATAGGCCATATAGGCTGCGTGCCCTAATCCCCTTTTCCCCACTTCTCAAAAGTCGTCGCTTTCCTCCCTCTGCGTGCCTTCCCCGACGGATGGCCACTAGACGCGCAACCTCGCTCCAATTTAGCGATATTCCCAGTCTGCTTGCGCCGATGGAAGAAGATGGTCGCCAAACGGTCGGTTTTCACCGCGGTCTGATCGCCAGTCACGGTTGTTGGTCTCCCTGGTGCTGGGTGGTGGTGTGTGGTTGAGGGTTGGGTGCGGCCCTAGTTGTTCGCGTTGTTTGAGGCGGGGCGGCCGAAGCTGAGGATCTGGTGGTTCTTGCCCCTTGTATCCATGTTCCTCTGGTGTGGAGGTTGAGGGTTTGGCTGGTACGACCAGACTTAGGCCAGTGGTGTTTGTCGGGTTCGGTGGTGGTGTGTGTGGGGGTATGTGTGGTTGATGCTCCTCCAGTTGTGGGTCGGCCTCACTTCTTGGAGTGGTTTGGGGTCTTAGGATTCAGCTTCAATTCGGCGTTCAGGTAGTTTCGGGAGCGGTCTTGGATTGAGGTCCAATTTATGGGAGTGGTCGGCCGTGAGTTTTATTGGTGCCTAGTGTTAGGCTTGGTTATTCTGTTGTGGGAAGGGCCTCTGTTTTTGTTTTAGCTTTTTTCTTTGTATATGTGTATGGGTTTTGTGTTTGTGTGTTGACGTGTTGTTGTGGTGTGTTTTGGCCCTTTGAGTCGTGTTTTCTTACTTGTGGGAGCGTGTATTATTCTGGTGGGATCATTGATACTCCATTTTAGGAGCTTTTGTTGTTTGAGTTGTAATTTTGTGGGTGCGGTTCTAGTGTTGCTATAGCTTAATTAGATTTTAAGCGATCTTCGAACCTGTCTTCTTTTTTTTTATTCAGCTTTTGGCTGTGTCATTCAGCTTTGGGTTGTTTCTTAAGTTGTACATTTTCATGGTTTGGCACAAAATCTCTATAGTTTAAAAAAAAATGTCAATACACAATTTAAGGTACAATTGTACCATGCTTGATTGTAGATTCACCGGTTCTGGGATGTCCATTTTATGTGTGTTCTTTCTTTCTTGTTCATTGTTGGTAATGATCACTAATTAATCAATTAATTACATAGGAAAATGCTACGATCTCGTTACGGTACCATCACGTCAGGTATTTTAACTGTTCGATCCACATCCCCCCTATATATTAATACAGAACGCGCTGAGCTTACGTGGCTGTTTCTGGTGCTTCGGTATCCTATGTGGCAAAATTACATGCTTCGTTATTAGGCTTGGGTAAATTTTAATTTAATTCCAAACAAAAAATAATTAGGTTCGGATTACCATAAATATGTTGATTATTTATGGTCATGTTACATGTATTAATTGTATTTTAATATAATTCCTTATTATAACTATTAAATTGTATATATATTTTAAAAGCTAATAACTTTTGTATTTTTTATAAGTTTTACATATGTAATATATCAAATTAATCTTCTTTTGATGAGCTTCGATTTAACATCCATATTGTATGTATAAAAAAATAATGTATATTTATCTTTATAACAATAATAAAATTATTTTTAATATTAATTAGAAAAATAAAATTATTTATCAACTAATATATTTATATTTCAAGTAGTTATATGATATAAGTTATAACAACTAATATAATATAACACATGTAAGTCATAAGTAACACATATCATTCTAAAATATATAGTAATATACTTTTTTTTTTGTAAAAAAGTAAACTAAATTTAATTTAGTTTTCTCATTAATTTTAAAATTTATAAATAATTTTTTAACAAGCACCCGTGTAATACGCGGGTGTTGTACTAGTGTAGTTAGATATAACAGATGATCCAACGGTTAAAACACCCGACGGGAGATGATACCGTAACGAGACCGTAGCATTTGTCAATTATATTTTTAGGTAAATATTTCTAATTTTTAGTAAAGATTTAGACAGGGATTCTTGTTGGAAAACTAACAATAATTAATATTTGGAATTCCAGATCCGCTCGTGGCCTGATTCCTCATATAATTCCAAGTTCTGGGAATTGTTTGTTTGTATTTTAGTGAACAGCATTTAAAATTATCTTACGCATGGCTTGCGTCATAGCTTACTTGCTAGCAGATAAATTTTGCCTTTTCGTCCCTAATAATATTTGTCTGTTTAATGTCTTTCCTTTGGAAGCAATTAAGTCCCTATATATTTGTTTGTTCAATGAATTATTATTATTATTATTATTATTATTATTATAATTATTATTATTATTATTATTATTATTATTATTATTTAATTTTTATTTTATTTTTTATTTTGCAAATGACCAGATATATGTGTCTACAAAAAAAAAAAAAAAAATTGTAAATTTTGTTTAAAGTGATTATTAATTTATATATTTTATTTTAATATATGATGTCTCTTGATTTGGTGGTCTCCTGTCACCCATGCGCATCTACGTACGATATATCGGCGTGAGCAGCACCTACTTGTGAAATTCGGTAATTTGTAGCTAAATTAAGCACAATTCAAATTTTAACAAGTTACAATCATGTTTTGTCACACGAAAAAGAAATTATGTTTATTTGGCGGTCATCTTGGATACATGTGCGTCCACGTAGGCTAAACTAGGGGGGTGAGTCGGCACCTACCAGTAAAATTCAGTAATTTAATGGTAAATTGGATACGAATATTAAGTTTTAACAAGTTTCAGGACACTTTTGCTAAATCGACCACACACCCCTAATTGGACACAAAATGCAATCTTGCCTATTAACTAATTAAATATTATTAAATCAACTCTTTTTTTATATAATAATTATCCAACAGTCTAACAACATGCTGGCAAATTTGGTGTTTCAATAATATTTTGGTCACGTAAGTCAAAGTCTAACACATGCATGCTGGCAAATTTTGGTGTTTAAACAATTTCTTGGTCGAATAATTTATTGGCTGTGCATTATTATTGCAGTATTTGATTATTTCCTTAAACGCGCTTTATTAATGGCTCGTGGAGATTTATTAATTTGTTGAATAAGCCACGAGTTATTCCAGAGTTTTTTTGGGATATATTTAAATGTACGTAATAACAAAACAAGTTAAAATGTTTATGTAACAAGATCATGTTTGTATATACCTGTAGACAATTATCTAAATTTTTTAACATGTGACAATCATAATAAAATGTACCCATACTCAAACAAGCCCTTTTAAATATGGAAAATCTATTTTTTTTTTTTCATTTAAACGTGTGATCTAATTATAATTATAATAATAGATAAAAAAATAGGAAAAATTGCACCATTAGTCCACTAACTTTCCCCTAGTTGCACTTTCGTCCTTTATTTGTTTCCGGTTTATAAATGGTACACTAACTTTTTTTTTTTGGCAATTTTAGTCCAAAATCACATTCCGGTGACCATTTTGCTGATGTGGCTCCCGGAGCAGCTGATGTGGCGCTTAGTCATCCCGGAATTTCTTGTCAGCTCCTGATGTGTTACAAGTTGGACCCATCCATTTTGACACTAGGCAAAAATAATATTAAAAAAGTAGAAAAAAAAAACATAAAAAAATATAAAATCCACATCATATTTCATTAAACAAAATAAAAAAAACGAATTGGGGATAAAAAATCGAAATCAGAACGAACAAACATCATTTTCTTCATTTCCATTCTTGCCAAATCGAAGAGAAGAAAAAATGTCGCACACGACGAGCACCATTGACTGCTAAAGTGGGAAGAGAGCTGTGCTTCGCACGTCATGGACCGACGACAATCCTGGACGAAGGTTCCATTCATGTCTGAAATGGAAGGTCAGTAATTTACTAATTCAATTAGGGTTCTTTAGTGTACCATTTTAGGGTTCTTGTTCTTCAATTAGGGTTAGAATAAGGTTTCTTGTCTTCAATGGAAAGTAACTAATTTGCACAATTGAATTAGGGTTCTTGAATCTCAAATTAGGGTTCTTGAGTCAAATTGTTCTTTTTTTGTTCCTTCACAGAGAGGTGGTTGCAAATTTTTCGATTGGGAGGACCCTCCAATGTGTTACCGGGCAAGGGCTATAATTCCAGGATTACTACGTAAGGTGAAAGCCATGGAAGCTGAAAATGAAAAACTGAAGAAGAGCCTTGAAATGATGAAGAGAACCTGCATTTGTTTGGTTGTGGCTTTTGTTCTCTTTCAGCTCCTCTCATGCTTCATGAAATGATGAAGAGAACCTACAGAACTATGGATTGTGTTTAGTAGAATGCTGCAGAACTATTGATTGTGTTTTGTTTAATTCTGTACTTTTAATTTGTTTAGCAGAATGTTTGTGATGGAGTGTACTAGTGATTGTCTTCTGTTTAGTTATGGTCAGTCTGTAATGTGTGTTGTGTTTTCAAATATGATTTTAAAACCTTTTGGATACTCTAGTTTCCATATGCGTTTGTAATGTATTCACTTATTTGGATGATGTTAAATGTTCTACTAGTGTAATGTGTTCACTTCTTTGTTTTGTATTCATTTATGGGAGCTATGTTCTGTACCTTTACCTATCTTTGTATGCATTTGTTACACAAACATCCAAGTATAGAAACTACACAAGAGAAGAAAACACAAGTTAACAAATAAATATTACTACACAAAACCGAGTCTAACAAATGTTTGTTACATAACACACATGTTACACAAACATCAACTGCCCAAAGAAGTTCAAAACCCAACAAAACAAGAGGTTTCACTCAAAATCAGATCCTCTCAAATCAAGTTCTAATACCACATCCACTCCAGAATTTCCAAAAGAAGACAATGTATCATATATTACTACAAAAAACAGCACTTACTACACAAAACAGAGGTTAACAAATGCTTGTTAACACAACACACATGTTACACAAACATCAACTGCCCAAAGAAGTTCAAAACTCAACAAAACAAGAGGTTTCACTCCAAATCAGATCCTCTCAAAACAAGTTCTAATACCACATCCACTCCAGAATTTCCAAAAGAAGACAATGTACCATATATTACTACAAAAAACAACACTTAGATCACAAAACAAGCCTTCAACTGTTCAAACTTCTTAAATCTGTGACAAATGTTTAAACTTCTTCTGGTGAGAGTCATCATCTGGAGGACCTCTTGTTCTTCCCTTCTTAAGTTGATCCCACATTGATGGTCCTTCAATGTTTGTGTTTGTGGTTATTGTTGTATTGGACTGAGACATTTGTGTGAGAATGGGTACCTCAATCTCTTCAGCTTCTTCAAAAACAGGGGCAATAATGTTGGATGTTGTTTTTTGTTTCTTTGTCATGTGCACTGAGCCTCCAACACCATCCTATATGAGATTGAATATTAAGCTAAAAAATAATATCACAACAAAACAGAAGTAATACAGAGAAATTTGAAATAACAGGTTTTGAATTTTACCTTAGACTCCAATGCAGCTGTGGATGTAGGAGGTGGTTGAACATCATTTGAACTCATCCCAGCTTCTTCATTGGAGGCTCTCCTATCACATGTTTTGCTATTATGGCCCACAACACCACATTTCTTGCACTTCACACTCTTTTGTTGCCTTCTAAGTCTCTGACCATCCATTACCTTGCCTTGTTTTTTCTTCTTACAAGGTCTCTCATCACTTTCAAGTCTTCTAGCCTTACCTGGTCTTCCCACACCTCTGCCAAAGTTTGGAGGCAATGGTGGAATATACAAACTCTTATCCCACAGCACCTCACCATTAATGCCTATTATAGCTGGTCCATAAACTTTGTGATATGTATCAACAGAATAACAATTTGCAACATGATCAAATGAGTCCATTTTGGCCAAAAAATAGCACTACAAGCATGTGGGCAAGGTATTCCAGTCAAGCCCCATTTTCTGCAAGTACAAGTCCCTAGATCAAGATTGACATTAAATTGCCCACCATTGAAACAAGAGACCTCCCAGTTTGCATGATCACACTTCAGAGGGATACAATTACCCACCTGTTCAATATTCCCTGAAAGGATGTCCTTAATTTTTGGACACAACCCATCCTTCCAAATTTTTGCAGCCTTATCCCTATTTTTTTGAAGCCTAATGATTAGATATTGCCTAATCCACTCCAACATAGTTAGCATAGGTTTGTCCCTAGCCTCCAGTATGTTTCCATTAAATGTCTCACAAACATTATTTAGTACCATGTCACAGTTGGAGCCTTCACTGAAATGTGACTTGCTCCACTCTGATGGTGGTTTGTCACTGAGCCAATCTGCTGCTTCTGGACTTAGTTCTCTCAACTCATCCATGCAGTGGTTGAATTCACCAAGAGTAGTTGCCAATGCACATTTTCAAAGAGCCTTCTTGTACTCTAGACCTCTAAAACCAGCATTCTGAGAGTTGTTATGGAGATGTCTCACACAAAATCTGTGTTGACAATCAGGAAGAACAGACCTGAAAGCTTGGATTAGGCCTTTCTGCTTGTCTGAAATAAAGGTCCAATCTTGCTGGTTTTGTATTTCAAGGTCATTCTTCAAGAGAATCAAAAACCACTCCCAAGTCTCCCCATTTTCTGAAGACACAATGGCATATGCCAGAGGGTAGTGATTATTATTTGGATCCACACCAACAGTTGTGAGTAAAATTCCCTTATGAGGCCCTTTTAAGAAACAACCATCAACTCCTATGATTGGCCTACAACCTGCTTTAAAGCCTTTCTTAAGTGCACTGAAGACAACATAGAATCTATTGAACCTCTTCTCACCATTTTCAGCATCATCAGTACCCAAAATAACAGTAGAACCAGGATTTGATCTAAGAAGTTCTTCTCTGTAATCCCACATTTTGGTGAATTGATAGTCAGGGCACCCTTCTACAATCTTTAATGCCTTTCTTCTAGCCCTATAAGCCTGAAACTTGGAAACATGGCAACCAAGCTTGTGAACTATTTCCCTCCTCCATGGCTTCACTTTTCTGTTTGGATCAGTCTTGAAATCATCAAGATATCTACCTGTCAGCCAAGGTGCTTTCACATTTTTTACATCAAATGTAGGAGGACAATTGTGGTCATCAAGAAATTTGTGAATCCTGTATGAGGTTGAGTCCTTCACCTAAATCAAATTAATCATCCAAGGGCAATCTTCATAAACACATTCACATAAACTCTATACTTATCATTCTTAGTAAACTTCAGAGTCCTTTTGATCTTAATAGCATAAGAATCAACTGCTTTTTTGAATTCAGCTCTGCTGCTAAACAACATCCCAAGTTTGAAGGTGGGATCATAAATCTGAGCAAAATTAAATACAGGGGTTGATTCACCATTTCCCTCATCATCAGACAACCTATGCTCATTAAAGTCATCTTTGTCATCCACAATGTCATCCTCACTACTCAGAAACCCATCACTATTAGTAGAATCCCTATCAGAATCTCTAGATGAGCCAGCCATACCAAAATCCCTAACATCTTCCCTTGTTGGTCTTTCAACAGATATACCCACACCAGAAGTAGTTCCATCAACAGAATGTTCAACTGAAGTTACATTATCAACATGGTGATCAAATAGCTCATCATCATTTTCAGAGTCACTCCCTTAACAATACTCACTATCAATAGAATCTGCAACTTCATTGACATGGTTTTCTACATAAACATGCAATTCTCTACAAGATAAGGCATTCTCATAACCCACAAGCAAATCACTATCACTACTGACAAGTTTTAAAACACCATTTATACTAACATGAAATTTTTTCTGACCAGAACCTATAATCTCTTCAGCCCATATATTGAAGTGTTTTAAATCCATGTTTACCTTTCCCACATAGTCAAGAACAGTTCTTAAACCTCCAATGTACTTTAAGCTGGGAAAGTTTTGGAATACCCCTCCATGATGCAGAACCACAGAAATGGAAGTTGAATCCGGGTCTGTGGGCCAAAAAAATTCCAATTAATTCAAAAAATAACACATGAAATTTATAATACAGAAAAACCAAAACAGGACCAACACAACCCTATAATCCAATACCAACATCGACATTACAATATAAAATCAACATTCAGGGACCACATGTTGTCAAAAATCAAATCACAGAAAGAAAAAAACTCACGATATAAAGGAGGTGGTAAGGTGGAGTGTTTCTTATCTCTTTTCATCACCATTTTCGATTCCTGATTGAAGGAATATGGAAGCTTTCGTCTGTTTGATCA
>CACSLK010016728.1:1271876-1284760 GCA_902706635.1 Striga hermonthica
AAATTCATGTTTGTAGATGAAGAAAAAGGAAGAAAGATAGAACGTGCAAGAAGAAAAATGAGAGAGAAAGAAGAAAGAGAAAAGAGAATGACAACAGCGAAGTAGGAGAGAAAAATAAAGAAAAAAATTAGGATGAGAGAGATTGTTTGTAACTTCCATCTTACTAATTGTTTTATAATTTTTTTAAAGTTTGCCTAACTGTGTCCAATTTGGGAGTATATTTGGAATTGTGGATGAATGGAGATTATTGCGTAATCCCTTCCTTTAAAAGAGGTAGTTATAAAATTTTCCCCATAAGTGTCTCATGTTCACTTAGTGAGAGTGGAATGAGAAATGAATAGCCCAAAGAAGAAAGATAGCCCTCCTTAGCGCTTAAATCACGGCCCACGAATAAAATCATTGAACAATGGTCCATTCAGCTATGTAAAGGTCCACAGCAGTAAGGTGCTGGAACATATTGGGCCAAGGCCCAAGATCCTTGCCCACCATTTTAACTCACGTAAAATTCCTCCTATATATTAATTCAAAATGTGTTGAAACCTATAAGTGGCAGGCTCGCTTGCTTCGAGATCTTATGTGACAAAATTTCATGCTTTGTTACTAGGCTTAGGTAGATTTAGTTTACTTCCAATCCAAAAATAATTAGGTCCGGATTATCCATATATTGATTATTTATGGTCATTTTATATGTATTAATGCATTTTTAATATCATTTCTTATTATAACCATTAATTGTAAATATAGTTTAAAAGTTAACTTTTGTATTTTTTATCAGTTTCACATATATAATATATCAAATTAATCATCTCTTGATGAATTGCGATTTAACATCCATATTGTATGTATAAAAATAAATAAATTATATTTATCATTATAACAATAATAAAATTGTTTTTTAATATTAATTTAGAAAATAAAATTATTTATGATTTAATATATTTATATTTCAAGTAGTTATATGATATAAGTTATAGAAACTATAATATAACACATGTAAGTCGCACAAGTAACATGCGCCATTCTAAAATACATATAATAATATATATTTAAAAAAAATTTAAAAATAATTTTCATCATTAATTTAAAAATTTAAGAATAATTTTTTAACAACCACCCGTGTAATACACGTGAATTGTACTAGTTGACACCTATTGTAGAAAAGTATACTAAAATCAAACATCATTTATAAAAGAGAAATTACCTCCCTCGCTATATATACTAGTAAGCATCCCGTGCGATGCACGGAAGTTTTGTACTTTAAAATATTTTTTTTAAAATTATAATTTAATATTAGCCCATCGAACCATTTATATTAATATAAATAACAATTTAACATGTTTATTTATTTTTAAATACATAAAAATAATACTATTTATTTTTGTTCATCATAATACTCAAATATTATTTTATTTTAAAATGTATTGTCATCTAATGTCATTATTAGTATTTATAACATTATAAGAGTAGTATTTTTTTAATATATAATAATTATTATTTAATGTACATTAATATTATTTATTAAGTTAATTAATTTAAAAATATATAAATAAATGTACAATAAATATCGTGTCATATATGCACTATTTTTAATTAGAAATAAAAAATGTACAAAAAAACTAAGAGCCTATGATAATGGAAATTATTCCCAAGAGGAGGAAGACCAGTTGATCAATGTTACGCGGTCCTTGGAATGGTCTACGGGGTTCATAACTACTCCTCTTACTACAGGAGCCGATGCGAGTTTACCCTTGCTTGCGCGAGAAAAGGAAGGGTAAGAAATTTTTTCTTGTGAATTTTTGATCGTTTTTGGTCATCCTGCATTTCCGCACTTGCGAAATAGAGATTGAAAGAAGCTTCTCAACTTTGTCGACCATAAGAACGAAGCGAAGTGAAGATGCCCAAGAAATGGAGTCAAAAGCCTTGCGAAGGTCAATCTTGATTGTGCTCCTCGGGGAAATCCGCTTTTTTAGAATTTGTCGTCCGTCGTAATAATTAAAAAAAATAATAAAATATACATATATATATATATATGATTTTGTCAATATATTAAATATATTAAGCATAAAAATAAATTAGTAATTAAACAGTATTATCGGTGAATTACATATTAATATATAAATTATTATAATGTTAATTAATATATATGATTTTATACAATTTTTTTAGTAGCATGTTGTATTGACCGAAAATATATGGAAAGGATATTGAAGCACATTGACGAAATTATGTGGGAAGATATATTCAAGCAGAGTTATCTCTTCTAGGAGTTATCCAATTCCAATAATTTCAGAAGATATATTCAAGCACGTGAGTTATCTCTTATAGGAGTTATCCAATTCCAATAATCTCTCATTATTTAAAATTTGAATTCAAATATGACTTTTAATTTACCGTCCACATATTTTAATCTCGTGTGTTATAAAGAATTCTAAAAATAGAATGTCAACTTATTATTCTTTTGGTCAAAAATTTCTAAAAAGGTTTATTCCAACAACCTTTTTATATATAGATAGATTTTACTTTTGACAAAATGTTACGCTTATTGTTTGGGAACATTTATACACGCAATTATTACTTTTTTGCACCAGTTTTTAGTTACAATTTCCTTATGTAAAGGTATTATTTTAACAATTTCAAATGTTTTTAAATATGATAAACTCCTTAAATTGTATTAGTTTAGACATACAAAAAGATGTATTAGATAATCTCAAAATCGTTGCACCATATCGTTGGTGGACTTTCCCCACTCTCTCTCTCACTACCTCCACCACCGGCGATGACGACGGAGGACCAACCCCTCTCTACTTCCCTCCGACCACCACCACCCTCACGTCACACTCACCGTCGGCGACCAGCCCGACCCGTACCAACCCGCGTACACATTTCAATCTGATCACATGGGGCACCACAACCCATTCGCCTTCGTCGGGGCGGACAACGGGTTCGACGTTCCTGTATCCACCGTTCTCGGATGGCAAGTTTGATGTTCTCGTTTGCCTTTGTTTGGCAACCTAACCACATTGGTCATCAATATTCTCCTTCATTCAAACAGAAGTCCTCAAGACGGACTCGATCGGCGTCTTTCCCGGTCAAAAATTGGCCGCACGACAGGCAAGGGGGTAATCTCGGGCCCAATCCGTGCAACTCGTGCTCGTCAGGCTGTCTGCGGTGCCGGTGGGCTGATGTCGTCCATGATGCAGCTTTAGCTTTCACGGCCTGCCTAGATAGCGGTGCACCCCATGGCCTACTCCCAGGTATGCCTCCGCGTCGGTGGGTTCGTACCTCCTCTATGTTAGTTTGTACACAGGCCTCCGATGCATTATTTGTTTTGCTACTAAATTACGTCTAGTCTCATGAGGTTTTCGCTGGTACAACTTATATTTTTTGGGTTATTTTTTTTTATAATTAGTCGGATACAGGAATGCTAAGGAGCCAACAACCAATTATACAACTCCATGTGGGACAACCCCACATGGAGCTGTCTTATTGGCTGTTGGCTCCCTAGCATTACTATAGTCGGATAATGTGTGCATTCAGTTTATAATTTGTTTATCACTACTTCTTTTTTGTCGTCAACGACAACCGTGTATTTGTTTATATACCGTTTATGTATAAGATACAGTACACATTATTTTATTCTTTTAATATTCATTATATAGTTTACAATCTTAATATAATATTATTTTTTTAAATATTTGCTACATGAATCATAAAATATTTATTATTTTATAAAATTTAAAATATTTAAGGAAAATAAAAAATCATTTTGGATCAATAAAGTGATTTAATTAGGTTATTGTCTATGTTGATTGAATTACTTTTAGGTGATATTTAAAATACTAAAAAAAATGTGAGACAACTGTGGTGACCAAGGAATGAGTCAGTTTGACTAAATTGGTATAAAGTTTAATATTAAATGCTTTATTACAAAAATATAATATAGTCCAAACTATATGTAATCATCTTAGGAATAATTTATGACCACATGTTCAATGATTTATGAATATTTATATATCATTTTATTAATATTTATGTGAAAAAAAATAATATTGTGTTACGTCTTTTACCAATGTACGATAAACCCAAGGTTCTCAAAATCTATCGTCATCAAACCAATTAAGTTATTTTTCAACAATTCATTGATTGAATCATAGTTCAATTTATTAACATTTTAATGTATATATAGTTATTCTAATTGATAAATAATTTATAAATTTATGTTTTATTTAAATTGTATATTTCTATATATTTTAAAAATAATTTTACATGTAAGAAATTTTACTTAAAAAATTATACTGATAAAATTAAAAAATTATACTGATCCTACTAACCAGACCAGCTAGACATGGCCATTTCCCGATTTTGGACCGGTTCCGCGCCAAGGATCGAATGGCTATGAACCGGCTCGAACATGGGCCATTTTTCAGTTTCGGGCCGGCTCATTTTGATTGAAAAATAAAAATAATTAAAAAGTAATACATTTTATTTATTTTTTATAAAACAAAAGACCGGACCGTCGATTTTGGTTCCTGTTTGAAACTGGTCTGGCGGTTGGAAAACTAAAAAATGTAGCTCGGAATCGGCCTGATCAAACCATATGCTCGGTTTCAGGCCCATTGACCACATGCCAGTTTTGGGCCCGCCCCGTGGCCATGTCTATGATCAGCTAGTGTTGAACGGTTCATTAGCAAATGTTTTATTCAAGCGAACTGTTTGATCTGACTCGATTTCGAAAACAATGAATAAATCATGATTAATAATATATATATATATATATATTAATTTACAATAATTGTAATATTATTTTCACCGTGCATTACTAGCCAATTACTAGTTTTTTTTTTTTTTTCCAAATGATAGACTTTATTAAACACGTAATTACAGTCTAGAAAGCAGCTAAATAACTGAATAAATCAACTATTCGACTGAATCTAGCTCGGAGGAATAACCTCATAGGCCGATACCCTGAGGCATCCTAGAACCAACCTAAACACAAAAAAACAACACTACAATACAAAGCTCTTAACAAGAAATACAAACAACTCCCAACAGGAGAATAAACCACATAACCAAAATACAACTAACCACAAAAACTAAAACGCATAAACAAAACGGAAAATAGAACAAAAAACGCAACTAAATTTAACGCACTCCCTTCCAAACATGAACACCAAACACCAACACAACCAGAGCTAACAACCAAATGCGAAACGCGAGAGAAGCTAATGGAACTACAGCTCAAACACGACAGCACCAGAAACTCCCCTAATGGGCTAACTAGAACTAGACCACAGATCCAACAGTTGTCCTTGGAAATCTGCCTAGGCAGTCCACTCCACAGCCAACCCCACGCACACACCAGAGCCTACACGTAGCTACGGCCGTGCCACTTGAGGACCGGACTTTCCCAACACCAGAGAAAATCGAAGAGGGGAGAACCAAGGCTAGACCGCTGCCACAAACCTCCGCAAAGAAACTCTTGACGTCCCACCAGCGAAACCCCACGCTACTCGCTCAACATGGCACTCGGTAAGAGAGACGACCCACTTAGGAGGAAGACACGAGGGCCCGCCATAGTCGCGCGTCGACAAGCCTAGGCTGAACCAGTTGGGGATTTTTTTTGCTCATCTGTTTCTCTCTCTCACCAGTTACTAATTACAAAAATCAAATTTTATTAAAAAATTGCCACATTTTATTTCACACCAAGCGTCGATCTACAGTTCATCCACTGCCTTTGTGCTGTATCGAACAACAAAAGCCCTTTTCTTTTCCCTCTCGGCCTCTCCATCGTTTAAAAAAAGTGTCCCCTTTCTCTGTACCAAAATTCATCTCTTTATTCCAGAAAATAGCAGAACTATAGAAGCCATCGAGACCCGATAACCATGATGAGGCTTTTCGGCAGAGGCTCGGGCGGTGAATCTCCGCACACGGCGTCCCCGTCCACTCCACTTCCTGTGTCGGCGTCTAATGTGTCCGTTGGGCCAGCAAGGCCGATCCGCTTTGTGTACGCCGACGAGAAGGGAAGGTTCCACATGGATCCAGAGGCGGTGGCGCTGCTTCAGTTGGTGAAGCAGCCCGTGGGCGTGGTATCCGTTTGCGGCCGCGCTCGTCAGGGCAAGAGTTTCATATTGAATCAGGTAAATTTGGTTAAAGGGACTGGTTAACGAGTTTATTCTGTTTGTAATTGCTACATTAGGGTTTTTGTACCATAACTATACTTGGGCGCCGACAAGTTTCTGATTCTTATTTTTCATGTTCTCCATGTAGTCTGCATACTTTGCTTGCGAATTAGGGTTTTTTGGTTTTGCTATATTTTGTGAAATTAAATCAGGGATTTTGGCTTTATGTGTTGTGAGTGATGAACTTGGTTCTTATTTTGGACTGTACCAAACTCAAGACTATTTGCAAGGTAGGGAACTCAATTGGCTTTGTTTTTCGGTGGTGAGGGTAAGGGCTAGAGGTGAGGGGATCTTTTTGGGTTAAAGAAGAGTATGGAAACTTTTTTTTTAAGGAAAAGTCAAAAACTTGCTACTTGGTTTGTAGGCCGAGTCAAAAACTTGCTACTTGAGCAATCTATATGAATAAGTGAAGTACCAGGTAAGTAAGATTAGTTTGTCACAAGTGAGTCGTATTTTTTGCCCCTTAGTGAATGGGAGGTAATAGTGGCTTTCTTTAAGTTGACACTCACACTCTCTTTAGTATGTTTAGAGAGTTTAGTTGCTAATTGGAGTTATTACTAGTGACAGCCGGCGCACTTTTCTATGCCTCTTGAATGTGTTGAGGTTGTTTATGTAGTGAATGCCTATTGCCTTATGTTTGGTCTTGAAGATATTATGAGTTGTAATAGCTGAAGCTGGTTAATATATGTTCATCTGTATGTTCCACTGGAGCAATCTTTTTGAGGGATGAGGCCTATCTTCTAAATTAAATTTTGTTAATGGTTAAGGAACTATGTCTTCCCTGATTGTGTTGTCAGTAGACTGTTTCAAAAAATGATCTTATTGTTTCAAGCAGTTGAAAGTACTAGTGTCATTTGCATGAAAGAAGACATTTAACGCGAGAAAACTAAATAAATGTCAATTGTGGCTGTTTTAAGTATCACATAAGACTGAGGAGAATATTACATATATTTTTCAGCTTCTAGGAAGGAGCAGTGGGTTTCAAGTTGCACCAACTCATCGTCCTTGTACCAAAGGTCTTTGGCTGTGGAGTGCCCCAATAAGGAGGACTGCACTTGATGGAACAGAGTACGATCTACTACTCTTGGATTCAGAAGGAATTGATGCCTATGACCAAACAGTAAGGTTTTCGTCATGTAGTCAGTTGTTCAACATTGCACCCATACAATTCTTGAATAGTTTATATTTCAATTTTTGTTCTCCATAGAGATGTTAATAATTTATGAATTCATATTACTGTTATTCATATCATCTTTGGATTTCTATGTTCTGCCGTCAGTGACACCTGAATTTGACATATTTTTCATCGTTACTGTTCTTAACTCTTATGATCAGCATTCTAGGAAATATATAAATTGCCCTTTTTGATATTCTTTTTGCCACCTTAGTTTTGGTCTCTTTCTTTATTGTCTCTGTATTTCGTTTCTACAGGGAACATATAGCACACAAATATTCTCTCTGGCTGTCCTTTTATCAAGCATGTTCATATACAACCAGGTAAAAGAAGAATGAACAAATTGTCAGTTTTTTTTTTTTTTTTTGAATATAAAAAATATTACGTTGTAGTTGTTGATTTTCAAAGACGAAATGGTTAACTGGATCTTCTTTTATTTGATTTAGATGGGTGGTATTGATGAGGCTGCACTTGATCGGCTTTCTCTTGTGACTGAGATGACCAAGCATATTCGTGTCAGGGCCTCTGGGGGTAAAAGTACAGCTTCAGAGCTGGGGCAATTCTCCCCAATCTTTGTCTGGCTTCTGAGGGTAATTAATAGAAGACAGAACTACTGCTTTATATATTTCAGGTTATGCGGAATCAAGAACATGAACTAAGTTGTGCTGATTCTGGATTTTTTTTTGCTCTTCGTTGTTGAATCCATTCTTGCAGGACTTTTATCTACAATTGACGGAGGATAATCAAAAAATTACACCACGTGATTACCTGGAAAGGGCTTTGAGATCATCAGCACAGGGAAGCGGAAGGGACTTAGCTGCCAAAAATGAGGTTGTACATGCACGTGTATATTATTTTTTCTCTGTTTGGTATGAAACTAACGACTTTGTTAAGTTTTGGTTCTAACTTGTAGCTGTTATTTCAATTAGTTGTTCAGTATGTATCATTCTGTTGAACTTTAAGGAGTATGAGACCATCTTTTTATTGAAATTTTCTTAACAGATTCGAGAGTCCATTCGAGCTCTTTTCCCAGATAGAGAGTGCTTTGCTCTTGTGCGGCCGCTGAGCAATGAGAATGATCTTCAACGACTTGATCAGATTCCAGTGAGTAAAAACTTTCATTGGAGCATTTGTATTGGGTTACTTCGTACTATCATTCCTGTTACCCCTTCTTGAGTCACTTGATTTATATTTCATGCAGCTGAACCAATTGAGGCCTGAATTCAGATCTGGTTTAGAGTCTTTGATAAATTTTGTGTATGAAAGGACGAGGCCCAAGCAGATGGGAGCTTCAGTGATGACGGGACCCATCCTTGCTCGTATGACTCAATCATTCCTTGATGCTATTAATAATGGTGCTGTGCCTACAATCACTTCGTCGTGGCAGGTTAGTTTGCTCTATATGTGTACTGCTTTTGGTTCCGCATCTGTTTAATCCATTGCTACCATTTTTACGATCTCTCTCTCTCTCTCTCTCTCTCTCTTGCTATATATATATATGTGTGTGTGTGTGTGTGTGTGTGTTATATTGCGATTTGGGCTGCTGAAATAAATAATTAATGTTAGAATGGTTTATATTTATTGTAATTACTATGTCTCCTTTGTTCTGTAATCCGGCCATGGCTCTTACCAGTCTGATCTACTGCTTTTGATTCTTTCGCTATTTTTTTCTGTTGGCTTAATACCATGCCTCAACATCATGCTTTCAGCCATTCTGGTGGAGCCATGTTCAATTGGCTCCAAATAATTGTAGCTCTCTTATTGTTAAGTTTTTCCCCTGCTTCAGAGTGTGGAGGAAGCTGAATGCCAACGGGCTTATGAATTGGGTACTGAAGCTTACATGGCTGGCTTTGACCGTTCGAAACCTCCTGAGGAAGTAAGTCCTGTTTCTTGTTACTGTTTTCACAAGCACACACGCACACACACATACACACACATATCAATTGTTTGCCTAATATGGGGATTTTTGTAGGCTGCGCTAAGAGAGGCACATGAAGTTGCAGTTCAGAAATCAATGGCCGCATTTAATGAGACTGCTGTAGGTGTTGGTATGATTAGGCAAAAGTACGAAAAGCGTCTTCAGAGTTTCTTGAAGAAAGCCTTTGAGGTAATTTTCACTTCATATTTAATCATTACGGATATTTGAAAATTTTACCCAATGATAGGCTGTAGGCATGCCTTTTATGCTAATAATACCACTTCTTTTAAGCACTCGCTTTTGCTTGCATCGGATTTGAAGTACTTCATTCTGTATAGAAAACAGATTTATAGTGTCTGTTGTACATTTTGGATGCAGCACTGAATTTTGACTACACTTGGCTACTTAAGCTCTCCAAATGATTATTTGAATGCCTGCTAGGTTAACTTTACGAACATACTGTGGTTCTGGGCCTCTGCAGTTTTAGCATCTCACTTGACACGGTTACTGATATGATTGGATGCTGAGTGCAGGATATAAAAAAAGATGCTTTCAGGGAGGCTTATTTACAGTGCTCCAAAACCATAGAAAATATGGAGAAGGAGCTGAGAAGTGCTTGCCATGCTCCTGAGGCAAACATAGACAGCATCGTAAAGGCAAGTCTTTGTTCTATAATTGTCGAAAATAAAGTTTTTGCGAGATTAGGGTTTGAAACTGTAAACATCTTATGTCCTTACAGGTCCTCGATGAGCTGTTGTCCAACTATGAAGCTAAATGTCATGGACCTGAGAAATGGCGAAAAGCATTCTTATTTCTACGGCAAAGGTTCGAGCCCCAATTTAACCATTCATTATGTATATTTTGCTTTTAGACAAAAACTTCTACCAGATGGTTCAATGGTATACTTTCCCATCAGAATGCCCAACTTTTCATTTACATAGAGTTTTCTTTTCAGATTTTTAGTCCTTTAGGGTTTTTGTTTTTGCTTTAATCCTTGATTGAGCTTTTTCGTTTTAAAATTTTAGTTTCATAGGCTCTTTTTGCAGAGATTTTAAGTCAATTTCACCTTCTATCTAGATTTTCTAGCCTGTTTTTTGGTTTCTTGATTTTGCTAATGGACGTATCATCTTATCCAGTTTGGAAGGGCCCCTTCTCGATTTGATCAATAAGCAAATAGACCAGATCGCGGCCGAAAAAAGCTCGCTCGCCCTCCAGTACCGCTCGGCCATGGACAGGAATAACCTGATGAACAAACAGCTGGAGGCCAGCGAGAAGTACAAATCTGAGTACCTCAAACGTTATGATGATGCCATCAACGACAAGAAGAAGCTGGCGGACGATTACATGGCCCGCATTGCCAACTTACAGGCTAAGTGCACATCCCTTGAGGAGAAGTCATCCAACCTTTCGAAAGCAGCTGACTTGGCAAATAAGGAGTTAGCGGACTGGAAGAGGAAGTACGAGCTGGTCTTGTCCAAGCATAAGGCAGAGGGGGATCAGGTTGGTGCTGAGGTGGCGATGCTGAAGTCGAGGAGCTCGGCAGCTGAGGCCCGGCTGTCGGCGGCCCAGGAGAGGGCACAGTCAGCCCAGGAGGAGGCCGTGGAGTGGAAGCGAAAGTTCGATATGGCCGCGCGGGATGTGAAGAGCGCTCTTGAGAAGGCTGCTGCTATTCAGGAGCGGACAAATAATCAGACGCAGTTAAGAGAGGCTGCGTTGAGGGCGGAGTTCTCGACTGCTCTGGCAGAAAAGGTGGGTCTGTGTGTTAGGGGCCACCAACCTATCTTCTCTTGTTAACTATTATTGCAAATTGCGCCATGTTTGTAACACTTCTGAACAAGGCATTTGAAATTTCGGAAGATACTTTTTTTAGAGAATGTCTCAGGTTGATTTTATGTGTATGATGTGCAGGAGGATGAATTAAAGGAAAAGGCGGCAAAGATTGAGCAAACTGAGCAGCGTTTGACGACTTTGAGTTTGGAACTGAAGGTTAGCAGATTTTACACTTTGGATATTAGTTTGTCTCAAAATATACATGTGTTAATATTATTATTTTTATTTGATATATTACATCACTTGTGGTTGTAAACACAGGCTGCTGAATCAAAACTCAAGAACTACGATCATGAGACCTCGACCCTAAAGCTTGAGATTAAGCAGCTGGCTGGAAAGGTCGAGTCCACCGACCTCGCCACCCGTCTGGCAGAAAACAAAGCCTCCCGCCTCGAACAGGAGAAAACCCACCTCGAGCAGAAATTCCAGTCTCAGTTCAACCAGTTTGAAGAGATCCAAGACAGGTGTCGGGCTGCCGAGAAGGAAGCCAAGCGGGCCACCGAGCTTGCTGATGCTGCCCGGGCCGAGGCTGTCTCGGCCCAGAAGGAAAAATCCGACTTCCAGCGTGTGGCCATGGAGCGGCTTGCCCAGATCGAGAGGGTCGAGAGGCACGCTGAGTTCCTCGAGCGCCAGAAGGCTGACCTGGCGAGTGAGGTCGAGCGGTACCGGGCGGCCGAGAGGGACGCCTTGTTCAAAGTGGAGGCCCTTGAGGAGAGGGTTCGGGAGCGGGAGAAGGAAATCGAGACTTTCTTGCAGTCTAACAACATCCAGAGGAAGGAATACGTGCAGGGGCTCCAGAGCTTGCTGGACAGCGAACGGGCCGCACATGTGGAGGCCAATAACCGGGCCGAGGCTCTCTCAGTCCAATTACAGGTCACTCAGGCCAAGTTGGACGAGCTGTCCCAGGAGCTAACGACACTCAAGTTCAGTGAAAAGTTGGGCTCGCATGCGACTAAACGAGGGAGGACTGACGACTTTGAGATGGGCGTGGACTCGGGAGAGGGCGGCGAGGGCGCAAATGTCATTAATAATAATAATGGTGAGAGGGTTATTAGGGGGAATAAAAGGTCCAAGAGCACGACTAGCCCGTTGAAGTTTTCGTCACCTGAAGACGGGGGCTCTGTTTTCAGGGGTGACGAGCCGGCAAGCAGCCAGCAGACGAGCGTGGAAGACTATACCAAGTTTACGATACAGAAGCTGAAGCAGGAGCTGACGAGCCATAATTTCGGTGCCGAGCTTTTGCAGCTGAAGAATCCGAACAAGAAGGATATATTGGCTCTATATGAGAGATGTGTGCTCAAGAAATCTTGATTTTTTTTTTCTTTGTGGCGGTTTAGACTTTGTTTTGCGGTGGTGGTGTATATTGTACTCCGATCGGTTTGAGATTTTAATAGAACCTAAAGTTAATGTTAGTGCTGAAGTTGTTTATGTTGGTTTGGATGTGAAGATTTGTTTCTCTTAGTTGGTGTTGTGTGCTATTTTCTTTCCTTAATATAGTCGACATTTTGGTTGTGTGAGATTATGTTTAGTTGTGGATTTGGCCTTGAGTTGTGGTGTTTGTCTAATTATCAATTTTATGTACAATTTACGCCTTAGTTAATATAATTGGGAGCTTCTATTTTTGTACAAAGAAGAAAAATATATCTATAGTACTTAGCTGAGTACACAATCAATCTACAAATCAAAATATATCAACTGTATTTAAATTATTATTTGAATAAAGTTTACAAGATGGTACACTAATGTAACTGTACTTTTACAATTTCTCAGCCAAAAAAAGAAA
>CACSLK010016728.1:1343338-1366906 GCA_902706635.1 Striga hermonthica
GCGCGACTTAATGTTACGCGAACTTAAGGAAACACTTGAGGGCTCGATCAATCGAATGAAGGCGTACCACGATGGAAAGAGGCGCGACGAGGAGTTCGAGCCCGGGGACTTAGTGTTCTTAAAACTAAGGCCATTTCGGCAACGGACGACCATACAAAGGGTCGTGACCAAACTTGGGGTTCGTTACTATGGGCCTTATAAAATTTTGGCCAAGATCGGGAAGGTTGCTTATCGACTTGAGTTGCCGGGTGATTCTCATATACATCCGGTCATACATGTTTCGCAGCTCAAGCGAAGTCTTGGCGAGGCGCATTCGGCGAAGGATAGGCTACATGCGGTCGCACCGGATGGACAAGTTGTAGTCCAGCCAGGCCGCGCGGTCGAGTACCAGCAAATCAAAAGGGCCGAAAAATATTTTTGGGAAGTGCTCGTCGAATGGGAGGATTTGCCGAGTGAAGAGGCAACTTGGGAAAGTTGGGACGAGATGTGCGAAAGATTTCCCGACTTCATCCTTGAGGACAAGGAAGCACTTGAAGGGGACGGGAATGATGAGAACACGGCAAGAAGGCTGAAGAATGCGGCGAGCCGCGCTTATCATGCGCGGCGGAGGTTAAGCCGCCGGGCTGTCGAGGCCCAGCTCGTGAGCAGACTTGCGCATGTGGGCGGCGACGCGCGCGAGGATTACGGCCAAGAACGCGATAGCGCGAACACGGATGAGGGGCTTCACGCGCTAGTAGACCTAACAGCACAAGAAATGGGTAATGCGGATGACGTGGGCGCAAAGGAGACCTAGTCCTTGAAGAGTAAGGCAACGCGCGTACAATGGCGGCTAGGGTTGGGCGACGCAAAGCGGATTCCATAGATTAGAATCCTTTTCTTTCCTTAATTCCTAGTATGGTAGGATATCTTATGTTTTATTGATTTCCTAGTTCAAGTAGATTATCCTTAGTGGAATAGGATTAGATCTTTATTTGAGCTTTATAAATAGGCGCAAGCATTGTTACTTAAAAAATAATTGATTCTTCTTAATACAAAAATCTGAACTTTTGTTCAAACACTTTGCAAAGATTTCCTTGAGTTCTATTGCAGTTTTACTTGTTTCGAAGGACTGTGGACGCGGATCTTCGAGACCCTATCTAGATTTAAGGCACTTGCGTGGCTTATCGAAAGACCGAACACACGATCTTTATCACGGTGGTCCCCGCCGGGAAGAGGCGGGTTTAACCAACGATTTAAGGGAGACGACAAATAATGGAATTAGGGCAAAGAGGGAGAGAGAGCGAAAAAAATTCGAATTCACATTCAAATCTATACTTATATAATAAGCCATCCCATTTATCAAAATTAGAAGGTAGAAAAGTCAAAGGACAATTAATGCATGCTATTTTCATCAATAGTTTTATTTAATTACTTATTACTTATTTTATTTAATGCATTCTATTACTTACTACTTATTACTAAACCAATAAAAAAAGTTTTGATCGGTCAATAAAAAAAACTTCTTCCAAAATTAAATCAGATTTCACGCCTAAATTGAAGTGTTTTGTTGTATGGAAAATATGTTTTTAATGCAATTATAATTATAATGCGATATAAATCTGATCATATTTCTCCCTACATATAATGATCTAATATGATTTCCTTCACATTATCTCTACATATAATGCGATAATGCAATATAATCTCCAAATATTGAATCAGCGTGTTCCTCACTTTCAACCACCTGCGGAAAAAAAATCCCCAATTAGTGTGTCATTCATAACAATGAATCAAGCATTTGGTTTAATCAAACAAGTTAATAGGTTTAATAGACCTATGCTTAAAGTTCGAATTGTAAGAATGTTTTTCCAAGACTGGGCAGCACATACAAATCTTATCTTGAGTTCATTCTACATGATAAAACTGTAAGTCAAATTATTTTTACTTTTTTTTTCCGAAATATCAAACATATATTTTCGTGTATATATAATATACATTTTTAAAACAAATTATTTTTTCATGGATTGCTTTTTCGTATATGTTTAGGGTAATCGCATTACGGCATAGCTACGAGCAATCAACTTGGCTGCATTTAGAGAGAGGAATTTTGAGGAGGGCATGGCCATTTGTATAAAAGATTATCAAGTGGACAGCAATATAGGGAAGTATCATTCGACATCCGGTGATTTTAAGATCATGCTGAATGGGAGCACTATGTTTACAACGTGCAAGGAAGAATTTCCTGTATTTTGATTTCAATTCAAAGACTTTGCAACTCTACAATATGTCAACAAACTCGATGAATCAATGTTATTCGGTAAGATTATTTCATTTTGTTTCTAATTTTATTTGTTTATTTCAAAGTAATTAAATTATAACATATTGGTTTTTTTTATTGTAGATGTTATAGGATTGGTTGTTGACATTCAAAGTATGCAAGAGAAACAAATAAAAACTGACGGTATCCAAATGGTTGCATTCATTCTTATAGATCTAAATTAAGTTTTTTTTCTTTTTTTTTCTACAGTTTTTTCTACAATATAATCAATTATAATCATATAATTTTATTATATACATTACATATCTAACAATTTTGAAAGTTAATGCAATGAAAATTTCGTAAATTACACGGTTTGGGGTGAATATGTATAGACAAACTTTTGGCTTTCAAGAGCCACTATGAAGACTCTGGTCAACTATAGGTACTAATCATGCAACTTGTACATTTTCAGAGAATACCTATCATTTAATATTACTTTCCAATTATTTAATTTAAATGTTCAACCCATGAAGTATTTTTACTAATCTCATTCTAACCATGTTGTTTTGTTTTTCTAATAATTTCTACACTCTTTCCTAATCAATTATTTATTCTTAACATGAAAATATTTATTATGTTTGTAGAAAATGTACAGGTTGCCACTTCATTAAATGAAGGGGTTGAAGATATTAGTTTGTGAGAATAACGAGTTGACCAATAATCAAATGTTGTGTACAAGAAGGTATTTAATAATATATGATTGTATCTTTGTCGAATACTATCTTATTGTACAATTTCCCTACGTATTATAAATCTTTTTATTTAATATTGCATCTTATAATATAATATTCTCCAAATAATATATCACGTGCATCGCATGGCACATACTATATATATCCTGTATATTTTTCTTTATTCATGTATATAATAATAATCCTCGCTAAATAGCCTTAAAATTGTGCACCCCGTGCATCGCACGGGCTCTGCACTAGTTTCATAAATACAAATATGTTAAAAATATTAATTTTTTGGATCCACATTACCATTTACCACCCTGGTTGTGAGCCTTTTTTCAAAATTAACTATACTTAACCAAAATAATTCAATTTGAACAAATTATTTCATAAACAATCAAGCCCTAAAATATCCTCATGTATAAATCTATTAATATATAAGATACAACGATATTTACTTGAAATAGCAACTAAAATCAGCAAAAAAAAAAAATTAGTTTTCCGCCTAAAGTTTTACTATGATGAGTAATATTTTTAGTCAAAATTTGAAAAATCCCGCCTAAAAATTAATGTAATTGATGTACAAAATCATTTTGGTTAAATGTTGCGACTATTGCCATTATTAGTTGCATGATTAAAAATAAGTAGATTCTTATTTAAAATTGAAAATAAAATAATAATTATTCATAACTTACGGGTGACATGCGTCATATTTACGTGCATTTTATAGTGATTTTCGTGTCCGTTTCATCGTAGTTTGATATATAATTAGTTATTATGTAATTAATTATTATATAATTAATTATATATTTAATAATTTTATTAAACTATGATGAGATGTTTTATTCTGAGTTTTAATAGGAAATGGGGTCTGATATAATTTATGGAGGTGAAATCGGCAACAAACGGACCTTGTGAAGACATGGACCATTTTTCTGGATGAGCCCACGTACACAGCCCGTGAATATTGATTGACAGCCCGTGAATATTGATTGGCAGCCTAAGCATTGTGTAATTTTTGGGCCAAAATAAGCCCAACAAAAGCAACTAAGTGAGGCCATAAGAGTCATTTGCACAAAGGATAAGTTGGTCTTCTTCTCCACCACATTCACGTAACACCATCTGTCCGCTATGTCTGCCATTGTTGCTCGACCAAGCTCACACTGGACCGGACTGCCTTGTCGTCGTTCAGACTGTTATCCACAAATTTTGGAAAAAGAGCCAACTAACTCATCTACAAATTTTGACAAAAGTGACAGCCCCCCATTATTAAAAATGGCAGCAGATGGGGTTGGTGTGATGTTGATCAGTACACGTTTGTGGAAAAATTAGTGCACTTTCCCTTCTATAAATAGTGGGAGATTTTGATGGCAAAAATACAACTCAGAGAACAACAAAATACAAGAAGAAAAAAAAAAAAGAGAGTAAGCTAATAATTTAGTTTCTGTGTGTATTTGAGTTGTGAGTTGTGAGTGAGTTTGAGAGTGTTTTATAAACACGAGTGTATTTCTTTTTCCAAATAAAATATCTGCAGTAGTCCGGAGACGTAGGCATTATTGGCCGAACTCCGTTATCAATTTGGTGTGTCCAATTTTTTTATTTCACTTTTATAGATCCGACTTCATGGAAATTTCAGCGTATTTTTCCCAACAACTGGTATCAGAGCCAGATTGTTAATTCTGTAATTTTTTTTGTGTGGGTTACTATTCCGTGAATAGTGAAAAACGGGAATAGTGCCAAATTTGTCGGCGCTACAAATTTATCTACCGACGTGTTCTGAAACACGGTAGTTCACAAAAATTACAGAAACGATCCGACAGAGAAGTCAGATCAGAGTCGAAGTGATGGCTGCAGACGAAGGAAAAATGAAAATCGAAAAGTTCGATGGTGCGGACTTTGGCTTCTGGAAGATGCAGATCGAGGATTATCTGTACCAGAAGAATATGTATCAACCACTCACGGGAAAGAAGCCAGAGGACATGAAGGAGGAAGAATGGAGTCTCCTTGACAGACAGGCCCTTGGAGCCATTCGGCTGACGTTATCCCGTAATGTTGCTTTTAACATTGCAAAAGAAAAGACGACAGCAGACCTCATGAAGGCTCTTTCCAACATGTACGAGAAACCATCAGCCTCAAATAAAGTTCATTTGATGAGGCGATTGTTCAACCTATGGATGACCGAAGGTGTGCCGGTGGCACAACATCTCAATGAGCTCAACACAGTTACAACCCAGTTGAGTTCAGTTGAGATCGAGTTCGATGATGAAGTACGGGCTTTAATACTTTTGTCTTCCCTGCCAGAAAGATGGAATGCTACAGTCACAGCTGTGAGTAGCTCATCGGGAAGCAATAAGTTGAGATTTGATGATGTCCAAAATTTGGTTCTCAGTGAAGAGATCCGACGGAGAGAGTCGGGTGAACCATCAACCTCTTCTGTATTGCATACAGAGTCGAGAGGAAGAAGTTCAACCAAAGAAAGCAGACATATCAAATCAAAGGGAAGAAGATCCAGGTCCAGAAATCATCGTAGTTCCCAAAACTCGAAGTCGATCGAGTGCTGGAATTGTGGGAAGACCGGGCACTACAAAAACCAGTGCAGGAGTGCATCAAAGAACCAGGAGACAAAAGAAGAGGCAAATGTTGCTTCAGTATTAGGAGGAGACACGCTGATATGTTCGTTGGAGAACAGAGAAGAGTCTTGGGTGTTAGACTCTGGAGCATCCTTTCATGCTACCTCACAGAAGGAACTATTCGAGAATTATGTTCCTGGAAACCTTGGTAAAGTTTACCTTGGTAATGAGCAATCATGTGAGGTTGTCGGCAAAGGTGCAGTAAAAATCAAGTTGAACGGGTCTGTTTGGGAATTGAAAAATGTCAGACATATTCCCGACCTGACGAAGAATTTAATCTCCGTAGGCCAGCTAGCCAGTGAAGGCTACACGACAATCTTCCATGGTGATGATTGGAAGATTTCAAAGGGTGCGATGACAATTGCTCGAGGCAAAAAGAGTGGTACTCTTTACAAGACCAAAGGAGCATGTCATTTGATTGCAGTTGCAACAAATGAAAGTCCCAATCTATGGCACCAAAGACTTGGGCATATGAGTGAAAAAGGGATGAAAATCATTCACTCAAAAGGAAAATTACCAGGCCTCCAGTCAATAGAAATTGACATGTGTGAAGGTTGTATACTTGGAAAGCAGAAGAGAGCCAGCTTTCAGACAAGTAAAAGAACCCCAAAGAAGGAGAAGCTTGAGCTCGTCCACTCCGATGTTTGGGGTCCAACGACTGTCCCATCCGTTGGTGGGAAGCAGTACTTCGTGACTTTTATCGATGATCACTCCAGAAAGGTACGGGTTTACTTTCTGAAACACAAGTCAGAAGTATTTGAAGCTTTCAAGATTTGGAAAGCTATGGTGGAGAATGAGACAGACTTGAAGATCAAGAAGCTCAGATCCGACAATGGTGGTGAATACGTAACCACCAGATTCAAGAAGTTTTTCTATGAGCACGAGATCAGAATGGAGAGAACCGTGTCTGGTACGCCTCAACATAGTGGTGTAGCTGAGCGTATGAATCGAACGTTGACTTAAAGAGCCAGAAGCTTGCGTGTGCAGTCAGGCCTACCAAAGCAGTTCTGGGCAGAAGCAGTCAACACAGCAACTTACTTGATCAACCGAAGTCCATCGGTACCACTGGATCACAAGTTACCAGAAGAGGTATGGAGCGGAAAAGAAGTAAGACTCTCACATCTTAGAGTTTTTGGGTGTGTAGCATATGTGCACATCAGTGATCAAGGTAGAAACAAACTTGATCCAAAATCAAAGAAATGTACTTTCCTTGGTTATGGTGAAGATGAGTTTGGCTACCGCTTATGGGATGATAAAACCAAAAAGATGATCCGCAGCAGAGATGTCATCTTTAATGAAAGAGTGATGTACAAAGACCGACATAACACAAGTGCCAGCAATTCAGAAACGAGTGGGCCAGTTTATGCAGAGGTGGAAGATATCCCAGACATTCCTGTAATAAGGAATCCTCGGTCAGAGGAATCAAATGAAGAAAGCGGTGAGCAATCAGAACCTTCTACTCCAACTCCTGCATTGAGAAGGTCCTCTCGGCCCCATGTACCTAACAGGAGATACATGGACTACATGTTGTTGACCGATGGAGGAGAACCTGAAGATTATAAGGAGGCTTGTCAAACCCCGGATGCTAGCAAGTGGGAGTTTGCCATGAAGGACGAGATGAAATCCTTGATCTCAAATCAGACATGGGAACTAGTCAAGTTACCCATGGGAAAGAAAGCACTTCACAACAAATGGGTGTATCGGGTGAAGGAAGACTCTCCAGTTGTAAAGCTCAATACTATCAGGACTGTGTTAAGTATTGTGGCTAGTGAAGAGCTCTACCTAGAGCAGTTAGACGTGAAGACTGCATTTCTTCATGGAGACCTAGACGAGGAGATCTATATGCACCAGCCTGAAGGTTTTTCAGACGGAAAGAAGGATATGGTGGGCTAATTGAAGAAGAGCTTGTACGGCCTGAAACAAGCTCCAAGACAGTGGTATAGGAAGTTTGAGAGCTTCATGCACAAGGAAGGATTCCAGAAGTGCAATGCTGATCACTGTTGTTTCTTCAAGAAATATGAGTCCAGCTATATCATATTGCTACTTTATGTCGATGACATGTTAGTAGCGGGATCAGATATGAAAGACATCAGAAATTTAAAGATGCAGTTGTCAAATGAATTTGACATGAATGACTTAGGCCCAGCGAAGAAGATTCTTGGAATGCAAATCACGAGAGATAAGCAAAAGGGAGTTTTGCAGTTATCTGAGGCAGAGTACATCAACCGTGTTTTGCAGAGATTTAACATGGACAAGGCCAAGCCAGTCAGTACACCTTTGGCCAGCCATTTTCATCTATCCAAGGATCAGTTTCCTCAAACAAAGGAAGAAGAAGAGTTCATGGCCAAGATTCCTTATGCTTCAGCCATTGGAAGTTTGATGTATGCGATGGTCTGTACGAGGCCAGACATTGGCCATGCAGTGGGAGTTGTGAGCAGGTTTATGTCAAAACTGGGAAAAGCTCATTGGGAAGCAGTCAAATGGATCTTGAGATATCTACGAGGCACAACAGGAAAATGTCTGTATTTTAGAAAAGGAGATCTAAAGTTACAGGGCTACGTAGATGCAGACTTCGGAGGTGAAGTTGATCACCGAAGAAGCACCACCGGTTATGTTTTCATTGTCGGGGCTACAGCTGTTAGTTGGATGTCGCGGATACAAAAGATTGTTGCTCTATCCACTACAGAGGCTGAGTATGTAGCAGTGACAGAAGCCAGTAAAGAATTGATATGGCTTCAAGGATTGTTAGCAGAGTTGAGTTTCACTCAAAAAGAGAGTGTCTTGCACAGTGACAGTCAGAGTGCGATACATCTGGCAAAGAACTCAGTGTTCCACTCCAGAACTAAGCACATTGACATACGATATCATTTCATCAGATCTTTGCTTGAGGATGAAGTGTTGACTTTGAAGAAGATTGTAGGAAGCAAGAACCCAGCAGATATGCTAACGAAGGTGGTGACCATTGACAAACTGAAGTTGTGTTCAACTTCAGTTGGTCTGCTAGATTAACAAACCGGAGAAGACTACTGCAGTAATTGAGGTGTGAGGACAGATTGAAATCGGTCTTCAAGTGGGAGATTGTTAGCCACAAATTTTGGAAAAAGAGCCAACTAACTCATCCACAAATTTTGACAAAAGTGACAGCCCCCCATTATTGAAAATGGCAGCAGATGGGGTTGGTGTGATGTTGATCAGTACACGTTTGTGGAAAAATTAGTGCACTTTCCCTTCTATAAATAGAGGGAGATTTTGATGGCAAAAATACAACTCAGAGAACAACAAAATACAAGAAGAAAGAAAAAAAGAGAGTAAGCTAATAATTTAGTTTCTGTGTGTATTTGAGTTGTGAGTTGTGAGTGAGTTTGAGAGTGTTTTGTAAACACGAGTGTATTTTTTTTTTCCAAATAAAATATCTGCAGTAGTCCGGAGACGTAGGCATTATTGGCCGAACTTCGTTATCAATTTGGTGTGTCCAATTTTTTTTATTTCACTTTTATAGATCCGACTTCATGGAAATTTCAGCGTATTTTTCCCAACACAGACCACTTCTCCGGCAGCCGCTGCCGTCCTGTCATCGAGGAGAAGACGCACGACCACCATGTTCGAGCTGTCAGCCTGCTGTACGTTGGGGTGACGGAGCCGCCGGAATCTGACCGGAGCTCGCATGGCTGGACACCTTGACGTCTTCTAAGCACATGCCAGGAGACGCCTGAGAATCCGTAGAACCCGCCAGGATCCGACAACAGCCACAAAATGGAAGTTCCAGACTCTCACGGTCGTGTGGCGTAAGACACGACTCGTGTCGTTCCGACGGATCGCGTAAGCTGCTCTCGACTTTTTCACACGACCAGTGTGGCTAGTGACACGAGTCGTGTGACCCTGAGCGCAGCAAAATCCGGTTTTACGCGTTTTTCCTTTTTTTTCGGTATTTTTGACCTATTTCGACTAGGACTCGACCCCACTTATTTAAGAGACACTTGGACGCGTTTTTGGGGAGTCGAGGACCTAATTTTCAGATCTTTGGAGAGCTTTGGAGGCTAGAAACACGAGCAAGATGAGGAAGAAAGCCGAGAAGAAGGGATCAACGGAGCCGAATAAGCTTTTTCTTTCTTTTTCTTTTCCTCTTTCAAACTCAATGTTTTATATTTATTTTGAAATCATGTTTCTATGCTAATTAATTTTTGATTCTAAGATTTGTTAGTACTCGGATTGATTTATAGCTTAGTTTTTATTTATTTCATTCTGGTTTATCTTTCGTTTACGAATTTCTTTTGCGTATATTTATTGTGTGAGTAGATAGCCACTATGAATGCATATTTGTGATCGATTTGAGACCGAGAGGAGATAAATGATTGCTAGAATTGGGAAATTTATAACGTAAGAGACTAAACAGACTGAGAGGTTGATAGGACCTTGTTCGAGAGAAAGGTAGAAATCAATTTAGCGATTATCTCTACGATTGGTAAAATTAAATAAAGTTTGTATGAATAAAAACATTTCACGAATTAGTTCCGAGGAAAGCATAACCTAGAATCTCTCTTTTATATCTTGAATTATTTTTATTGTTTTAGGTAAATTAGTTCTAGTTTAATTTCATAGTTCAAAATCATCATATCATTCATTAGTTTAAATAATATTTAATCGTTATTATTTTAGTACTTAATTAATTTAACTACAATCTCTGTGGAATACGACCTTGCTCGCCACTACCTATAGCTACGCCGTACACTTGCGGGTAGTAAAAATAATTAGCGAACAACGGGTCAATATTAACTTGGACGTAAACGAAATAGTCAATTATTTATAGTTTAATAAATTACTCAACTACTTAATCTTTTTTATTTGAATAGTTTATACAAAAATAAATTATTTTAAGTAATGAAACAATATAAATTTTATATATACTTATTATTCACATAGATCGTTAAATATATGATAACATTTTATCAAAATAATGATTTTATGGAACGAATATAATGTAATTTATTATCAGTTATGTGCACCACACGAATTGTGTACTAATTTTAAATCGACATTTTTATTTAATTTTGTACAATTTAAACTTTATATAACATTTTCAATGAATTAGTATAAGTAATTATATTACATATTGATTCCATATTTTTAATTTATAAATAGTAATGAATATCTCTTACTCGTGCACTGCACGAGACTCATACTAGTTTATTGTGAACTGCTTAATTTAAAAAGATGGGTTTCTTTTAACTTTTTCACACGAAACAAACTCCCAATTAACCAAAAAAAAACAGTTAAATGGATATTTTAAAAGAATAAAAACATTTATTAAATTTCATACATTTTTAAAAGTTACATTCATACACATTATATTTCAAATTATTAAATATTATAAAATTGAAGATGTTTTGAAAAAAATAATAAACGATGGATGAAAGCTATATAAATATAAAATATAATTACAATATATTAAAACTTAAAAAAATTAAATTAATTCAAAAAAACATTGAGTCATAAATAATATGTGTGTGAGAGAGAGAGAGAGAGAGAGATAGAAGGGTGATTGAAAATTCATTATTTTGGAAAAATCGAGTGTAAAACACGGGTATCATTTTAAAAAACTATTCGTTAAAATTTTAATATTTATTATGTTATAAGAATATAAATTTCTTTACTTATTTCTTTTGAATCCCTTTTTTCATGTGTCTTTGTTGTTCATGGGCATTATATTAATTCACGATAAAATAATTATTCTATTTAACTTTGAAATAAATGAATGTATTTCAAATAGAATAAATAATATTTCATAAAATTCAAATTAATATTACAAATTAGTTTACTTTATTATTATTTATTATATTTTTTATTTCAAAATAAGAATATAATTTTTTTATATTAGTTATAAATAAAAAAATTCGGTATAAATGATAATTTTAGATGTGTACTTTATGATTGAATTGTTGCCATCTTGCTACAACAATGCTGCACTATGGGCTTATGAACTGTCCAACAATTCTGTGGGTTCTAATCTGCCCAGATTGCCACTGCTGATTCCAATTAATTGGGCCATCAGCAAAGCTTTTGAAAATAGTGATTCTCCAGCCCAATCCTGAAGCCCAATTAATTAAACGGGTCTTGCATTAATCTAATTGGACAGGCCTCGGACTTCATATAACTAAAACATATAAATATTGGGCACAACAAATTCTCCTTCTGGTGAACCGCACGTACCAAAATTCTTATATTTATTTGTTTTTTATTGAACTTATTTGGTGAATGAGCTGGATTTAAAAATAATTATTGCGTTTGTATAAATGTTTTTTTCCCAACTAATCATTTTTCAAAAAAAGTTAATTATGCTTAATGAGAAGTTTCAGCACATGTTTAAGTCAGAACTAGTACAGAGCCTGTGCGATGCACAGGGTGCACAATTTTAAGGTCATTTATACATTCTTATAACTATATAAATGAATAAAAAATAATGTGCGGGATATATATAGTACGTGACCTGTAATAGGCCAAAATGTGAACCCGAGTGATGTACGGGGTGCACAATTTTAAGGTCATTTATTAGTGCATATCCCGTGCGATGCACGTGATACATATAATAAATCAATTATTATTTTAGTATAAAATTTACAGTCGACAATAATATACAAATAAGTAACATGTCGAAATTTTAAAGAATAACTATAATTTTATTATCTAACCATCAATAAAATCATTTAATGATGTGATTATTATTTTTTAAATAATAAATAATATTATTTTTTAAAAAAATATTAGTGTTATATAATTAAATAAATGTTAAAAAATATTACTCGAGAAATATTAATTATAATGGATATCAGTAAAATCATTGCATAAATTATTTAAGGAAAAAATCTTGGATAGTAAATGTAAATATGCAAGCATTTAATGCATATAGTAAAAAATTTCCAAATAAAGTATGCATTAAATGTGTGTTGACTTTTCTTGCTACTATTTTTGGTAAATATGTTTGCTTTTAATATATATATAGATCTTAGCATCAAAACAAGTGTATTTGGTCGAAAAAAATAAGGCCCTGGACCGGCCAGGTTAAAATCTCAGCCGTGTCCGAGCTCATCGTCAACGGGTTTGACCGGGCCGAGTGGCTCGTGGCCGCCTCTACTTAACCCTTTGAATTTCAGTCTCACAAAATTTAGAACTTTCCGGCATGTATATTTAAATCATCGAATTAATTGTACAGACAAATTGAAGGGGACTTTGATATATACAAATTTCAATGTTCATTTCACATTAAATACTGCACGTTAGTTTTGCTTACCGTGACAAAGAAAGGAAATGTGGAATTTAATAAAAAAAAAAAAATAATAATAATAATAAAGGGTGGCCAATGATGATAATATATAGCGTGTCACAAGACAAATTATTATGAACTGAATAACTAAAAATTCAAAACATATGTATGTGATGAGAATAACTATGTTTAAGACTTTGAACACGAAACTCGTTGATGATGATAATTATGGCTCCAAAACATTGTCTTAATTAGTGGAGATTAAGATGGGTTGTTGGATGTTTTAATTGTACTATAATTACTAGTACAACACCCGTGTATTACACGGGTGCTTGCTAATTTTTTTCTTAAAATCTAAAATTAATGAGAAAAAGTAGTTTGAAAATTTAAATACTTTTTATAAGAATATATATATTATTATATAATTTATTTTGACACTTTTTATTTGTGCAATTTACTTGTGTTATATTATACTATTTTTTTTTTAACTTACAATATATAACACATTACATATAAATATATCAATTGAGAAATAATTTTATTTTTCTAATGAATTTTAATAAATATTATTATTTTTTATTATTATAAGGATAAATATAATTTATTTATTTCATATATACAATATGGATGTCAAATCGAAGATCATCAAAAGATGATTAATTTGATATATTATATATGTAAAACCGATAAGAAATACAAAAGTTATCAACTTTTAAAATACATTTATAATTCAATAGCTTATTGAAGGAAACAAATCAAAATTCAGGGATATATTAGTCACTTAGTGTCTCACTATGTAAAATTACAAAGAATTAAAGGGTTATATTAGTAAAAGTGATATTAAAATACCTAAGTTAGCAAATAATATTTATGGAATACCCGAATCTAGATTATTAATTATCAATATATCAATATTATTTATCCAAACCTAATTACGAAATATGATTCTTCGCCAAATAGGATTTCGAAGCACCAGAAGCAGCCACGTAGGCTCAGCGCATTCGAGAATTATATAGGGAGGATGATTAGCAAGAAAAAATGAATTCAATTTATAACATATTTTCGTTTTCCTTTTTTTTTAAAAAAAATATACTTGTATTACTAAAAAATGATATATTTGGTATCCCATTTTTAAACATTTGTGAATGCAAAATAAATAAAAAAAATAAACAAAAGTTACAATAATATTGGGCCTTTTTTTTTTGGCAACAAAATTTAATTTGAGAAAATATTTTAGTAGTGATTTACGTCTCTAAAAGACCTTAATAGTAAATATTCATCCATGGCCTAATATATATTTGTCAAAAAAATCAATGTAGTCTTTTGGAAGTGTTTTTAAAGAAATGCTAAGGTCCCATTACGGAACCATTCCATCGAGATTTGTAATCATTAAATCATCATGTAACCGTCGGAGATAGTTGATTTAACAGTTACAAACTCCAATTAAATGGTTCCATATAACACCTTCCTGTTTTTTACTAATAGTTTTATAGTGTGGAGGATGCCATGATAAAAGAAGCATCATAATGTTCCTTGAATTTAGAATTGCTGCTCCTATTTAAAAACATGCCCTCCACTAAAATGGGACCCCTCTTAAGGCTCTAAATGCAATATTGTGATATTCGAGTTAAAAAAAAAAAAAAAAAAAAGGGGTAGGAAAAGCTAATTTGCACAAAATTGTATGCTAAAAGGTTCCATAGAGTGACAATTGTGGCCATGCCTAATTATTGCTATCACGGGTCCATTGTTTTTCCTTCAATTTCATTTATTTATTTATTTATTTTGTTCACTTTTAATTATTCATTTATATAGTATATTTTTTCATATGGTTGGTTGCCTAGATTTCTATGTTTTAAATATCGGTAATACCGGATACCGGTGGTCCGACCGATACATTTACACTCAAAATATCGTTTTGGCCAAAATACCAGTTTCGTACTGGAAAATACCGGTTTTACCGGCAAATACCGGCCAAAATACCGGTCAAAATACCGATTTATGCCATTTTTTTTTAAAAAAATATTTTTAATAGATTTTTATTATTTTATTTATATAAATTGAAATTTCTACACTTAACTTTAATATGTTTATATTGTTATTAGATGTTAAATTATTTTAATATTAATTAAAATTAGTTTTGTATAACATAGAGTAGGCTCTATTGCTATGCCCTACTGCTCCAAGAACCAAAGCAAAGAAGGTCGCACGCTCTAAAGCGTCAGTCTGTTCCTCGAACTAGCGAACCTCGAAGGCATATATCCAAAACGCGCCCTCTTGGACCCAGGCTTGTGATCCATCGTCAAACTCAACACTTCCCGAAAGGCTCTTGATCCATTTCTGTTTGACTGGCCTCTACTTTCGACAAGCGAGCGCTCCCTTAAATTCACCTCCCCTGCACTCGCAAGCTCGGCTGCTGCTGTTGCGCACCGACGGAGCGGTTGGCAGTATTCCGAGCATAAAGTCAAAGCAAGTTGACGCTCGGCCGACTTTTTGAAAAGAATTGGTTCCTAAATCCCCTAAATCCTAAGGCGTCAGTCACTTCGCTTCCCAAAAACAACCCTTTCCTTTAAGCGCTCGCTCGGCTCCTTTGCTTCATGTGAAGAGCCGCTAAATTAAGTTCTAGTTTAGGTGAAGGCGGGAGAAGGGAACGTAAGGCGCCGTTAAGGCCTTTTAGTAAGGCGAATAGTCCGGGCATTCCCGGATAAGGAAATGGCAGATCGACGCTCAGATCCGCTCGCCTGCTTTGCAAACAAAGGTGCAACCAAAGGACCAATCTCAACTCAGCATTCATCAAAGAGCACCATACGTGTCATGCCTGAGGCGGGCGGCCATCTGATTAGCTTCTTCGCGATCTTGGCACATGCTTCATTGAGATATCATCGAACTCATCCAATAACTAGCCATATGGAATGTCAAGTTCTCCCAGGTTTAAATCTATTTCTACATCTCTTTTGTCCTTATCTCGGAACTGTTCGATCAGGTTTTTGGCTTCTAACTGTTCGAGGGGCGCCGAAGGGTAAGAACCTGGACTTGCATCAAGGCCTATCCCCAGAGTTGAACTGGGGTCAAAGGCTAATGCGTCAAGGACGAAGTTCATGAGACAGAATAGGTAGACAGAGACCACTTTTCGGAGCCTCTTCCGGGGAAGGGGTTTAAAAGCGGAATTTGTCGAATAAGGAGTTTTGCCAAGCATTCGAATAAACAAACACACAGGCACTCCTACAAGAAAGCGAGGCCCCGCAGGCCCATGTTTCAGTAAGTCCCAAAAAAAATCCCAATTGTGTTTTCCAAGTCCCCGAGAGGGCTTAGTTGATCCATCGACCCTCTGTAGCCAATGCTTGTTAAAAAGCGCTTGTAACGAATCGTCTGGGAGATTTTGGTTTATTGTTCGGGATTTTAGGTTTTTATTGGATAACAGATAGTTTTGAATTTCGGGATTTATTCGAAATATTCAAGAATTTGATTTCTAATTAGGAAGTAAATTTCCCTTTTGGTACTTTGTGTGCTGCTTTATTATTTGCCGGTGCGGTCTTAAATCTTCACAATTTCCCCCTCATCTATGCTTACCTGATGCTATGGAGGACCCCATTCTTATTTTGGCTCTAATACATGCCGCTACCGCGGTAGCGACGGGAATTTTTCTTGTAGCTCGCCTTCTTCCTCTTTTCATAATTATACCCTTTAAGTTAAAAATATTGAATATAATATACGGGATTTGATCTCGTTGATTAAGAATTATCTAAATAATAATCTAGGAGGGGAAAAAACGGGCGATAGAAAATCGTTTGAACAAAAAAAGGCCCGGCTGGGTACTGTGACCAGGCCGGGTCGTCCGAATAAGAATAGCAAGGGCCTTTCGAACAAAATCAATACAAAACAAAGAGGTCTTCCTGCACACTTGAGAGATCTCTGTCTCCAGCCAATCAAAGCGTCTATAGCAGCTCCGCCGCTTGCCCCTGAAAGAGGATGATGAGATATTGAGACAGTTACAGAGCACCCAGGCCCGTATTTCTATTTGGAGTCTATTAGCATCTTCCACAGCACATAGAGATGCCTTGGTTAGAGCATGGAGTCAGATTGGGGTTGCTACCGCAAAGGGTTCAGTGGGTGGGTTGAAATCTCGTCACTTTTGACTTATTTAGCCTGAAAAGTGACTTTGACTGACGTCAACTCCAACCGCATCCTCAGAAGAGGGAGCTTCGATCTCGAAAGAAAAGAAGACACTGAAATTCAATTCAATAAGATATAATAGGGAGGGCTGGCCTGTCGGTCCCTAATCTCGCCGAGACGGCCTTTGGACTTGACTTTGTTAGGACCAGCATATTGCCATAGCCCACCTTCAGAACGCGGAAAACTAAGACGATCTCGAGATACTTTAGCTCCTAGATCTCCCCTTCCGGAAGTTGAGAGGAAGTAGCTCTTTAGATAGGGAGAGATGGTCATTTCTCCCCGTCGGGGTGGATACCATTCCTCCGGGGATCGGAAGGCGGTATTATTCATTATATCATACCAAACCAAACCGATTTCCTCCCCGAATAAGCCCTTCAACATGCAAACAATCATGAGAAGTTCGTGGGGAATAGAATAGGTGGTCCACCGTTTTTGGTGATTTGCTTGAACAGGCTCTGGTTCTCAATTAACGAGGTCAACTAAAGGTGCCGACTTTACCCTTTTTGCTCCCTCAATTACATTTTCAATTGGCTGTTTTTGCATTAATTGCTACTTCAGCAATCTTATTGATTAGCGTACCCGTGAAGAAAAGGAAAGGAAGAAAAAAATAGAAGTTACTAACTTGAAATCCACTTCTAAAAGATCAAAATCGAGAAAGTAATAATCAATCAAAAAGGCATGGGCAAAGGGGAATGACTTACTATAGCGCCAGCACTTTACTTAGAATATCCTTCCACTAGTTTACCCTTACTTCTATCCCAATTTCGACGTATTGGATAGTATCTGAAAGAGGTAAACCAGATCTTGTCAATTTATTCCGGGTGCTGCACACAACCACTTGAAAAGCCCGATCGATTCCTTGTCTTTGGTTCGGACATTGAATCTGTGGTAGAAAGCTCTCATATTGATTCGCGCATATGTCTTCCTTTTTCGTTCTCTTTTGAGATTCTTTCTATTTGAATTTGATTTCGGATACTCGCTACTGGATAGAAAGGAGGTTCTGAAATTGTCAATTTCCCCCGAAAGCTACTGGACTGCTTATGTACCTTCTCCCACTAAGCTAAGCTAACAATACTCATCGATAGGGCCTCATCGGTAAGTGCAGCTCTGATTACTTCTGATTTTTCTAGGGACATCTTTGGTACTGCTTCTTTGATCACAGCAACAATAACGTCACCAATATGAGATCAAGCTAGTTGTATTCCTCAAAGAGGTGGCAAGAGCTCTACCACAGAATCAGCATCCTTGCCCGGGCACTCTCGCATTCTTCATCTCTCTACTTACTACCAACCTTGTTATTTCAGGAAGAAGACTTTCCACACTGAACCCCAACCCATTACCGCACTTTTGCAGAGAGAGTTGATCTAGTTGGTTCTCCCAAGCTTTCCAATTAGAGATGTCCACTTGAAAGAAGCCCAACCTTTTCCCGTATGCAATAAGAGAGTTCACTCTTAGAAGACTTCTTCCTTCCTCGGATTTCAGTCGAGTTACTTCGTTCCTTCTCTTTTCGAGGAACTACTCCAAATCAGGTAATTCAGTGGCCTTTGCAAGGTGACTTGAATACGAGATTTTTCCACAAAGGGGCGGACTGGGGGACCTTGGAAGGAAGAGCATGGCTCACTACCTTACAGTTCGTGATGCTTTTTTTTATTCCCACCACCCCTTTATATATATTATATATATATTTTTATATATAATCTGGCTAACGTTGAACCTGTGAAAAGGCAAAGGTTCAATAATTGAAAAATGAGATGATTCAGGAATACACATTGAAGGCTGAGCATCGAAGTTGCGCCGGGAGATCTTTCTCCAAACCGCCCTTCCCATTCTGAAACTCCGAACGAAGTCACGCTTTTCGGATCAGGAGCTCGCAGCTCAGTTACCCGAGATTCCTAAGGCAGAGTGCCTGCTCCTGTGTCTGCAACTAATCGACGTCACTTTTCGAATTAGGAGTTTCCAAAGTCCGAGATGAGGCTTTGAAAGATCAGGAGATCGGATTCCCGAGGGGTTGACCCAGGTCCAAAGAAGGAAAGCCAAAGACAGATCCTCGAGACAATTCCTCCAACTCAGAGATTGGGCCGGGCAAGCTTAGTTACCGGTGAGAGATCAGCTCCGAGCTTTTGCAAAAGTGACCAGATGCCGATCCAGTCGCCCCTTTGTGTATCTTGGGATTCCTAACCACCCACTTATCTTTTTTTTAATCTCGCGCCAGGGTAATAAAATCTATTTCCTCTCTCTCTTCTAGCTTAGGATTCGTAAAATCGTTGCTTTTTGAAAATTTTTATTATCTAATAATGAATAGACTTCCAATTTTCTTTGTTTTTTGGAATCAACTAATTGGTCTTTTTCATATGAATGCCGTTTTTCTGTGTGAGTTTGGGGAATATCCCCATTCATAGGTCCGACATCTACACCTATGAATTGAAAGGTCCGAATGATCAACTCTGCAATCAGTTGGTAGAATCAATAGGTCTTCAAGTTGTTCATTTGAAAAAAAATACCCCAGTTACAATTGGCACCCTCGAAGAGCTCTTCAGGTTGGTTCTTTGGTAGGGCCCTTGGAGCTGAGCCGAGCGACGAAGCGGACGAATGAAGGTAGAGGCTCTATCTCAATTCCATCCATCCATAGGTCGATCCGATTCATTGAACTCTATAGATAAGGCGCATTTATGACTTCGCGGATGGAGATCACTAATCAACCTATTGTATGCGCCGAGCCTTAGCCCTAGTTCCTGAGTGAAAGCGGCCTGGCTTTCGCGGTCTTCAAAGAGCCCCAAAGAAAACAAAGGCGCGAAGCGAAGGGATTGGATTGAACCTATGATCAGATCAGTGGGCAACCATAGTGGACTTTTTTCTGTGTTGGGATGATGGAGTGGTGCTTATTGATAACGCGCTGTTTGATGATACAAGGTGTTACGGGGCCACTAGTTAGGTTGTGCATCTTGTTTCTTTATTTACCGATGTTTATCGAGGAATCGCTTCTCTTGCCATCTCGTGGACTTGTCTTCTCTTCTTACTCTACTGCCAAAGCCCTACTACCGTGGTTGTTGCCAACGGGGATCCCCCATTCCGAAAGGTTACTAGGCCGGCCGGCTGGCTGTTATGTTAGTTGTAGCGCGCCTTCGCTCCTTCTCTCACTTCGGAAAGATTTAGCATTTTGATGACCTGGTCGAGAGAGTACGATACATCCGAAGAGCTAGCGGTCACCAAGGGGCAAGCATTTTCAACCTTTTTTCCTTTGAGTCTTGTGACACGATTTCTATTTCTGCGAATTAGAGTTGTCAGATGAAATAATCGACATTAGGGATCAAAATACTCAAATTCTTAGTAAGAATTTGAAAAGAATTTCTCAAACTAAAAAAGATGTTTGTTTTATGATTCAAAAAAAAAAAAAAGCTTTCTAACTCGTTCAATGATAGTCTTAGGGTTACTGATGGTTCTCCTTTCTACATGGATTAACGTCAGTAAAATGAATTCTCTTAGTTTGGCAGGCTTTTTCTCCTGGGCACTCTGCATTACATTCTCCAAATTCTTCATGATGGGATTGATCTATTACGTGTGTCGCTTCTCGCTCTCTACAAACGAGGGAAGACACTTTTCCTCATCTACGATTCTCCTCCTGGCACTTTTAGGACAGGTTCCTCATTGTTCCTTCGTTCATTGTGCGAAAGATGCACACTTGATCTTAGCTGCTACGAATCTTCGAACCGGACACCGAACAAGCAAGGGTTTCACAGTTCTGCTTCAGTCAAACCTGTTCGCGCTCTTGCTTGCCTCTTATCCTCTAAAGGGTGCCAATTGTAACTGGGGTATTTTTTCTATGACTTCACTTCGCTTCGCTTTGTTCGTTGGATCGACAAAGTTGACCTCTCCTTTCAGTCGAGTCCTCAGAAGCAGAGGAATGATAAACAGGGGCAGGTGCCGCCAACCTTTGTCTAGGAAGCAGCAGTAGTATCTGTTGAGGAATATGACAAGAAAGTCTCTTTACTGGCAATGAACCATCTGAAGCAGTAGGCCTCATTAGACCGTACATCTTTCTTGGTATATCCAGATAATAGGTAGGAGCATAAACTGAAACATTCCTATAAAAATGGGAAATGCCCTACCTTTGAGTGCGGTTTGAACTATTGATTTACGTAATTGGAAGTAACCAATTGTCTTTCGGTGGTTATACGTAGGGGGGAATAGGGGAAGGGGTCAGATTTATCCCGACGGAAGCAAGAGTAACAATACAGTTTATAATGCTACAGGAGCGGGCATAGTAAGTAAAATCATACGAAAAGAAAGGGGGGATATGAAATATCCATAACAGATCCTTCGGATGGACGTCAAGTGGTTGATATTATCCCTCCAGGACCGGAACTTCTTGTCTCAGAGGGCGAATCCATCCAATTTGATCAACCATTAACGAGTAATCCTAATGTTGGTGGATTTGGTCAGGGAGATGCAGAAATAGTACTGCACGGTTCAAAGGAGAGGAAATAGATTCATCGGACTAAAAAGGCAAGCAAAAAGAGAGCGGGCGAATATTTACTCTTGCAATCTCTATTTCAGCCGTAGCGCTTGTTCGTAACTTCGCAGAATAGATGAATTGATTTCCGGTTCATTTCGCCATCCCAACTAGTTGACTACCAAAAGAAAGTCCTACCGCTCAGTCAAACGTCGAGTTGCTTCACTTTGCTCGCAGGTTTAAAAAGGAGATCCCCCCTTCGGATCAACGCCAAGGCAAGATCGATGAAAGTACAAGCCTAATCTCGACTTGCCAGTTTCCGACCAGCAATCAAACGGATGCGCGTTAGCGCAACGGCTTTCGCGCGTCTTGCTCAATCCCTTGCATTTTTTATCTGGGCCTGTCAGGACTTATTTGATTTTAACCTTTCAAGCTAGGTAAGCGCTCACGTACTACTAACGGGAGTCATTAAAAGAATAAGTATGACTAATCTGAGGAAGAATCGTAGTTCCTGCACCTTTCGTGGCGTCTCCCAGTCCACCACGGCTTGCACGCACCTTCTCTTGATCCAACCGCCGTCGCCAATCCAGTACCCAAGAACATTATGTAAGGATCCATGTAATTGAGAAACCTGAAGACCTTCTAATAGGTAGCTATAAGTAATGCAACTATGAATCTCATGGAGAGTTCGATCCTAAACCGAAGTGGATATGAGAAAAAAAAATACCCCAGTTACAATTGGCACCCTTAGCTGCTACGAATCTTCGAACCGGACACCGAACAAGCAAGGGTTTCACAGTTCTGCTTCAGTCAAACCTGTTCGCGCTCTTGCTTTAGAGGATAAATTCTAATGACGCGTGGACAACCGGCAAAGAAACCGGTTTTGGTTCGGAAAGTCGCCGGGTCGATCGATTAAGAAAAAGTGTAATTGTAAAAAAAGTAAAAAAAGTTGAAAAAGTAAAAAAAGGGAAGCAGCACTTGCTGCTGCAGAATAAACCAATTTAAAAATAGGATAACACGCTCTATAGGGCATGAGTTCGAGTATCATAAGTGTTTCCTCATAAGAACGCCCGCGAATTTGAAAAAATACCCCAGTTACAATTGGCACCCTTTAGAGGATAAGAGGCAAGCAAGAGCGCGAACAGGTTTGACTGAAGCAGAACTGTGAAACCCTTGAGCTTTCGCTGTTCATCTGAGTTCCTTTGGTTTTCGAGGAAAATCCATCGAAAATCCTCAATGAAATCAGTAGATCCGGAATAGAGCTAACTGAGGCAGCGAAGGTCATCAGAGGAGAAGTAAATAGTCTCTATGGTCAAAAGAAAAAAGACCAGGATTTCTACTTTCAGTTTTCGTGAAAAGAGCTGTTTCCGGTATTCCGGTCTAACGTTCTAAATAACGGAAAAGGTCCGATAACCCAGTTCATCCAGAGTAAAGTCCGAACGAGGTCGACAAGTGGCATCGAGTAAGCCTTCGCCTTATTTAGGTAGGAGGGAGAAAGCACTACATATGCACCTTTTAGATAAAACGCTCATCTGAATTCGATATCCCAATTCTTGAAGGTCTTTTGCTCCATTCAATTATCGAAATCAGCTTGCCTCAAGAGGGCAGTCTTGGGGTTAAGGGTCAACCGCTGCGAAAGACTACTAAACAACTGGACTAACTCGAATATTTTTTGGCTCGCTTTCAAAAAAAAATTTCTACAGCTTTAAGCCCAATAATCATGACACGATCTAGCAAAAAAATCCCGATCGTTACACGGTGTCCGGACATTTAATCTGTGTGGTAGAAAGAGTTCCTAAGCGCCTCGATTTACTATATATTACAATTACAATACACCCGTTTTTTATTAAATATCATTTTTTTTATTTATATTTAAATGTCTTTGGAAGGGTTAAGGATTTTCAGGTGAACCTATGGTTGGTCAAGGAACCTTGCATTCATTATATTAGGTATCAACGAAAATCCATTCTGGCTTCAAAAGGGACGTCTCTTTTCATGAATAAATGGAAATGTTACCTTATCACTTTTTGGCAATGGCATTTTTCGTTGTGGTTTGATCCAAGAGGATTTGTGGGAATCCGGGGGGA
>CACSLK010016728.1:1430623-1448154 GCA_902706635.1 Striga hermonthica
GGTTTAGAAGCTTTTTTCCCTCCAAAGATATGTATTAATTGTTGTCTAAGATATGTTTTAATTATCATAATTAAGTTGTCTTTAATTACACTATTTATCTAATTTCAAAATGACTATTCACTTGCTTGCATTTATTTATAATAAATAAAGTCCATTATTGTGAGAAAACTCTTGGTTCAATGCATTTGACATAATAATGACAATCCTCCCTTAAAATTTATCATCAAAAATTGATTATACAAATTAATTAACAAAGTGATTAAAAACGTTCTATCTACATAAGGCTTCAAGTTGTTCATTTCTCAATTAAATGATCATACTTATTTATTCATGTTTTCATGGAATACAACATTCCACTGCCAATATAAATGGCTTTGAAAAGAATTGCTAAATTCTTTGTGAATAATTTAAACAACAAAAAATAATTATTTGCACGAAAAATTAACTACAAAATTAACACAATTACCAGTAGATTAGTTTATGTATAATAGTTTAAATATATATCCCATCATATTTTCATACTCATACATACGGAGTGCAAATAATATTGATAAGCTATACTTAAGGTGATTAACTATTTTAATATAAAATGAGTACTAACGGTTTACCACTTGATAAAAATAACAATGCTTATTATTGGTGATATTTCTCAATTATGTAAATTTCAATACAAGAATTTATTAATTTTGTTTAAACAAATCGCAAACTTACTCAACCAAATTTTATATATATTCTTTTATTTTACTTTTTAATAAATTTAAATAAATAAGAACAGAAATAGATTCAATATAAAGTTTTGTTTCTTATAAATAATGTAATTTATTTGACTAAAAGGAAGAATTTTTTTAAGAAATTAAAATAAAAAAGTATCATCAGCGGTTATTGAGTACTAACATGCATTTTCATATGAAGTGTATCGCGAAAATAGTAAATAACCTCTTCACTTCGACAAAATAGTTTATCTAAAATTAGGTTTATTTTAAAAATAATAACCATGAATATGAAAATTTAAATAGAACAAAATAAATGAAAGGACAACTTAGAATTGAACATAGCATAAAAATTGATTGTATTTATGAATATATATATATATATATATTTTATAACAAATATTAAAAAAATGATAGCATAGAAATTGAAAGAGTTACAAGATTCAGAGAGGCCAACTCATGTCTTTAATTATGAAAGTAAAGATAAAATTCATATTGATTTGGTCTGATTGAAGGTGTTGTTTGACCCAAATATACATTTTTTTTTTTCTATTTTTAGTTGGTATACTTTATTTTATTTTGTCAAACATAGAAGAGGCCATCTATATGTATATGTATAATTTTTTTGCCATCATTTAAATTTTTTAATTAGTTCATAATTATACAACTATGTTTTTTTTAAAAAAAAGAAAAAAAAAAAGAAAAAAAAGCATAACGTGTTAATTTATTGTTAGTTTTTTATTTGTATGTCTATAATGTTTTCATAAGAATGATGGGGAGGTATTGTCTTTACCAAAACATTACGACGAATAAAGTTCTGCACGAAATACCACAAATACAACAACTATTTTTTTTTCATATATCACGTACGTTAGTTATAATTTAATATTTTGTTCTTATTATTTCATAAGAATTCTATCAATGTGTATTTCTAACAAAATAACGTAAATTATGATTCTCATAAATTTAGTACAAAATAAGTGTTGGTTATTGATCTAAACGTTGTCGGCGGACATCTTGATTGTTACCTTAATATGATTTAAAAAAGTACAAAATAAAAATTTGAAAGTATATTATAAAATACTATTTTGACAAATATAGACATTTATATTTTTATTTTTCTACTTTTAGATGGACATTTATTGTCACAGTTTGCATATATATAAAAAAAATAGATGATTTAATGTTTGAACATGACATATGAACTTGGTTTCATTTACGGGTAAAAAATAGACTAATATTTCGGAATGATGTAATGAAAGAACAAAAAAGAAATGACAACTGAAAAGGTGAGGGTGTCTCAACCATAAGTGATAGAAAGAATGACAATATGATGTTAATTGTAAAGACTGAATAAAACAATATATATTTATTATTCAAAATTATTTAATGGAATGTTTGTAATATATTAGGCCTTTTATAATGGTTTTGGTCCTAAATGATTGAATAGTTTGAGCCCAAAATACATAATATTTTTTATTTATTTTATTTTTAGTTGATATCATTTGTTCATTTATACTTAAATTTGAAGTAGCCTACAAGTTTCTGACTAAAGTAACTGCCTAAATATTAATTTCTTTATTATTCCCCAATTATGCAACTATAATTTTTATGAATAAAATTAGCATAATGTGTTAACTATTGGTAAATTATTGTTATTATAACACATGTTATTTTTTCGTAAGATAATGAGAAAAATATATTTATCGTTACTGAATCCTTGCAATAGATAAAGTTCAATACTATTTACTATAATGCATCAACTAATTATTTTTACCATATATCATAAATGTTAGTTTTACCAGAATAAATTTTAGTCTTTTACAATTTATATAGCATAATTTAAATGTCTTTTATTATCATTTTACAAAAATTCTATCAATGTCATTTCTAAAAAGTATATCAATTTACATTCCGCGTGAATTACGTGAAAAAAAATAAAATTGTTATTGACATGAACATTAAGGTGATCCATCTTGCACGTGCAAACAATTATTTTGCACATTTGTAAGTTTACAAAAGGTGATCCATCTTGCACGTTACTCTATTCACAATCGGAATTATTTTGCACCTAAATGAAATTGAATTATTCTGCCGATTAAAAAAAGTGAAAGACATGTGGACCTAATTTGAAACTAAATGCACGCGGTTAAAATTGAGTAATTTTTTTTTTCTTAGGTATTTAATTTATAACTTTAATTTTAATTGGCTCATATTTTTACATGTTATTTCAATTATTCTATATAAGCGCATATATATAATAGTAATAATGTCTTTCGTTAATCACAAATGAAGAAAATTATATTATTATCAAGACATTTTTTTTTTTTCTTCAAAGAGTGTCATCAATGTAACAAATACTAATTATCATTGACTATCACAAATATTTTGTTTAAGTTAAATTTATTTCATTTGAAAATATTTGTGGTAAAAAACATATGTTAGTTTATAGAAACAATCAATTATATGTTGTTGTTTCTATAATCATAATCTTTGTTGTCTCATGATTATTATTTATGAGGATAATGGTAATAATTAATATAATTGATCCACTAAAAATGTTGTATTTAGCTAAACATTTTTAAAATATAATGGATCGATTTTTTATAATAATTTTTTTTTCTCTATATATATTTTATGAAAGTTAATATTTATTTAAATTATAATTCATCCACATAATTTTTAACATCAGGCCGCGCAACGCGCGGATGACGTACTAGTGATATATAATTTGTTATAATTGGCTAAAGGAAGGATGTCAAACCGGGGGCAAACTGAGAGGAGTCCCACACATGTGAAGCGCACAACAAGAGTGTTAGCCCAAATGAAGCCCAAGTGAGGTTTCATCCCAAAACCAATTGGTGATGGGAGGAGTAGCCCACTATGCTTATAAACTAGGCTCATTTATCCTATCAAATCAATATGAGACAACTCACATGTGATATTCCAACAAAGGACGCCACCGTCGATTTTAACCGAATTATCATGGTTTGGGCCAAAAGTCATGAGCAAAGTCAAAACTAATTGGTAAGCATAGTTCAGTATTCACAGTTCATGGAATTGTATAAAATATCAGTACGTATTTTAAAATTTTGTGGAAATATCTTAAAGACCAATGCAGATATTCTCCAACGAAATACAAAATAAGATAAAATAATAAATAATATGATTGAACAATTGAAGTGGTTAGATCAAATAAATCCTCTTTTTATTTTGTTGTAATCTAACCCAATTAAAAATTACCATCACTATATATAATTCTAAGATAATTCTTAATAATAAACTAATTGAACAAAGTCATGTAAAACAATATAATGGTACAATACATCAATCAACGTGCAAAATTCAAACTAAGTAATTTTATATATTTGTATTTTAGTGTTCTAATAATCAGTCAATTTTCTATATTTATATTACAACTTTATAATATCGGTGAGATATGACTTATGAGAGAGAACGTGGACATGGTAAGAAATAGGTGCAGCAGCAAAATGGGAGACTACTGCAAGAAATCCAGACTAATTAATTTTAAATACTTGTATTATAATTTCATAAAAAATATATATTATAATTTATTATAAAGTTTAATGAACTTATGAAATGATGAAGTTGTATTAGTTAATTTTAAATATTTTGTAATGTTCACGTGTTATATTTAAGAGAGATTGAATATAGTTATGAATTTAGATAATGGTAAATATCAAAATAGTTTCGTCAAACCCATTGTTACTAGTTCCCTCGGCCGAACCAAGGTCGTTTCTTATTGTTCCTTCCCATCTCTGTCAGCCGGAACCAACATTATTAAATAAAAGTTAGTTGGATCATTAGATTAAACAAACCATTTATTTATATTGTCATAAATTGATTAATATTAAAAATTAATATCAACGTCTCTAGTAGTATGTTTAAGCCAAAAGTTGTAACTTTAACAAACTCTGATTCTTGATCCTCTTTTACAACAAAAAATAAATAAATAAACTTTGAAGTCAAATTAACGAGCTCAAATATTCACGATGTTTGTTGTAAATTCTTGATCCTCTTGATTAGTGTTTGAATTTTTCGCCGTTGGATCAACATACTCGGTAAAAACCCGGCAAGGGCACTGCTCTCACCAGTGTAGAATTTTTCCATGCAAAGTGTGTTTACTCCTCAACTGTCACACTTTCAGCATTTTCAATTTCTCACCAGAAATACATGTTCCTTTTATGTACAGACAATGAGCTTTTAGAACTTCACAAATCTTCTAACTCGGCCTCACTTAACTTTTCGTGCCTAAAGAAAGAACAGCTTTTGCAGATTTGCTAACTACTAATGAGAAGCCTAACTCCTTCTTCAGCTTTGCGAGAGCAGCTTCTATTTCGTCAATATTTCTCCTCCAGGCTGCTCGTTTTTCCAGCCTGGCTTTCTGTTTTCTCTTCTGAAGGACTGTGAAAGGTTTTTTTGGTCCATCCTCTATGTTGATCGCTTTCTCTAGGAACTCTACGAATTCTTCCCCAATTTCCTGCCAAGAGCAAAACGACATTGTTAGATAGGCTTTGATCTTGCACGGTTCATTCAAATTCAGACGAGCATAAAAATCCTTCTTCATTACTATGTTAACCAAGTTAACCGAATGCCGGTATCAGTTCATTACCGCCAGCTCCTCCCATGGACTCTTTGGCTTCTCTTGTGAAGAGGCGCTTTCTTCCCATTTTCGGAATTCTTCTTGAAGGTCTCTAAATAGGTCCCCTGCAACTCACACTTTTATCTTAGCTGACAGAAAATTAAAGGGCGTTATGGGAACAATGCACAACAAAAGGTTTTTGAAGTCGTGCAAGAGTAAATCAAGACAACGGAAAATGTCTCGAATGAGTGCAATTTTTGTACCTATTTCTATTTGAACATCCCTTACAAATTCACCCGCAGCGTACACGGATTTCAACTATAAGTACATAAACATTTACAGATATTAAACCTCAAAATGGAAGAATTAAATTGAAAAAGGAAAAGATGGGTTTGCATTCAGTTGGAATGGACTAGAGACAACAAACTGTGAGAAAACATTATAAATCTAAAAGAAAAACTCAGCTGCCACCAACTATGAACTATCACCGACACGCCAGAACAAAACACCATCGATGCATGATTGTCAATCAGCATTTTACCTCTGCAGTAACCTAATCAAAATGGTCCAGCTTGAGCTTGCATATGTTTTCCTGGTAAAAAGCAATGGCAGAGATCAGATAAACTCTCTTCGTGTCAAGATTGACCATTGCATCTTCTGGGCCGGGTATTTGCATAGAGATGAAAGCCCTTCTTGCCTCTGGGCCCACTTCACCTCAGAGACACGGAAAAAAAGATAAACTAAAGCAAATGTGAAAATGCCAGAGACACCGCTCTAAACACACCCTCACCATATAAATAGTATGTTTCGGCATGAAGTACTTGAGTTGAGTGGGAACATTTGCAGGGACTAAATAGAAAATTTTCGTTATGCTAAGCCAAATGATAACAGCATAAGATGCTTTGGAATCTACTTTATTCACCAGGGAAGTTGATCTGCATCACCACACCACAACTGTAACATATCAGCAGCAAATAAGATTTTATAAATAGTTTGTATTCAAAACCCGATTTCTATATTTCAACTGCACGTGTCGTTTCGAAATTCATCAACCATCTTAGCATACAAAACTCCAGCAGCTTCACGCACTTTCTTCCTATCCCACAACCCGTCAAGAATCACACTCCACGTCTCCTTATCTGGAGTGCAACCATCAACCATCATCTCCTCCATAACCCGAGCAGCTTTGTGCAGATCCCTCTTGCAAAACCAGTGAACGAGAGATTCATAGGTTCTCGACTCAACCGATATTCCCCTGCTACGCATGCCCAGGTAAAGCTGAAAGGCTCGATTACCATGACCCTCGGCACAAAGACCCTGAACAACCCTATTAAGAACCCGGACATGAAGACCCCACGTCACCCTATTGGGAGTTATTCCCGAGAGAACCATCTCGTCTAGAAAATTTGCTGCTTCCTGAAATTTCCACACATCACAAAACCCGTTTATCACTTTCGAGTACAGGCCAGCGTCGGGTTTCAAATCCTGGAGTTTCATCCGATCAAGAATCCGAACGGCATCAAGAACTTTACCCTCAATGCACAAACCGTGAATTAAGGAACTGTAAGTAATCGAATTTGGAGCCAAAGACTTACGCGTCATCCTCTACAACAACTCAATCGCCTGAGAAGAATGCCCGTTTTTGCAAAGACCGTCGATAATAGAGCTGTATGTGTACACGTTAGGCTCTATGCCTTTTCTCTTCATCTCCTTAAACAACTTTAGTGCATCCTCGAGTTTATTAAGCTTGCAAAGGCCGTGTATGAGGCAACTGTAGGTGACGACTGAAGGCGAGCAGCCTTTTTCCTCCATTTCCATGAGAAGCTCCTTAGCCTCAAGGGTCCTCCCGGCCCGGCAAAGCCCGTTTATCAAAGTCCCGTAAGTGTATGAATCTGGCGTGTGCCCTCGAGCGGGCATCTCACGGAAAATCTTGAAAGCAGACTCCATAGTCCCATTGCTTTTGCAGAGGGCTTTAATCAAAATGTTGAGGGAGGCCACGCTGGCAGGGATACCCTTCTCCCTCATGTTATGGTAGAACCGAAATGCCATTTTCAGATGGCTCTCGTTCACAAGGATGGCTCTCGGGCACAAACGTGACTTTTACAAAGCGCAAAAAAAAAAAAAAAATGATATTTATTCTTTCCATATTCTTTCATATTATATCACTCATAATTATATAAATTCAAATCTCATTAAATATATTTTTTTTTAAATATCAACACTTTTTGTTTTACATTGGATATTCTTACAACGTCAGCATTCGTGGACATATTATTTATAATAAAGATAAATACTTTGTTAGTTAAAAAATCAATGACAAACACAATTCTGTAACAAATTTTAAACTTATAATTATAATTTTATGAACACCTAAAATTCAATATGTATCAAAATCAATGTTGACTCTTGTGGAAAATCGACGTAACTCATTTATATATGTTCCCTACAACATAATACAAATACAAAATACAAACAACATTAATTTTAAGAATATCTTTCAATAATTATTTTACAATATAATTGTATATGTACTAATTTTTTTAAAAACTTGTATAGGGGCCCGTGCCCCTACGGGCCCCTGCCTGGGTCCGCCACTGAATACCTCGTCATAGGCTCTCGGCGTGGGCTGGCAGCCGTAATCCTTCATCTCCCGGAAAATCCTGACAACCTCGAGCGGCTTGTGCACCCTGGCGTAGGCCCTGTAGATGGAGAGAAACACGTCTTCGGGTATGTCGCAGTTCTCCCGCCTCATCCGGAGGAGCATGTCCTCCGCCGGAAAGAACTTGTTCGCGCTAAGGAGGCGCTGGATTATCAGGCCGAACGTGGTCGGGTCGTGGCGGAAGCCGTTGGGGTATTCCAATGTGGCGGCGTCGAATATGGAGATCGCTTTGTCGAGGGCTTTCTCCGAGCGGATTAGGGTCTCGACAAGAGACGGCGTGATTTGCTTCGGCCACTTGATCATCTACTTGCTGCCCATTTCCGGTTGTTTTTCTTTTTGCCGGTGTCAAACCAGGGCAATACAAGTGAAGCGCACACGCCCAAGTGAGGTTTCATCCCAAAACCAATTGGTGATAGGAGGAGTAGCCCACTAGATTTATAAACTAGGCTCATTTATCCTATCAAATCAATGTGGGACAACTCACAAGTGATATTCCCAACAGCCGGCTTCACAGAGGCTTTTCGTGAGGCTTTTCGTCGAGCAGTTGGAGTGCTTGTGTTTGTGTGAAGTTTCTAGAAGAAGAAGACGAAGCTTCTTGAATTGGAGGACGGATGGTTGTTTGATGTAAACGTAAAAAAAAAAAAAAAAAAGAGATGAAATTGAATTGAGAACGGAGCCAATGCCGTCGTGCGATGGGGGTTGCCGGCCGAGAACGGCTACCGGTTGCTTGTCGTCTACACTTATTGCGAGCTTTTCAGTCCAGGTATTGAATGGGAGGGAAATAACCAGATGTGGGTTGGGCTTTTGAGGCCTTGGTGCCTCTGCATTCTTCTGCAGGCCCATTAAAAACTTGACTTAACAACAAGATGGGCTTTAACATTTTCCCCAAATTTATCATGAGAAAATGACCGGTCTTCAACTATTTTTGGTAATCCAGCTTATAAACAAAATGACAACTGATAAATTAATTGATAGTTTATGAATAAACTTTAAGTTCATGGCTAACAGTTTATAGCTGAAAAGTTAGTTGACGTGATGCAAGTGTAATAAAATCATATCATAAGTCAACAAAAATGATATATTTGAAAAGCTACTCAAATAAGTTATAAATCAGTTTATGATGTTTGCCAAACACTATTCCTTTTACGTCCATATTTACATTTTATTTTTCTTATTATGCATGTTTTTAGGACATATTACGTTAAGTTAAAATTTGTATAGGATTTATGTATGCCATAAAAAAGCAACCGATAAAAGTTATTAAGAGCAAGGATCCCACAAAATAATTAAAACACCATATGAAAATATATCTAATCAAGTATCTCTCATAATAATATTTATCATATTAATAAGTAAACGTATATTTTATTTTTTAAATAAAAATATAATTTAAAAAAAAAATTATAGTGAGAGGGTCGAACTGGGTTGACTTGGTCGAGTTGATGCCCGGATCGGTTGGGTTGTCCAAATTTATTGTCACCCGGTCCGAATCACTCATCTGGATCGATCCCGGCTCCGCGATGGCTGAGTCTCGGTTCAACCCGCCTTGCGGGTTCTTTTTTCTTATATAAAAAATGATAGACTCTGTATTAATAAATACAAGTATTTAAAGACTAAAAAATCCAAATACAACCAAATCAATCAACTACTAAGTTGAATCTAAAAGGAGAATTATTTAATAGTAGCCTAAAGCCGAAAACACAAAACACAAATTAAAACAAACTATTAAAATACTCACACAAGTGAAAAATACAAACTCCAATATTGAAAAATAATAAACCACAAAAAAAAAAGTACAAACACATAAAATACATACTAAAAGTAAAATACAATAAAACATTCTCTCTTCCAGCTACATCGTACCCACACTAAAAACAAACTCTAAGTCGCCAACAACTGTCCTCTGTTGTGTCCATTTTTGTTGCGATTTTCGTTATTGTTTTATCATTCTTTTTCCCCCATTTTAGGTCTTTAAGTTGGTTTTTAGTTCGTTTTGTGTTTTATTATGTATTTTGTTCCATTTTGGTTTTCTTTGTGTTTTTCGTATGTTTTTCCCGTTTTTCTTCTTGTTTTTCGTGTGCAGGTCGAAGGCACCATGAGCGAAATACATAGACCGGGCAATCATGGTTATGTAGATAGACTCGTTGGCTACACATAGGAGAAAATGAAATTTTATTTCGAGTTCGGATTAATCCAGACGGAACCAAAACGTGAAGCCGTGCAAGTTACCGATCCTTTAAAGGTTGGAAATCCCACATAATTTGTACTCTAGGCAAAAGTGTGGTTTGCAAGCATCATTGGATAGAGGGGTTCGTTAGCTACGCGTAGGAAAAAATGGAACTCAATTCCGAGTTAGGACGAGCCCAAACGAGCCAAAACCGTGAAGTAGCGCAGTGCAGTTTTTTCTTAGCGGAGCTAAGATACCTTAGCGGCGCTAACCTGGCTGGAAGACAGCTGATACCTCATTTTCTGGCCTATTTTCATGGTGGTTGAGAGTGGGGGAAGACTTGGGACCGAATTTCCAGCCTAAATATATGCTAATAATGCTAAGGAAGATGATCTACTCACTCTCTTCAAGTCTCTATATATCTATCATCATCCAACATCATTTGGCAACCCATAATTCACCATTTTTTTCACCTTCCATGCATGCTTGAACCAAGAGGGGTTCTTTCCCTCTTCCCTCTTCATTTTCTTCTTCTTTTTATTTTCTTTTCTTTTTATTGTATGTTGTATTTGGGAGGAAGCTTATATTGGAACTCAACACTTGAACATTGATTGTAAGTTCTTCTCATTTTAATTCATGTATAATGGTTGAATTGAGATTATTTTTAATTTGTGCTGAATTTATATTTCATAGCTAAATCTCTTGCTAGGGATAATGAATGAATATTTGATTTCGTATGTGATTATCGTGTTCGTTGATTGTTCACTTTGTATGCGTTAGTTTTAAATTCGGTTTTTGATTTTAACTTTGGAATGACATATTGTTGAAAAGTGACAATTCAACCTTGCAATTGATTTCTAAGTATTGAAGAGTGACACTTCAATGTTAAAACTTGTTTTCAAATTGAATATAATGTGTTTTTTAGTGACGATCATGATCCGAATAGACTAGACGACTAACAATCCTATAGTCTATTTTAATTGACTCTTGAACCAAAAGGGGAAAGGTCAATCGATCGATACTCATACAAAACAGACATAATCCGAAAGGTATTGTCTATGTGTTAAACAACTCGTTAATTTACCGTTAATATTTATTCTCATAATCCGAAAGGTATTGAGGATGAAACTCTAAACGTGTAGGTGACTCGAATTCTTTAACCGAACAATCACGAGCCGATGATTGCATTTCAATTCAAAATATTTATTCCCGATTCTCTAGCATCTTTATCTTTGTGTCATTTATATTAGTTAGATTATTGTTTTATGTTATTATTTTAGTTAATCATTTTCCAATCCTATCAAGATTAGAATGTTTAGGTTTTATTTTCCATTCTTGTGATTTCGACACCAATACTAGATTCCGAATAGTCTTCCTCGAGAGATCGACCCGGGAAACGAATCATTCGATTCGGTGCTCGGTAAAATAAAAATAATTCGTCTACAACAAATTTGACGCCGTTGCCGGGGAAGGCAAGTAGGACATTTGGTCTTGGTGTTGATCTTATTTTCCGTGTTTCTCTTATTTTTGTGATATTTGCTTAATTTTAATGTTTCTCTTGATTTTGTTATTTTTCATTTCTATTGTTTTTATTTTTTTTATTTTTATTAAATCATAAAAAAAATATTATATATATATATATATATATATATATATTTCTTGTTCTCGTGTGCCTTGGTTGTTTGCTTTTCTTGTGCGAGGTGTTTTACTTGAGGAGCTCCGATGGACCCGTATGGCTATTCTTATGCTGGAACTCATCTTGTGGATACCCCGACAACGACCAAGAGAAGATGCACTCATATGGAGGGCCGCCCTATCCGTATCCGAACTACTCAAATTCCTATTGGTATGACGAATACTCGACATCTCAAGAGTATGGCCCGAGCCATTCTTACACGACATCTCAAGGCGGATACGATTCTTACACTTCAAATCACTACAAGGCGCCTTATTACCAACCTTCATCTCCCGACTATCGCCAAGAGGTTTTGACGAACACTCAAGAGGTACTTGCGAGCCTCCTATCAATCATAGAGGAGTTTCATAATTGGAAAATCATTCCCGTTCCATCCGTACTTCAAACTCAACTCACAAAGTTCGACTCTACCATAGTTGCTTTCCTCAACTTGGACACATCTCATATTCCGCTTGGTAGATATTCTTCTCTATCGGTGAAAGTGTGTCGAGAAAGTGCACGGTTAGAGGGCGAATTTTGAGCTATGGTGGAACAGTTTGCTTCTCTCAAAGAGGCGGGCCTCACTCTCGTTTATGATGGAACAAAATCTCTCGACACGAGTGAGGACATCGACGATTTGTATGTTAGAAGAATCTCCTCTCATGACGATCCGGGATTACAAACCACGTCAAACCTACATTTCAGTGATGGTGCGATCACTATCGATGAAAGCAAGTGTGTGGATTCGAAGGAAGATACGGTGCATGGTGTGAGGAATAATTCATTGGAGGATTCGCTTATCCGGAGTGAAGCTGAAGGGGCTCGAGATGATGATTGTGAGGAGAAGATAGTTCATGATGTCGTGGATGAGGTCGAGTCATTATGTGAGGTCATTGACCCAGAGAGTGCATTGATGAATGACTCGACTCAAGATGTTGAGTACACGCCCGAGATGGAGTCGATGATGACCGAGATGAATTCGATATGCTCTACAGACATGTTCATAATTCCGAAGGTCGATCATAGCATGGTACGTAAACAATTACATTTTCTCTTGATAGGTGTTGATATACGTGCTCGAACTCACAAGAACGTGGCCACGAGAGTCTACTTTGCCCGCCTCTGTTCCGTACTACCAACGAGACTACTGTTGGAGAATACAAAGGCATGGCATGATCGTCACTTCTTTTTGGACCCTGGTTGATTTGTACAGGTTTCGTCAAGCTAATGATGTTAAACAAGCGCTTCTTGGGAGGCAACCCAAGTTTCATTTATTGCTTTCTTGTGTGTTTCGTTTATGCTTTTTATTTTATTTTTGAATAATTGCAGTTTGGGAGTTTGGTGGTTTTATTAGCAGGAAGTATCGAGGATCGGTTGATAATGGGCGAACGGTTTGCACGTAGATGCTTATTTCATCGAGGCTACTTCGATTTGCACACTCTTTTCTTTTTCTTGTTTAAATTCTCAGTTTTTGTTTTATTTCCATTTATGTGTTGATGCAATGGGGACATTGCATTATTTTAAGTGTGGGAGAGTTGACAACTCCGCCGTGGATTTTGCATATTTATGTGGTAGGTTGTCGTGTTTTCGAGCATGTGGTATTGGTGAATCATATGATTTGTTGATAAATGTTTGATGAAATTGGGAAGATGTGATGACGAACGTATTTACCGTTGCCTCGATATTTACTTGATTGTTTTGAGTGACATTTATTTACCTTGTGAGGTTTTGATCCTTACTTTTCTTTGTTGAGAGATATTGGTCGTATTCTCGAATGATTAGAACTTGCCTGGAGCCTATTTGAAAAGAATCGGTTTAAGTTTAAAATTGCGAAAATGATTGAGACGTTTTGTTTGTTAGCTCGTTTTGCCTTGTTCTTGACCCTAAAATTACATTTTCAGCTAGTAGCCTGTTTGAACTTGAAACCTTTTTCTTGTAAGCCATACATATACATATATATATATATATATATATATATATATATATATATATATTGTTGACAGGTCTTGAGTTACGATTGGTGAAGTGGCGATATTTTTGAACGGGGTAAAAATTGAGTTGCATTTTATTGCTTGACCAAAATAAAAAATAATAATAAAAAATTATATAAAAATAAAAAATAAAATACATGAGAGCTCGCAAGACTAATCGATTGGATTCTACTCCGCTTACATGTTATTCATTTTAACGAGTAATGAGTATTGAGAAACTACCTTAGAACACTTGGATGACCTCCAATGTTTAAACCTAAGGAATATTGTCCTTGCCATTCGAGCTTGTTCGGAAATAGTAACTCTCTAAATAAAAAATAATAATAAAAAAAATGTGTAATAAGTCAAGCAATATTGCAATTCGATTGGAGCATTTATGTGTTGTTTGTGTATACATCGGGGGATAGTATGATTTTAGTCGAGTGGCGACATTCGAGTATTCTGTTACTCGAGAACTTTGATTATTTATTTGATGGACTCGTTGGCTACACATGAATCCGGACGGAACCAAAACGCGAAGCCGTGCAAGTTACCGACCCTTTAAAGGTTGGAAATCCCACATAATTTGTACTCTGGGCAAAAGTGTGGTTTTCAAGCATCATTGGATAGAGGGGTTCGTTAGCTACGCGTAGGAAAAAAAGGAACTCAATTCCGAGTTAGGACGAGCCCAAACGAGCCAAAACCGTGAAGTAGCGCAGTGCAGTTTTTTCTTAGCGGAGCTAAGATACCTTAGCGGCGCTAACCTGGCTGGCAGACAGCTGATACCTCATTTTCTGGCCTATTTTCATGGTGGTTGAGAGTGGGGGGAAGACTTGGGACCGAATTTCCAGCCTAAAAATATGCTAATAATGCTAAGGAAGATGATCTACTCACTCTCTTCAAGTCTCTATATATCTATCATCATCCAACATCATTTGGCAACCCATAATTCACCATTTTTTTCACCTTCCATGCATGCTTGAACCAAGAGGGGTTCTTTCCCTCTTCCCTCTTCATTTTCTTCTTCTTTTTATTTTCTTTTCTTTTTATTGTATGTTGTATTTGGGAGGAAGCTTATATTGGAACTCAACACTTGAACATTGATTGTAAGTTCTTCTCATTTTAATTCATGTATAATGGTTGAATTGAGATTATTTGTAATTTGTGCTGAATTTATGTTTCATAGCTAAATCTCTTGCTAGGGATAATGAATGAATATTTGATTTCGTATGTGATTATCGTGTTCGTTGATTGTTCACTTTGTATGCGTTAGTTTTAAATTCGGTTTTTGATTTTAACTTTGGAATGACATATTGTTGAAAAGTGACAATTCAACCTTGCAATTGATTTCTAAGTATTGAAGAGTGACACTTCAATGTTAAAACTTGTTTTCAAATTGAATATGATGTGTTTTTTAGTGACGATCATGATCCGAATAGACTAGACGACTAACAATCCTATAGTCTATTTTAATTGACTCTTGAACCAAAAGGGGAAAGGTCAATCGATCGAGACTCATACAAAATAGACATAATCCGAAAGGTATTGTCTATGTGTTAAACAACTCGTTAATTTACCGTTAATATTTATTCTCATAATCCGAAAGGTATTGAGGATGAAACTCTAAACGTGTAGGTGACTCGAATTCTTTAACCGAACAATCACGAGCCGATGATTGCATTTCAATTCAAAATATTTATTCCCGATTCACTAGCATCTTTATCTTTGTGTCATTTATATTAGTTAGATTATTGTTTTATGTTATTATTTTAGTTAATCATTTTCCAATCCTATCAAGATTAGAATGCTTAGGTTTTATTTTCCATTCTTGTGATTTCGACACCAATACTAGATTCCGAACAGTCTTCCTCGAGAGATCGACCCGGGAAACGAATCATTCGATTCGGTGCTCGGTAAAATAAAAATAATTTGTCTACAACATCCTCCAAAAGGCTTCCATTAAAATTCAAAAGCAACTACCGACACACTTTGAGATGATCTAGCCTGAAGACGAAGAAAGAACTGCAGAACTGAAGCCAACAAACTTGAAAACTCCAGTTCACTTGAACGACTAGTTGTATCTAAAGAAATAACTCAAATCTGACTCTAAAAAGACATCAAATGACAGACGGAGCGCCGCATCACAGGAGATGTCGATCTCAGCCAACCTCTAATAAGGATCCTGACACCGTTTATAACTTAATTGATAACTTATAAATAAACTTTAAGTTTATGTCTAATAACATATAGCTGAAAAGCTAGTTGACGTGATAAAAGTGTAAGAAAGTTGGATCATAAGTCAGTTAATGCAAGTGTAAGCGTCCGGGTCCGGTTTGGAGCAGATCGGTTCTTGTCCTTGCCAGTAGAACGCCGAAAACCTGCAAATAACTCTCACACTGGGGGTTGGGTCCGGTGAAGAGCCTCCGATGCTTAAGTCAGTATGTGTATGAGTATACTGGAATTTAGAGAATGAATGGAATGTCTTAAGGAAGAAAGGCTCACCCCCTTTATATAGGGGTGAGATACCTGCCCTAATAGCTGCCCGGATAAGGCTAAGTTGGCTGCCCAAGCTGCCCGTCCGTACTCTGACACGCCGCGCACATGTCAGAGGTGGCGCGGGACGTTGGGAGCTGTCAGAGGTGGTTATCGCTATCACCCAATACATTGTCGACACGTGTCCACCCGGCACATGGGGTAAATATTCTCCTGAAGCTCAGTCAGGGACCCTCACGCGCGTCTGCTACACACGCGTCTGGGCTTATGTCGATCAGCTTGCTCGATCACTCAGCTTGCTCGATCACTCATCTGATCGATTGATGGGTAGCTCGATAAGTCTGATCGAGCATCGGGCTGCTCGATCGCTTGTACAGTCGAGCCTTGGGCTGCCCGAGCGCTTGTGTAGTCGAGCCTTGGGCTGCTCGATCGCTTGTGTGGTCGAGCCTTAGGCTGCTCGATCGCTTGTATTCCTGCCTTTTGGCTTGGTTTGCTCCCGGTCTGCTCTTCTCAACCGGCTCACCAGATCGGTTTGTCTTTATACAGATAATATCCTATATCATCTAGTCCCCCCCACTCTGGTCGAGTCTGAATGACTCGATCTAAGAGTGAGTCCATGCTTATCGACCTCCTGGGTGGTTCGTCGTCCAATGTCGATCGCTAGCAAGTTTCCCGCTTATTCCTTTGAATAATTCCACATTAATTTCCAGACTTAAAGTCACTTGTCCCACGTCTTTCTTGTCGCGCCCACTTTTTCGCCACGCGTCCCCCCTTTTCGTGTGTGTCAGGTGCTTTAATGATGACGCCCCCTCGCCTAACGCACCCGCTTGGAGTACCGTGCAATTTAATATCTCCGCCGCACGATCTAGCTTTAATCCAACGGCCTTCCTTCTTCCCCTTTTAATTTTTCCCCAAGTATTAAACCAACACTTAGGAAATTTCAGACCTTTTTCCACCTTCACCCATTTTCGAATTTCTCTGCCCTCAACCTCTTCTCTGCAAATATCATTTAGTTCTTCGGCAATTCTTCCAGCGCTTCTCCGAATTTCCAGCGTCCGCCGACCCACGGTTATGAGTAAGATTCTTCAAACTTGATCTTTCACTCTCTATGATTCTATTTTAGATGTTCTTGAGTTTATGGGTGTGTTGTTGAATCTCTGGTATGCCTTGTGTTGAATCCGTGCTTTAAGCGTTTTTATCTGTCTATTGGGTGTTATGAATTTTGTTTTTCTTCTGAAAATTTTCGAGATTTCT
>CACSLK010016728.1:1448211-1460352 GCA_902706635.1 Striga hermonthica
GTTGTTCCTTTGGAAACCCTAGTTTTCCCCCTTTTCCCTTTCTTCCCTTGGCGACGGCTTCTTTTTGATATTATTCTCTTTGTATTTATTTTTCTTTTTCAGACTCTGAGACCTCCTCTGATTCTACGGTCTCGACTCTCGGTTTTCGACCTCAGCGGTCTCGATTCTCGGTTTTCGACCTCAGCGGTCTCAACTCTCGGTTTTCGACCTCTACGGTCTCGACTCTTAGTTTTCGACCTCAACGGTCTCGATTCTCGGTTTTCGACCTCAGCGGTCTCGATTCTCGGTTTTCGACCTCAGCGGTCTCGACTCTCGGTTTTCGACCTCTACGGTCTCGACTCTCAGTTTTCGACCTCAACGGTCTCGATTCTCGGTTTTCGACCTCAGCGGTCTGGACTCTCGGTTTTCGACCTCTCGCGGTCTCGATGCTCGGTTTTCGACCTCTACGGTCTCGACTCTCGGTTTTTGACCTCTACCGTCTCGACGTTCGGTTTTCGACCTCCGCGGTCTCGACGCTCAGTTTTCGACCTCCGCGGTCTCGACGCTCGGTTTTTTACCTCCACGGTCTCGACTCTCAGTTTTCGACCTACGCGGTCTCGGCGCTCGGTTTTCGACCTCCGAGGTCTCGACTCGCGGTTTTCGACCCCGACGTCAGATCATTCAGTTTTCAACTTCCGTGGTCTTTAGATTTTCGATCTTGAGATCTCAAAGCTCATTTGGAGGATATTTCAGTGGTTATTCAATGGTCATTCGACTTTCGATGCTCGATCTTAGTGGCAAGTGGAAGAAAACAGCTCGAAGAGGCATTTCACTCTTGGATCGAGTTATGCTTACTCGACAAGAGTGGGGGGGACTAGATGATATAGGATATTATACTGGACTCGGTTTGATGGATAAAGCGGATACATATTGGAAGATAAGCCCACTAAGGCATCTAAGCCCAACTTGGGCCCAAAAGGTACACTCCCCCTATAAAAGGAGGCCAAGGTACCTCATTCTCTCATCCTCTCCTCATTACATTACTACACTTTATCTCTCTCTTGATCCGAGCACTGACTTAAGCATCGGAGGCCCGACGCCGGGGCCACCCTCGGCGTTGGGTTCTGCAGGTACGGAGGCCGGTTCGAGTTGAAGGAGCCCGGTGAATCTTATTCACTTCATCAGCAAAAATAAAAATTTCAAATGGTATATTTGAAAAGCTACTCAAATAAGTTATAAGTCAGTTTATGATGCTTGCCAAACACTATTATTTTACGTCCATATTTACATTTTATTTTCCTTAATGTCACAAATACATTTTATGCATGTTTTTAGGACATATTTACGTTACGTTAAAATTTGTATAGGAATTATGGATACCATAAAAAGACAACGATAGAAGTTATTAAATTAAAACACCATATGAAAATATATCTGATTAAGTATCTCTTACTGTCGACGAGAGGGGAGAAGAAACAAACATAAATGAAGCCTAAGATTCAAGGTCAGTGCTTGAGAATCACACTAATGGTGGACGAGTCGGCTCCAGAGGTCATGATGAAACATGAAACTAAGCCAGAAGGCACCGCCACAACGGTGTTGCCGCAGAGGATAATTTTGAAGACGATAGTGTGAAGGGCGCCAGAGTGGAAGATGAGACGCCAAATGAAAACGAGAGAAACAGGCGAAAAATGGAGAAAGCCAAGGGTGACAAGGATTCAGGAGAAGGATATTTAAAGGAGGATGTGAAGGATTCGGGTCGAGCCAATGTCGGTCTGAATTCGTTCGGGTCGTCCGTTGAGTTCTTCGATTTAACCTCATCATCGAAAGTGTCGACGAGATCGATGCCAATCTCGATATGGTCGAAAACCTACTCTACATAAAGATGGTTGAGGTGGCATCTGACGAGTTCGTCGTTGTAGCCGACGACGTGATTTTTTTGGTAAGAGCAATGAGAGTTTTGTTGTTTATTTGAGCTTCTTTTCTGGCATATATATTCTTCTTTAAACCCGCATTACAACCCGTAAAGTCCTCTTGATTCGCATACTTTGAGCTTTGATTGTCTTCGAGTAATTTAAACGATTGTCAAGCATATGTTGAAACTTGAATATTGACCAATTTTGAGCGTATTTATCATATATTCATGTAAGAAAATAAGTGAGGCATATATGATGATCTATGTTTTGAGAGTTTGTCATTTCGAGGTCAAGTTGATATTTGAGACATATCGTCGGACGTTCATTGAAATCCGACTCAATTGAATTGGGCATTTTGAGACTCTTCTTATTTGAAACCGTATCAATGCTCGTATTTTGTTTTCTTTTCTTTTTGTTCGGGACGAACAAATGTTTAAGTGTGGGGGAGTTGTTTGTCCCATTTTTGTTGCATTTTTCATCAATGTTTTGCCTTTTCTTTTCCCTTGTTTTAGGTCTTTTCCATGGTTTTTAGTCATTTTTATGGTTTATTGCGTGTTTCCCTCTATTTTGAGTGTTTCTATGTTTTTCGTGTTCTTCTTCTGTTTTTCTCCGTTTTCTTCTTGTTTTTGGTGTGCAGGTCAAAAAACCCGTGACGAATAGATTTCTCCCGAAACTTGACCATTCAAGAACAACTAAGTAGAAGGGTCAGTTGGCGATAATTGGGAAAAAGTGGAATTTGATTTCGAGTTCGAATGAGTCCGAACGGGGCCGAAACGCAAAGTCAAGCAAGTTGCCGATCCTTTGTAAGTTGGAAATCTCAAGAGGATTGTATTCTGAGAAAAGTTTTGTTTTGCTGGCATATTTGAATAGAGAGGTTCATCGGAGACACATAGAAAAAAACGGAATCGAATTCCGAGTCCGAACGAGCGTAAACGAGCCCGAGACGCGAAGAAGGACGAGCTGCCAGGCTGATACGGAAGTGGAAATCGAGCCCGGAGAATGTGAAGATTGGTCGGGCATGGCCAATAGGCGAATAGGCGAGAGGCGCGCATCGGGTGGTGATGCGCGGGCATTGGGCGTACACGTGCGCAACATGCGTGAAGGTGGCCGGGACGCGCTGGCGTGGGACAGCGGAGGCGCTGGGCGCAATGGAAGTACGGGTGACGTACACGCGGGCGGAGTCCTCGCCCGCATAGGAAAGTCGGGCGCACGACTACACACACGTGAGGAGATCGGGCGGCAGAAAGTGCGCGCACTAGCGCGCGAGTACGACGCAAGCATGGACGTCCTAAGTGACGCGAGCATAGGAGAGGCAGGCGCGCACGCGCGGGAGGAAGGCGGCGGATGCTGGGTGTGCGAGACCACCGGGCGCGTGCGGAGCGGGCGAACGAAGCCTAGTCCGTGCGGGACTAGGCAAGACAAAGGCGACGCGTCGTGCGGGACAAGGCGTCGAGGCGGTGGGCTTAGGGCGGCCGATTGGAGTGGTGTGCAAGTAACTTGGAGATCAAGACCTTCTAATTTATTAGGATTCTACTAGATATTTATTTTCCTTATTGCTTTATAATATCTAGATTGTTTAGGTTACTTAATATTTTATTGCTTTATTAGAGTTATAGTTATATTAGGATTAGATCTAGTTTGTGCCTATATAAAGGCCCTTCCCCTATGTTATTTTTCATCACCCAAGAATTAATAGAAATCAAGAACTTTTGTTCATTCTCTCTTTGCTTTAGTTTTTTCACCAAAATTCTATTGCAATTATATTCGTTTAGAGGGGTGCGGTTTGTGAACCTCTAGGCAACTATCGACGATTCAAGGCACTGGTTTGTGGCTTATCGGCAGTCGGGACACGCGATCTTCATCACAGGCACCGCGCGCGCGCCGTTGTTCGCAAAATATTTTTACTACCCGCAAGTGTACGGTGTAGCTGTAGAAAGCATCGAGCAAGGTCGTATTCGACAGAGATTGTTGTTAAAATAATTAAGTACAAAAATATAGACGATTAAATATTATTTAGACTAACTCAAATTTGAATGGTGATTTTGACTAAACTAATGAATGCTTGCAAATAAATTCTAACACTAGAGAAGACTTATTCTAAATAAATCAAGTATGAAAAAAAAATAGATTCTAGGCTATGCTTTCCTCGGGATTATTCTAGCGAAGTTTTCTTATTCATTCAAACCTTATTTAATTCTACCAATCGTAGGGATAATCGCTAAAGTGATTTACACCTTTCTCTCGAACAAGTTAAATCGTAGATATTAATTGCTATCTATTTCCTCTCGGTCTCAAGATAAACAACTAACTCCCATAAGTTCCTAAGATTCTAGTTCTCTCGTAAGATTCTATCAACCTCTCGGTCTGTTTAGTCTCTTACGTTATGAATTTCCCAATTCTAGCAATCAACTATCTCCTCTAGGTCTCAAGTCAATCACAAATATGCATAAATACTGGCCCTATATTCACACAATTCATATAATCACAAGAAATTGATAAACGAAAGATAGACCAGAATGAATAAATAAAATCACTTCATAAAATAATCCGAGTACTCGCAAATCCTAGAATCTCAAAGAGATTTAGCTACTAAACATATTCTCAATACTCAAAATAAATAAATCCATGAGTTCAATGAAGAAGAAAAAGAGAAAAGAAATAAGAACTATTGTCGTCGTTAGATCCCGGATCTTCAATCTTGACTTCCTCGAATCCCTCGTGTGTTTCGTGCTTTCTCTAGGCCTCCAATGGTGTCAAAAGTCCCAAAACCGTGTTTTCCATGTTCTTTATATACTATAGGGCAAATATGGGTCGAAAAAGGGGACAAAATCGCATAGGAATCCTATTTCCCGCTGGTCACTCTGTGCGTCACATGACCCGTGTCACATGCCACACGAGTCGTGTGACTTTCCTCGAATTTTTGGCCAACTCCTAGACTCACACGACTGGTCACACGACCGGGTCACACGACCCGTGTGAGGTCACACGACCCGTGTCAGTAAGCCACACGACCAGTGTGAAAATGCCGTAGTTAATTCTCCATTCTTTTCACCCCACACAAGTCGTGTGACCTGCCTGCACCTTGTTTTCGCCGTTTTTCGTCTCAATTCCATCTTTAACGCTCTTTCGGGCATATTCCCTACAAAACCAGCGACAAATATACCTCTATCATAGATTAATAAATCAAACGAAATGGTGCACAATCCCACGATAAACACGGTTAAACATCACACTATATCACTCATAATGCATGAAAATATGATGAATGTCAGCCGCGCCGCGACGCACGCCACGACCCGGACAGAGACTCCCAGATTTACGCGCGCCGCGGCGCAACACTCACCGCGGCGCGACATATGCATCTCTCGCGCGTGCTATACGCCCGCGGCGCGGCACATCCTCCCAGCACAGCGTGGCACCTCGTCACGGCGTGCCAGATCATTATTTTCACGCTTTTCACCGTGTTACTTATAAATACACGTCGGGACTTCAAAAATAGATATCTCTCGACCAGGTGAAAGCCCTAGGTCCCGAGAAAAAACAAGAAAACTCTCTTCTCTTCCCCATTTCTTCTTCTTTGTTTTTTTCTTCTTTCTTTAATCTTTCCTCTCCAATTTTCTTCTTCTTTTTATTATTGTTCAAGAATTAAGCTTGTAATAAAATTCAACACTTGGAATTGGGAATTATTGTAAGTTTCTTTTCTCTTCTTTTGAATTTATGAAAAATGGTTGAATTGAGGGAATTGATTTATTGTGTTGAATTCATGTTACATAGCTGATTTCAATTGCTAGGGATAAGGAATGATTGTTCTTGTCTAATTCGTATCTGTCGGGCTTGATTTGTTCGTTCTTGTGCGAGTTGCTTTGGTTATGAATTGATGAAACCTGCTTGATTGATTGATATAATTGAAGGGTGACACTTCAATCTTGCAATTAGAAATATTTGGATATTGATTTTGTCGAGTTATGGTTTTGTTGATTCTAAGAATTAGTCGGTTAATCACCCTCTGATTTATTTGAGCAATCTTTGGAACCGAAAGGGGAAAAATTGTAGTCTTTGGCTTGCACAAGATAGATGATTTCCTGACGGAATAGTCTGTAGATTTGGATTGAAATACATGATTGCCTATGTCCCATTCTTTGTTACGTGAGTTATTGGAATCAGACCTCTAGGCCGGCATCGTATGCTCGAACTTGCTCGTCTATGTTCAATCCCTTGTTACAGAGAGTTATTGGGAACCACTAGATGTTTATGCGAGAGTGTCAATCTTAAATCGAACAATTAATATCTCGATTTTGCGAATAAAACTTGAATTGATTACCCCCGATTCCCTAGCTTCTCCATCTTCGTTTCGTTCTCATATTTAGGTAGATTATGCTTTTTATTATTTTTTAGCTGATAATTTCTCAAACCCGCTATCTGATTATAATGTTTAGGATTTTATTTTCTTTTGTGTGTGATCAATACCATTTCTAAATTCTGAACAGCCTTCCTCGTGAGATCGACCCGGGAACGAATCTTTCGATTCGATATCGGTAAAAATAAAAATAATTTGCTACAACAGTAAGCATAGTTAGTTCAGTGTTCACAGTTCATGGAATTGTATAAAATATCAGTACGTATTTTAAAATTTTGTAGAAATATCTTAAAGACCAATGCAAATATTCTCCAAAACAAAATATAAAACAAGAAAAAATAATAAATAATATGATTGAACAACTAGGTGGTTAGATCAAATAAATCCTGTTTTTCTATTTTGTTATAAAAATTAACCTAATAAAAAATTACCATCACTATATATAATTCTGAGATAATTGGTAATAATAACTAATTGAAGGAAGTCATGTGAAACAATATAATGATTCACTACATCAATCACTGTGCAAAATTCAAACTAATTAATTTTATATATTTGTAATTTAGTGTTTTAAAAATCAGTCAATTTTGTATATTTATATTATAACTTTGTAAACAGTGAATGCAACTCGAAGCCCACACAGAAATAGATGCTCACGCCAGTTCTGTAGTTATTGGTGGGATATGATAAGAAATAGGCGTGGAACGGCTATTGAGTACTGCGAGAAATCCAGACTAATTACTTTTAAATACTTGTATTATAATTTCATAAAAAAATATATGTTATAATTTATTATAAAGTTTAATGAACTTATGGAAATGGACGAAGTTGTATTAATTCATTTTAAATATTTTGTAATAGTTCACTTATTATATTTAAAAGAGACTGAATTTTGTTATGAATTTAAATAATGGTAAATATCAAAATAGTTTCGTCAAACCCGTTGTTACTAGTTACCTCGGCCGAACAAATGTAGTTTATTGTTCCTTCCCATCTCTGTCAGTCGGAACCAACATTATTAAATAAAAGTTAGTTGGATAATTATTGATTAAACAAACCATCTTGTTTATATTGTCATAAACTGATTATATTAAAAATTAATACAACGTCTCTGGTAGTATGCTTAAACCAAAAGTTGTAACTTTAACAAAATGTGAGTCTTGATCCTCTTTTACAACAAAAAATAAATAAATAAATAAAAATCTGAAGTCAAATTAACGAGCTCAAATATTCACGATGTTTGTTATAAATTTTAGTTTTCCCACGTTTCAATTGTTTCTCGTCAATATAAACAAAATCAAGAAATAAATAATAATTAGTAATATACTCTATAGGACTGAATCTTGCAAACGGCTAACTTGATTAGTGTTCGAATTTTTTCCCGTTAGATCAACATAATCGGTAAAAACTCGGTAAGGGCACTGCTCTCACCAGTGTGGAATTTTTCCATGCAAAGTATGTTTATTCCTCAACTGTCACACTATCAGCATTTTAAATTTCTCACCAGAAATACATGTTCCTTTTATGTAGAGACAATGAGCTTTAGAACTTCACAAATCTTCTAACTCGGCCTCACTTAACTTTTCGTGCCTAAAGAAGAACAGCTTTTGCACATTTGCTAACTACTAATGAGAAGCCTAACTCCTTCTTAAGCTTTGAAAGAGCAGCTTCTATTTCGTCAATATTTCTCGTCCAGGCTGCTCGTTTTTCCAGCCTGGCTTTCTGTTTTCTCTTCTGAAGGACTGGTGAAAGGTTTTTTTTGGTCCATCCTCTATGTTGATCTCTTTCTCTAGGAACTCTACAAATTCTACACCGATTTCCTGCCGAGAGCAAAATGACATTGTTAGATAGGCTTTGATCTTGCACGGTTCATTCAAATTCAGACGAGCATAAAAATTCTTCTTTATTACTATATTAACCAAGTTAACCGAATGTCACTATCCGTTTATTACCACCAGCTCCTCCATAGACTCTTTGGCTTCTCTTGTGAAGAGGCGCTTTCTTCCCATTTTCGGAATTCTTCTTGAAGGTCTCTAAATAGGTTCCCTGCAACTATCACACTTTTATCTTAGCTGACAGAAAATTAAAGGGCGTTATGGGAACAATGCACAACAAAAGGTTTTTGAAGTCGTGCAAGAGTAAATCAAGACAACGGCAAATGTCTTGAATGAGTGCAATTTTTGCACCTATTTCTATTTGAACATCCCTTACAAATTCACCCGCAGCGTACATGGATTTCAACTATAAGTACATAAACATTTACAGATATTAAACCTCAAAATGGAAGAATTAAATTGAAAAAGGAAAAGATGGGTTTGCATTCAGTTGGAATGGACTAGAGACAACAAACTGTGAGAAAACATTATAAATCTAAAAGAAAAACTCAGCTGCCACCAACTATGAACTATCACCGACACGCCAGAACAAAACACCATCGATGCATGATTGTCAATCAGCATTTTACCTCTGCAGTAACCTAATCAAAATGGTCCAGCTTGAGCTTGCATATGTTTTCCTGGTAAAAAGCAATGGCAGAGATCAGATAAACTCTCTTCGTGTCAAGATTGACCATTGCATCTTCTGGGCCGGGTATTTGCATAGAGATGAAAGCCCTTCTTGCCTCTGGGCCCACTTCACCTCAGAGACACGGAAAAAAAGATAAACTAAAGCAAATGTGAAAATGCCAGAGACACCGCTCTAAACACACCCTCACCATATAAATAGTATGTTTCGGCATGAAGTACTTGAGTTGAGTGGGAACATTTGCAGGGACTAAATAGAAAATTTTCGTTATGCTAAGCCAAATGATAACAGCATAAGATGCTTTGGAATCTACTTTATTCACCAGGGAAGTTGATCTGCATCACCACACCACAACTGTAACATATCAGCAGCAAATAAGATTTTATAAATAGTTTGTATTCAAAACCCGATTTCTATATTTCAACTGCACGTGTCGTTTCGAAATTCATCAACCATCTTAGCATACAAAACTCCAGCAGCTTCACGCACTTTCTTCCTATCCCACAACCCGTCAAGAATCACACTCCACGTCTCCTTATCTGGAGTGCAACCATCAACCATCATCTCCTCCATAACCCGAGCAGCTTTGTGCAGATCCCTCTTGCAAAACCAGTGAACGAGAGATTCATAGGTTCTCGACTCAACCGATATTCCCCTGCTACGCATGCCCAGGTAAAGCTGAAAGGCTCGATTACCATGACCCTCGGCACAAAGACCCTGAACAACCCTATTAAGAACCCGGACATGAAGACCCCACGTCACCCTATTGGGAGTTATTCCCGAGAGAACCATCTCGTCTAGAAAATTTGCTGCTTCCTGAAATTTCCACACATCACAAAACCCGTTTATCACTTTCGAGTACAGGCCAGCGTCGGGTTTCAAATCCTGGAGTTTCATCCGATCAAGAATCCGAACGGCATCAAGAACTTTACCCTCAATGCACAAACCGTGAATTAAGGAACTGTAAGTAATCGAATTTGGAGCCAAAGACTTACGCGTCATCCTCTACAACAACTCAATCGCCTGAGAAGAATGCCCGTTTTTGCAAAGACCGTCGATAATAGAGCTGTATGTGTACACGTTAGGCTCTATGCCTTTTCTCTTCATCTCCTTAAACAACTTTAGTGCATCCTCGAGTTTATTAAGCTTGCAAAGGCCGTGTATGAGGCAACTGTAGGTGACGACTGAAGGCGAGCAGCCTTTTTCCTCCATTTCCATGAGAAGCTCCTTAGCCTCAAGGGTCCTCCCGGCCCGGCAAAGCCCGTTTATCAAAGTCCCGTAAGTGTATGAATCTGGCGTGTGCCCTCGAGCGGGCATCTCACGGAAAATCTTGAAAGCAGACTCCATAGTCCCATTGCTTTTGCAGAGGGCTTTAATCAAAATGTTGAGGGAGGCCACGCTGGCAGGGATACCCTTCTCCCTCATGTTATGGTAGAATCGGAATGCCATTTTCAGATGGCTCTCGTTCACAAGGATGTTGAATACCTCGTCATAGGCTCTCGGCGTGGGCTGGCAGCCGTAATCCTTCATCTCCCGGAAAATCCTGACAACCTCGAGCGGCTTGTGCACCCTGGCGTAGGCCCTGTAGATGGAGAGAAACACGTCTTCGGGTATGTCGCAGTTCTCCCGCCTCATCCGGAGGAGCATGTCCTCCGCCGGAAAGAACTTGTTCGCGCTGAGGAGGCGCTGGATTATCAGGCCGAACGTGGTCGGGTCGTGGCGGAAGCCGTTGGGGTACTCCAATGTGGCGGCGTCGAATATGGAGATCGCTTTGTCGAGGTCTTTCTCCGAGCGGATTAGGGTCTCGACAAGAGACGGCGTGATTTGCTTCGGCCACTTGATCATCGACTTGCTGCCCATTTCCGGTTGTTTTTCTTTTTGCCGGCTTCACAGAGGCTTTTCGTCGAGCAGTTGGAGTGCTTGTGTTTGTGTGAAGTTTCTAGAAGAAGAAGACGAAGCTTTTTGAATTGGTGGACGGATGGTTGTTTGATGTAACGTAAAATATTAAAAAAAAATAATAATAATAAGAGATGAAATTGAATTGAGGACGGCGCCAATGCCGTCGTGCGATGGGGCTTGCCGGCCGAGAACGTCTACCGGTTGCTTGTCGTCTACACATTTTGCGAGCTTTTCAGTCAAGGTAATGAATGGGAAATAACCAGATGTGGGCTGGGCTTTTGGAGCTTTGGTGCCTCCACATTCTGCAGGCCCACTAAATACTTGACTTAACAATAAGATGGGCTTTAACATTTTCCTCAAATTTATCATGAGAAAATGACCCCTCTTCAACTATTTTTGGTAATCCAGCTTATAAACTAAGGCCTCGTTTACTAGCAAGGAGAGGATTAGACAAAATATTCCCTTCAAATAATAGCTGATAAATTAATTGATAGCTTATAAATAAATTTTAGGTTTATGGCTAGTATCTTATGGTTGAAAAACTAGTTGACATAAAAGTATAATAAAATTAGATCATAAGTCAGCTAAAATAAAAAATTTTAAGACATATTTATGTTAAGTTAAAATTTGTATAGGATTTATGGATACCATAAAAAAGACAATCGGTGAAAGTTATTAAGGACAAGTATCCCACTAAATAATTAAAAAACCATATGAAAATATATCTGATCAAGTATCTCTCTCACTGTCAACGAGAGGGGAGAAGAAACAAACATCAATGAAGCCTAAGATTCAAGGTCATTGCTTGAGAATCTCACTAATGGTGGACGAGTCGGCTCCATAGGTCACGATGAAACATGAAACTAAGCCAGAAGGCACCGCCACGACAGTGTTGCCGGCGGAGGAGAATTTTGAAAACGATAATGTGAAGCGCGCAAGAGTGGAAGACGAGACGCCGAATGAAAAAGGGAGAAATAGGCGAAAAATCGAAAATGCCAATGGTGATGAGGATTCAGGAGAAGGATATTTAAAGGGGGATGTGAAGGATTCGGGTCGGCCAATGTCGGTCTGAAGACGTTCGGGTCGTCCGTTGAGATTTTCGATTTGACCTCATCATCGAAAATGCCGAAGAGATCGACGCCTATCTCGATATGGTCAAGGGTTGCGGCGGCACCCTAGTCTACATGAAGATGGTTGAGGTGGCATCTGACGAGTTCGTCGTTGTAGCCGACGACTTGATTTTTTTGGTAAGAGCAATGAGAATATTATTAAATTGAGTCATTTTGAATTAAGCACATGAAATCTATTTTTGATGTTTATATTTAGATTCTATTTAGTATATGAGGATTTTAACTATAAGTGCAAAATGTAAGTGTTATTTCATATTTGTTTTCGGCTTTATTATTTTTATATTCTTGTATTTCAATATTGTTGTTGATTATCATGCTAGTGTTTTTTTTTTTTTTT
>CACSLK010016728.1:1470678-1483466 GCA_902706635.1 Striga hermonthica
TCAACAAAATTCTCCCACTCGAGTGGAGGTGTTGTCGATGATCTTGACCAAGCCACCGAAGCAGTTGACCGTGTGGCCGATGAGCATTTTGTGCTTGTCCTACGACATGACGGTGTAATCAACAACATTTAAGACAAATAATTTAGATAAAATAACATCACAACATTGAAGACTAATAAGTCGACATATAACACTTAACATACACCATTTTATAGTAATCTCAGGTGCCTGTAGATCTTTTTTTTTTTAACTACGACGACCTGATTCTCTTATGCCCCTCTTCGAGATACGTAGGCAGCCCACGAAGGGTCCGGTTATTTCTCGATGGGGCAGGGATATAACTCAGCGGTAGAGTGTCACCTTGACGTGGTGGAAGTCATCAGTTCGAGCCTGATTATCCCAAAACCCTCCATTATCTTGTTGATAGCAAATACCACCAAATCATTCCCGCAGGAGATCCTTCGAGAAAAAGATTCATTCTCTTCATAAAAATAAAAAATAGGACTTGCCCTGGATCGACTTCCAAACCATAATTGCGATGCAACGAAGTATTTAAAAGGGCCGAGTACATATTCACCGCGGGTATTCCTCAATGACCCTAGCCCGACTAAGATTTTGAGTAGAGTTGTTTGTTTTGACAAGATTCTATTTGTTTTGAGCCCGCCGCTTATCCAAACTCATCCCCGGGTCAAAAACAAACGAAGCAGGTCGAGATCGATGCCATGACGTAGTGAAGTGTCGGGATTGCTTCGACCGTCTCTGCAGGGCGAAGTCTTTCTCGAAAATTGATCTTCGTTCGGGCTACTGGCAGGTCCGAATCAAGGAGGGAGATGAGCACAAGACAACTGTGGTAACTCGATACTCCGCCTTTGAGTTCCTGTACAGCCGTTAGGCGAAATGGCTCGGCGCATACAATAGGTTGATTAGTGATCTTGTGATCACCCTATTTGATCAATTACTATTGAGAAAATTAGCCGCCTTAAATAGGGAACGAGGTGAGCCACAGGTCTACCCCCGACCAAGCCATAGCTCGAAGGGCATAAAATGGTCCACATTGAATTTAGACCCGCTCTGCTCCCGCCGGCACTAAATGCGAAAAGAGCTCCCATCGCCATGCACCTCCATCCGTCGTAAAGAAATGGACCGGTTTGTCGAGCAGGGTTGCAGGGACCGAGTCGAGAGCTATAGCTGTCTCTTATGAGTTCCTGTCCGAGTAGGTGCTAGGGTCTCAGGCGCAGGTTCAAGTGAAAGGGCGAAGGTCCAAGGTAACGAGATGACAAGCGTAGGTTCAGGATTCCGAATAATATAAGTAAATAAATAAGAGATCCATCAACAAATGAATGTGTTTCGACTTACAACACTTAATGAACGAATCTTTTTGCTTTCGCGCTAGTTGCTCAATCCGTTGCTTGTTTGAAGGAAAAGAGTGAAAGTTGGTAGTTGAGCTTCTATGGGGCAGCAAGGGAAGCCCTATACAGGAGTTAAGCCTTAGCAGCGCTTTAATTCCTGATTAGAGCTACTTGGTTGATGCTGTGCTCTTTCGACTTCAAGAGCTGAATAAGTCGAAAGCCAGATCGGATTATACCTTTCATTCCACTTCCAGGTCCTATGTTAATGTTAATATGTTAATTAACAGGGGTAGGACTGCTTCTTTTTCCAAAAACAATAAAAAATCTTTGCCTTTTACAGTAAGGTATGAAATGGCTTCTTTGCCTACTAAAGCAGCTAATGTTGAATAAGAAATGAAGAAATGCCTTTACGCTTGAAACAAATATGCTCTTACTCTTCCGAAAGACAGAAGGGGATTTTTTTATAAATGGGAAATTCAAAATGCTCGAGGATGCAAATGAGGCAATGTCTACAATACCTGGGTTTAATCAGATACAATTTGAAGGATTTTGTAGATTCATCGATGAGGGTTTGACAGCAAGATGATGGGGGTAAGCGACGTATACTAGCATCCGGGAGAACCCTTTGTTGGGCGAGTGCTATGGTTGCACAAGGAAGCGACGAAAGCCATACAAACGGGGGCTTGATTAAGACGGGACTCGGGACGATTATGCCCTTGAGGAAATCATCCGCCGTTCGCCGGACTTCAAAGCCATGGCACAACGCACGCTTCGTCACTCCAATCTTTCTCCATTAGCAACAAGAGCTGCTCTATCTATCGGCCCTTGATGAGTAAGCTTAGCCATACCGCTTAGGTTGCAAAGCATCAGTATCCAACACATTAATTTAAGCCCAAGTTTCACCTGTGGCTCGGCCCAATACAGAAAGCCCAATTTGTATAACAAAGACGAGGCTCGTGCGTCGTGCATCAGATTAATTTGCGCCTAAGACCATAAAACAATAGATTACAAGTCAAGCAAACCACACAAATACCAAAAACACCCAGAAAATTCATGTAAACAAAAAAAGTCTTCACCTTTCAACGCTTTACATTTTTTGCCCAAAAACACACTTACAAGAAAAAAAAAAGCTTAAAAAACATAACTAATAAATTAAAATCACCAATTCAAACAAGTCGAGTCGAGTCGAGTCGAGTATTATACTACGTGCTTCAATCGATAAAAACACAACACGAAAAAACCAACAAATTAAGCAATTTTTTCCCTCAGCAAAAGGCGAAAAAAAGAAGAAAAACAACAATTAAGAAAAATGAAAGGGATGGAATTTGATAGAAGCAAGAGGCAGACAAGATACTATTACTGTGGCGTTGTTGCTTTTAATTTCTCGACTTTATTCATTTTTATTAATAATAATCTCTCTTTGAATCTCCAATTTTCATCTGAATTTTCTCTCTCCCATATTTTTTTGGTATATTCTCTCATTCGCGATCACGCTCAGCCCAAATTTTCTTGTATATATATATTTTTATTTATATATTTATTTATATCCCATTCTCTCTATGTGGTGGTGGTGTTGTTATCATTATTTGTGTACATCACATGCGCTGCGCGTCAAATTCCTCTTCTTTTTTTTTTTGGTTTCGTTGTTCAAACCCTAGCCTTTTCGTGTGGGCAAGTCTTGATTTTTTTGTCTAGGGTTTGTGGGCTGCGGATTGATTGATTGATTGATTGGTCGATCGATCTGCCATGGAGGCGGGCTCTGAGGGGGATGCGAATAAGGGCATGGATCAGGCGGAGGGGTCGAAGAGACCCAAGCGTCAGATGAAGACGCCATTTCAGTTGGAGATGCTCGAGAAAACATATGCAAGTATGGGTTTTCATTGTTGTTTTGATTGGGATTGTGGGTGTTGTTTATTTCTGTAGTTTTGCCTCTTTTTTTTTCTGATTAATTTGGTGTTTGTGTGTGCTGGTATACATGTTTGTAGAAAATTAGAGAATTGGGGGGCTTAGAGCAATTCAGTTGGCATTTTTCTGTTATTTTGATTGAGATCATCATTTGTTATGCTGAGTGATACAAAACCTCTTGAAATTCTGGTGGGGAACTTAAACCAGAATTTGTGGGTTGATTTATTTTTTTTTTAGCTTTGATGAGATATGCTTTTAGCGAGTCTGATGGTGTGTGCTGTTCACTGACGAAATTTATGCTCTTTTTTTATTTATTTATTTTTTTTCCCCAGTGGAGATGTACCCATCTGAGGCGATCCGTGCAGAACTTTCTGAGAAATTAGGTTTAACCGATAGACAATTGCAGATGTGGTTCTGTCACAGGCGGTTGAAGGATAAGAAGGAGGCCTCGGGTGTCCCAGCCATAAAGCCACGCCCGATTGCGTCCACTGGGAGGAAGGGATTGGCCGAGTCCTCAAGGGAGGAGTTGATGGCGGCCGAGCCTGTCAATGGACATGACTTAGGTTCTGGATCAGCATCTGGGTCAGGGTCAGGTTCGAGTGGGTTCAATAATGGAGATGATACTCCAGTTGTGCCATCAAGGTATTATGAGTCACCTCAGTTGATCATGGAAAGGAGAGTGATAGCTTGTGTGGAGGCCCAATTGGGAGAGCCTTTAAGGGAAGATGGGCCTGTTCTTGGTGTTGAGTTTGATGAGCTGCCACCTGGTGCATTTGGTGCACCTATAGGTACATTTAGTTTTCGTTCTGAAGTAACAATAAATTGGCCATTGGAATTAAAGTAGGAGTTTATCGATGCTATTATATGGATGACTAGTTTTTTCTTTTATAACTAAATCAATGATCTTGATGATTGTATGCTTTTGTCGAAAGTGTCTGGTGTGTCAAGACCAAGGCTTTTAGCCGTGAATTGATTACGGCTTTGTAATTTTCTGGTGCTTTAGTTATGCTTTCCTTTATGATGAAACTGGAAATCTCTAAAGGCTCGAGAGATTCTAACTCTTTTTTCTAATGGCTACTGGGTTGCTGATCTGTGTAGGGCTTGATCTTTTGGTCAATACTGTACTAATAAAAGTTAAAAAAAAACTTGAAAAGTAAATGATTGCTTGCTTTTTAGTAATGGTGGTTTTACGGCACTTTCAGTTCTCTTCCTCTAGTTGTATTACGTTATTGTAAAAATACTAACGTGTTTTTTATATTATGTTGCAAGACAGTGCCTAGAGAACAGCAAGACGGGTACAGGCATTCTTATGATACCAATTTGTATGGGCAATACAGTGTGAAGCATATCAAAGTTGGTTCTCTAACATCAAATGTGAACTTATGATATGTCTTTACTTCTTTTCTTCCTGGATGTCATGATAGATCACTTGTTCTTTGATTACACTGTTCTCAGGCTTCATCGACTAACACTCATGAAGGGGTGGACTCTAAAATTAGGACCGATGTGTATGAGCATGCGGCCTCGTCATATTTACACGACTCACCTAACGGTCCCACGACAAAAGGTTTGTCAAATATGCATTTAAATGGGAATCTGCCCAGGGAACATGTTGGGGACCAGGTATCAAGCATGGGTATGTATTCTCAGCAACCAAGCAGGCAAATACAGTTCCCATCATCTCCAAAAAATATGGATTTTGTTATACCCAATGATAACAGTCTGCACGTGGAGAGAAAACGCAAGGTAATTCTAGATAATTACAATCTTGTTGCCAAATGGTATAATCATTTTTTATGTGGTATATAGAACTATAAAAGTCTGTTGTTTATTATCTCCTATAGAGTGATGAAGCTCGACTTGGAAGAGAAGTTCAGGCCAATGAGAAGAAAATACGGAAAGAGCTCGAGAAGCAAGACCTTTTAAGGCGAAAGGTCTGAACTTTCTCCTTTCACGATTTTATACTGAGACCGACTCAAACTTCATCGAACTGAACATGCTGTACTTGATGTTAGTTTTTTTTTTTGCTGAAAATCATGCAATATTATAATCTTGTCCTTCCTAGAGGGAGGAGCAAATGAGGAAAGAAATGGAGAGACAAGATCGTGAAAGAAGGAAAGAAGAATTACGAATTATGCGAGAGCAACAGAAGCAGGAGGAGAAATTTCAGCGGGAGGAGAGGCGTGAAATGGAACGGAGGGAGAAATTTATGCAGAAGGAACTTTTGCGGGTATGTCTTAACTTGTATCATAAATTCTGTAGTATTGTTGTTTTACATAATATAATATAAATTTTTTGTCGGTTACAATTTTGTTCACTTTCAATTTCCTCATCTCCAGGCAGAGAGGAGGAAACAAAAAGAAGAGCGCCGGAGAGAGAAGGAAGCAGCTAGACAGAGAGCTGCCATGGAGAGAGCAACAGCACGGAGAATTGCTAAAGAGTCAATGGATTTAATAGAAGATGAGCGCCTGGAGCTAATGGAATTGGCTGCTTCAAGCAAAGGATTTCCTTCAATTTTGGCTCTTGATTACGACACTTTACAAAACCTTGAGTTGTTCCGAGGTCAGTAATGCTTGCTAAAATACCGTTAAATATATTCTGATTAAATACTGATAAGGATGCTTGTAGCATATTTAGAATCCTTCTCTTTATCTCTGTCTTTTCTCTCTAACAAAATTTCAAGAATCTGATTAAAGTTTTATGTGATTCAGACGCCTTGTGTGAATTCCCACCGAAGTCTGTACAACTGAAAATGCCTTTTGGCATCCAACCTTGGATGGGTTCAGAGGAAAATGTTGGCAACCTCATGATGGTAAACATTTGAACAAACGTTTCTTTTTGCTGTATATTACATGTTTTTGCATGAATAAACAGCAGAAGATAAGTTTCTGAAATAATGATTGCTTCATTCAGGTCTGGAAATTTTGCATCACATTTGCAGATATTCTTGGGCTTTGGCCTTTTACCCTTGATGAATTCCTACAAGCTTTGCATGACTATGTGAGTGAGGCTACACTTGGTTTTCATACTTGTGACTAGCCTATGTTATCTTGCCTGTTCCCTCTTTCTTTGTGCCCTCCATCTCCTGTGGCAAAAAAAGCCTGAAATTACTTCCCATATTTTTTTTTTCTTTTTCTTTTAAGATGTTAAACACACCCACCTCCGCTACGTGTGTCCCTTTTGCTCTCTTTCTGTGTGCGCACGTGCACATAATACATCTCAAAGATCATGTTCCCTTTTGCAGGATTCAAGACTGCTTGGCGAGGTACATATTGCAATTCTTAAACTAATTGTAAAAGATATTGAAGATGTTGTGAGAGCTCCTTCAGGTGGACCAGGCACAAACCAATATAGTGCTGTTAATCCTGAAGGCGGGCATCCTCATGTTGTTCAAGGGGTAGTTGTTCATTTCAGTGCTTCTAATTCTAACTTCCATTCTTTAGGGGAGAGAATTCTGAGATGGGGCCCAAATCTATGATTTATTCTCAAATTAAGACTTGATTTTTGTTGTCTCTCAGTTCGGGACCCCGTTTTTCAATTATTGTCAATTTAAGATTCATATTTCAAACTTCATTCTCAAATCAAGGTTTCAAATATCATTCAACCATTAATTAACTCAGTAAGAACTCACGGCCATCATTTTCTTTTATTTACTTTTCTGATTGGTTACAAAAATTGTTTTTTCATTATGGAAAACAATATGAATTCATACGTGAATATTAAGGATAGAAATTAAAAATCCAGTTTTATCTAGAATTTGAAATGTTAGATGTAAAAGAATTGATCAGCAATATATTTTAATCTTCTGACCAGATATAATTTGTTAAAATCATTTAAATAGATCAACATAAAATTATATTTTATTTCTATTTTTGAATTTTAAGTATGAATGACTTTTCATTCATTAAAAAAAATAAAAAAATCTTTGGTAGTTGTACAAAAAATTAAATAAAAAATGGTGGTTGTGAGCCCTTAATAATTAATTAATACCTCAATAATATTTGAAACCTTAATTTGAGAATGAAGTTTGAAATGTAAATCTCAAAATGATAACAATATTAAATTTGGGCTTCGAACAGAAAAACAATGAAAACCAAAGCTTAATTTGGAAACAAATCATAAATCTGGGCCCGATCTTGAAATTATTCTCCCTTGTTTAGGGTGTTGCAGTTATGTTCATTTTATAAACTTTAACAGGCATATGCGTGGGGTTTCGACATACGAAACTGGCAGAAGCACCTTAATCCATTGACATGGCCAGAAGTGTTGAGGCAATTCGCATTATCTGCTGGTTTTGGGCCACAGTTGAAGAAAAAGGGCATTGTTCGGGGCCCCTCAAACGACAATGATGAGGTACTACTTCTAATAAGCTGGATCAGTCTTTCTTGACTGTTCTCAAGTTTGTGCCTGTGTTGATATTACCAATAAGATCTGCATGTACTGTAAAATTGTGAATATATTGGCTTTCGCATAAATTCCATTGTCACTACTACATATCCTTGACCAGTCCTGCAAATGCCTCACTTACCATTCCTAATTGTTTTCAACTCTTCAGAATAAAGGTTGTGAAGAGATTGTGTCCACCTTGAGAAATGGTTCAGCTGTTGAGAATGCCGTTGCAATCATGCAAGAGAAAGGATTATCCCTTCAGCGCAAATCCAGGCACCGGTTGACTCCTGGAACTGTTAAATTTGCTGCTTATCATGTTCTTGCTCTTGAGGGAAGCAAAGGGCTAAATGTTATTGAACTTGCTGATAAGATTCAAGTAAGTAGTAGTTACAAATTTGTAATATCCTTTCTTGCTTCTTTTCTCCCTCCCCAAACTCTAAATCATTGTTTACTAGAAATCCGGGCTCCGAGACCTGACAACAAGCAAGACTCCAGAAGCTTCTATATCTGTTGCCTTGTCGAGGGATCCAGTACTGTTTGAAAGAATTGCTCCTTCTACATACTGTGTACGTCCAGCTTTCAGAAAGGATCCTGCTGATGCTGAATCAATAATTGCTTCAGCTAAAGAAAAAATACAGAGATATGCAAATGGTTTTCTGGCTGGTCAAAATGTTGACGAGGAAGAAAGGGAAGATGACTCTGATAGCGATGTTGGCGAGGGTACAGAAGTAGATGCCTTAGCTACCCCTTTGGTTGATACAAACAAAACTGGTGAATGTATCGAAATCGAGTCATGCTCTGGTAGTGGTAAAGACAAGCTGCTTTCTGACCCTGCTGCTCCCCCACCAAATGAAATTGGTAGTATTGGTAAGATATGTGTTTCTTGTGGGATATTACTGATTCCTGCTTTCACCAATTATGAAAACTTGCAAAGGACTATCTTTAATCATTTCAATTGATGTTTCTGAAGATATTGTAGAGGGACATCCTGAACAAGGTGTTGAGATTGATGAAAGCAAGTTGGGTGAGCCTTGGGTCCAGGGACTCACAGAAGGAGAATATTCAGATCTATCGGTCGAGGAGCGTCTCAATGCCCTTGTGGCCTTGATTGGCATTGCAAATGAAGGGAACTCGATTCGTGTAATTCTTGAGGTCTGTGATTTTATAGAGTTCATGAAATAGTTGTGTAAATTTTGATATGAAGCTTCTAGTTTTGCACAATCTTATGGAAATTTCGTGCAGGAGCGAATGGATGCTGCAAATGCTCTTAAAAAGCAGATGTGGGCTGCAGCTCAGCTGGACAAAAGGCGATTGAGGGAGGAAATCATTACCAAGCTTTATGATTCTTCTTTCAATGCTGCTGGAGAGAGTGGCTTGAGTCCATTAGTTGCTGTGGAGAATAAAATGTACGACCTTTCAGCAACAAATATTGGGAAAACTGAAATGGCAGAGGATACTCAAAATTCCATTGATAATCTGGCTCCGGATGCATCCATGGGTCAGTTCATTTCTCCAGCTCAGAACGGACATTCGACAGAAAGGTCTCGCCTGCAGCTGAAGTCTTATATAGGCCATAGATCAGAGGAACTTCATGTCTACAGGTCCCTGCCTCTGGGTCAAGACAGAAGGAGAAATCGTTATTGGCAGTTTATTGCTACAGCTTCTTGCTTTGATCCTGGTTCCGGTAGAATTTTCGTTGAGTCGCCCAATGGCAGTTGGAGACTTATTGATACTGAAGAGGTAGTTTCATATTTGCAAAGATTTTTCCTTATATCTCATTCTCTCTAGCTTTCCATATATTTCTGTGAATTCTTCGTTTGTGAAAAGGATGGATATGTTTATGCTGGAGTAATAATAATCAACTATGTTGTCACTTTGCCTTAACATTGGATGAGATGCTGTTAGATATTTGACCTGGAATAAAAATCCTGAATCCTTCTTTGTTGGATCTATCTCGTTCAATTTGTTCTATAATGCTATTACAGAAACACCTTTTGAGTATTTTACTATATCTTATTTTGTTCAAGCCTTTGATTTTGTATAATAATCCAATTAAGATTTTTATGCAGGCGTTTGATGCTCTTCTGACATCTTTGGACACCCGTGGGACCAGAGAATGCCATTTGCAAATAATGCTGCAAAAGATTGAAGCCTGCTTCAAGCAGCGTCTACAAAGGAATCGGTTATTCCCCAACATCTCGGACGACAACAGGGACAAGGCAGGACAAGAAGCCGAGAGCCCCAGTAGTGCAGTTTTTAATATAAGCTCTGATGGGCCAGAACCATTATCTTCCTTCAGAATCGAGACAGGAAAGAATGAGACCGAGAGAAAGGTCTTTCTGAAGAGATACAAAGACTTACAGGCTTGGATATGGAAAGAGTGCTTTAGCCCGTTGGTTGTAAGTGCCATGGCATATGGGAATAACAGGTGCTTGCCTGTGTTGGGAGTATGTGAGATTTGCCTTGATACGTACGATTCTGTGGACATTTGCCATTCTTGCCATGAAATTCAAAGCAAGGCTGTGGAAAGCGGAAGTTTTTCGAAGCAGTTCAATGGAGAAACTAATATTGTTGATGGGATGGGCTTAACTATGTCAGACTGGTCTCCATTGGGAATCAGGTTGATCAAGGCCATTCTATCTTCGTTTGAGGTAAAATAATATTTAAATGACCGAATTTTTAACACATCTGGTCATTTATTTTTTCAAATGTCAACAAATTTTATAAAATGTTAAAATGGCAGGCTGCTCTTCCTGCTGAGGCTCTTCATTCTTCCTGGACTGAAGACTGTAGGAAAGCGTGGGGCTTCGCGCTGCAGAAATCGTCGTCCATCGAGGATCTCCTACAGGTTTGTGCAGAAAGATAATTTTATAAGAAAACATTATTTTATCCTGAATTTTCTTTTCCAAGTTTACCCTAAACATCGTTTGATTCAGGCAATTTATTTTGTTAGCCTCTGTATTTATTATGTTTTCATTTCTTGGTACAAAAAACCTTGCAGATCCTTACTCAGCTCGAGGCTGCTGTTAAACGTGATTATCTGTCTGAAGATTTTGAGACCACAGAAGAATTGCTATGCTTAGATTCATCGAGAGTTGCTTCTGGTGAATTTAGTTACCCTGGTGGACGTGTTCCTCAACTCCCTTGGATCCCAAAGACTTTAGCTGCCGTGGGTCTGAGGCTTTTGGAGCTTGACGGGTCAATCTTCTATACTGCGAACCAGAAGGCCGAGTCCCTCGATCGAAAGAAATTGGAAGGCCTTCCAGTTGTCTCTCTCTCTCTCTCTCTGTCTACAGTAGTAATTCTCTTATTTCATCCACATTTTCATATGACCATATATATAAACTCAATTTCTACCTCATACAGATATACGGCCACCCGAAGGATGGCCTAAAGGCTGAAGCTTTGGGCCCCGACAGGCTCGGATTCATAAAAGAAGAAAACTTGGAAAACCTTCGAGACATCACCCCCACCAGCCGCGGACGAGGTGGTTGGCCTCGTGGTAAGTCTCAGAAGAAGGGCACAGGCCCATTACCACGGACCGCCAAGCAGAGCAGCAGCATGAAACAAAACGAGACGCTGGCCCAGATCCTCATGCAGCAAGGGATGAGGGAACCGGGGCAGAAGAACGTGCGTGGCCGGAGGACCGTCCGGAGGAGACCGGAGAAGAAGGCCGAAAACGAGACCTTGCAGGATTATTTGGACGAGAAGAGCTCTTTTCCGAGGAATTCGGGTCGGGAGAGGGCTAGTGATTTTAGAGGTAGGAATAGTAGTAGTAATGTTATGGTCGAGAATAATGAGAGCAGTAGTAGTAGCAGCGGTATGGAGGAAGAAGCTGGCAGGGATTCAGATTATGATGATGTGAACGAGAATTTGAGCGGATACGAGAAGTGGGGCATGTCGGGGTATGGTGGAGTTGAGGTTGGTGGTTTGAACAGAGATGATGAGATGATGAGTGAGGAGGAGGATGAAGAAGAAGATGATGTGAATGGTTATGATGAAGAAGATGATGGTGGGAATATGGAGGAGGGAGAAGGATATATGGGATTTATCAACTATGATGAAGAAGAAGATGAGGATGATGAAGGGCAGGGAAATCGGGTCGAGCGTTCGGATTCAGAGGAGTCGGAGGATTACAGTGACTGAACCGCACACAAGTTAGTTGTTTTTTTTTTTTAAAAAAAAATGTTTAAAAGGAATTCTTTCAGGATGCAGCTACAGAGTAGTTTGTTTGTGGCTGGCCTGGTGTAAAATTATAAAGCAACAGAAAGTGTTAGCTTTGTTTGTTGTGGGTATAGTAAATTGAGGATGTGAGATGTTTGCTGTTAATTTATAGTTTGCAACCGCAAAAGTGCAAAATCATCATTCTTTGGGCTGTTCTTTACATGTGTTGCATCTTTTTATACAATCATCGTTTTGACCCTTAAAAACAGAAATCCAGTTAAAGTCACGAATTTTCGGCCCATCAATTTGCGAACGATTCAATTCAAAACAATTTTGAGGAAATTGCATACCAACCCATTTAAATCATATTACAATTCTTTACTCAATATATACTTATTTTTAAAATTATTTAAAAAAATTACAAATATTTTCAATTATACCAGAATTCAAATTTTAGTGACTTATCATTTAATTAAATTACCTAAAAAAGTTGCAAATATTTTATACCAGAATTCAAATTTTAGTGACTTATCATTTAATTAAGGAAGAAACTAATTTCCCTTTACGCCGCTGTCAAATCAGATTTCCCTTCTGTTTATCAATTGAGCAATCAGAGAAGAGGATTTCATATTTCTCTCAAAATCTCACCATCGCAGCGACGAGAATGAGATAGACCGAGCAGTTGTTCACGATGGCATCCTTCGCCGATAATCATCAAGCAGCAGCAGAAACTGGCGGTGATTCCGAGTAGCAGCAGCCCCATCGGTCACCGTCCATCTGCGCGCCTCCGACGACCCTCGAGCAACGAGTAGACCCTAGTCGTTCACGTCGTTAAGCGAGCAGATTATGGGAGTTTGTTTCACGCCACCGACATCGAAATAGCCATGTTCCATCGGTTTCTTTCCGCCATCGAAACAACCATGTTCCGTCGGTTTTTTTATTTTGATTTCTGTTTTTTGTAACCTGTTTGCTCTTTTTTTT
>CACSLK010016728.1:1545387-1563902 GCA_902706635.1 Striga hermonthica
AACATATTTTTAATTATAGAAGAATTCGGTCACAAGGATTAGCTGCACTCTCTGGAGTAGGTAGCTCTTTCCCTTCACAGTCTCCAACATGCGAATTTTATTTTATTTTTTTTATTTTTTTTAAGATACGACCAATAATCCATTTATCGAGTGAAAAAATGCACCACTACAACTTCATGCCTTCAACAAATATACCGTTTATGCAATAATGATGCAAATATGAATGAAAAGAAATAAAAAAATACATGTATGCAAAAACTCGTGTTACAACGATGATGCACCGTGAAAGTTGCAACACGATTCCTATTCTAATTCAAACAATGCAAAAATCGAGAGATTTCCTTAAGTTAGAAAACCCCTCATAATCTAATGTCTTGGTGAATATATCGGCTAAATGATTCTCGGTCCCTATGTACTCAATGCAAAATATGTATTTCTCAACTAGATCCCGAATAAAGTGATGTCTTATATCTATGTGTTTTGTGCAAGAATGTTGAACCGGATTTTTTGAAATATCAATTGCACTCTTGCTATCACAATCTACGGAGAAATCACTATGTCGACAATAATTCTCAATCATTTGATTTATTCGTAAAAGTCGACAATAAGAAAAGTTTGATTTCATATCATGCAAAGACACCATATTATTCACAAGAATTTTCTCAAAACGATTATCATTAACATTATTGAAAACACCACACAACTTTCTTACCATTAGATGAAACAATCAACCATTTGTTACCTCACCAAAAGATCGCGACAATGGAAGAGATCTACGAACTACTCTTCTCCGATCAGGAACATCATAATCAGATCTTGTCTCAGCCTAAAAAATGGTATTTTGCTCGTCAGAGATACGTGTCGCTACAGATGCTGTGTCTGGTGTTGTGTCAGGTGTCATGACATCGGGGGCGACATCAGGGACGACACTTGGAGCAGCACTACATACCGGAAGGTCCATCAAGTCTTGAACGTCATCTTCAGCATTTTTGACCCGATAACAATTTTGGGTAGTTCGTACACCTGCCAAAATACATAAATTAGACTCATCAAAAACTTCACAAGACTTACTATCAAATTTAACATGGAGATTATCATCACAAAGTTGACTTATTCTAATCAAGTTAGCCTTAAGTCCATCAACCAAAAACACATTCAGGAGCTTTGGGAGGACTTCAACGTTGAGCGTTCCACGTCCGATAATGTTTCCATGTTCACCTCCTCCGTATGTAACACGCCCACCTTCACAAGGTTCTACATTGGATAAGAACTCACGAGTGCCGGTCATGTGACGCGAGCACCCACTATCAAAGTACCACGATCCTGCAATATTAGACTTCAAAGAGGTATGAATAACATTGCATTTCAACTCAGATTTTGGAACCCAAACAAACTTTGATTTATTTTTAGTTCTAGTTCCGTGGTTTATGGGCATATTTCGAGATACGGGAGGTACCACTGGGTCAAAAGACCTATCAAATGAATGCAATTTATAACAATAAGGTCTAATGTGCCCGGTGCATGACAATAATGGCAAACATACCGACGCCTTCGTTGTTTAGTATTCTTAAAACCCTTAGGCGTGGATTTTGAGGACTCACATGTTTCCTCCGATGGACGAACAAATATAGTAGGCTTAAAACCAAGTCCCGCTTTCTTATGATTATGTTCAAGAGCAGCTAGGACATCCAATTGACTCTTACCGGTGTTAAGTCGTTGGAAGGTCTGACGGGAGTATTCAAGTTCCTCTCTTACCTTCACCAACTTTTGGTCATGACCAGAGATGGTCACTTCCAATTGGGTTACGTAGACTTCAAAGCATCATTCTCCTCTTCCAACTTTTTAGCCTCTGACTTCATCCTCTTATTCTCATCCTTTAGCTTATTGTTCTCCTTCTCGAGCCTATCTGCATCCCAGACGGCATCTATATAGCGTTTATGAAGTTCCACGTACACTTCTTCATGATCATCAAACCTAACAAATTGAAGGCTGCTCGGAGGACCTAAATCCCTGCCTGAAGCATCACAAAACAAGGAGTTAAAGCAAAAAAATTCAGAATTTTCATTTTCATACCTGCCAGGTGTCATGACACTTCGGGCAACATTTCGTCTGACACCTGCTGGACTGATTTTTCTTGACCTCGATTCGTTCATGGTTATCTTAATATCAGATCCGGAGGCAGTTTGAGGTTCATACTCAACCGAGGATTCCTCGGATGCATCATATTCATCATATTTCATCGTCTCGTTGGATGACTTTGGCCGGTTCGGAACAAGTGTGGGTAACGGAAACCCCGTAAACTTCATACGTACCTAAAAAATCAGAATCACACTTATTAAATTAAGTGACCCGCTCTGATGCCACTTGTTAGAATTTTAGGTACGTAAATATTCAGATTTCACACGAAAATCAAGAATTAAAATACGCAGCGGAAAATAAATAAATACGAACGATTCAAAAAATTAGTCTACAAGTTAAAATACTTGTAGACTAAGGCCACATGCCAAAAATTCACTAGAACAAATCAATTGTAGAGTTTTTCATCCAATCCAAAAACATCTAGTGAACTACGAAAAATAAAACGCGAGTTTAAACGAGATGCTCTCTATCAAATCAAACTATCAAAAAGCGAATAACAAAATAATCCCAAGAGTGATTTGACAGTAGCAATAAAGAACACAAGCCCAGAAGATCCTTGTCGTCAAACTTCTTGCTTGTCTGTGTTCTTCTCCGAAAATCAATTCCAATCAAAAGAGACCAAGCTGCTCGATTTTATCTCCATGCCAATGCTCCCAGCAAATAAATGTGATGCTCCTTTTTCAATTGCCACCCACCAAAAACTTTGCTGCTTGAAATTCCTTTTCCAATCACATTAATCTGCCTGGCCAATCAAAATGAGTGTTGATCTTGGCTTAAATAAAAAATTCACGCAACACTCGTTTTTCTTCTTGCTTTTTGCCCAAGAAAAATAAAATCCCAATAAGAGAATCTCTTCCTTCGTATCTCTTCCTTTCCTAGTAAGAGACCTAGTAAGAGAAGGAAACCAAATAATAAAAAGAAACCATATAACAATAAAATTCTCCCAAATATAAAAGCTAATAAAAATATATATATATATATAAATAAATCAGAAAAGCAAAATAAAAAATTAACCAAAAATATGATTTAACATTTAGTATTACAAATTTTTAAGATATACTGTCATTGTATCTTCTAATTACAAGCATCTCCAAAATCCAAACTCCCTTTCGCACTATAAGCTATGGTTATGAGCCGCAGATATATTACTGTAGGCAATCACAACAACGATTTTATACCCGAATAGTAGACCAACAAACACCTCCAAATGGACACCACAACTAAGAACAGAACATCTACAAAACAAAATACAAAAGCAATTTCCTCAAAAATACTCACGACGAAAACAATTTCTTTATGCCAGATTTTTGTTCGCTCGTCAGCCTAGTTGGAACCTTAATGTCGAACTTGATCCTCAAACTCCCTCTTTTACTAGGCTCCTTAGGAATAGGCATACCTTCTCGAGGCACGATTTCCTCATAGTTGGGATTAATCACAGCGTTTATAGGTATAGTGAGTTTTCTACCATCAAGTGCCGCGAGGTGGACTGTGTAGCCCGTTAAAGCCTCGACAAGAGATATTTTCTGAGTGACGACAAGGTCATTTCCATCTCTAGTGAACACACTATGCGGCTTCTCATCAATTATGAAGACCAAGTCTGAAGGGATGATGTTGGGCTGCTCGTTTCCTTTCTCCGGTAACGTGATTTTAGTCCCCTTTTTCCAGCCGGGTTTTATGTTAATCGTCAGGATTTCTTCAACTGGTAAGGTTTTCCTGCACAATAGATGAAATTATACTAAATTGTGAACTCGTTTGATCATTTCAAGTCACAAGCTATGGCTAAAACGGAACAGATTGGTCAAAAGTCATCTAGTTGCATTTTCCCAAGGTTGAATATGGAATTCAAATGAATCAACTAAAGGAGGAAGAGTTTTTTTCTTTTATTTATTTATTTCAATGATCTGCAATAAGTAGCCATGAATCTGCAGGTCAGAGTTTCTCAGGACAGATCACTTCTAGTCAAAAATCCAAAGTACGACAGTTTCATGAAGATGGGTCACCATGTCGACACACTTAGGATATAATAATATAAACACGCACGCACACACACACCAGAACATCGAGTCGACTTCAAGTGTTGTTTACCCGATACAATCAATTTTTAAACGTGTGCAAGTACACTTATTCTAGACAAAATTTTACTCTATGTAATTCACACATTTTTTTGGTTAATCTGATGCTATTATACTTTTTCCGTATTTATTTATTTATTTATATATTACAAATTAATCAGTTGGTTGGTTTGCAATGTGGTTATGTAATATTTGAGTTCGAGAATTTTTGACAATTATATTTTGGTTATCTGTTATTAATTGTGCATGTTTTCATGGCATATTTCTCACCAAAGACAAGACACCATAGACATTACAAGAAAGGCTAACAAAAGAAATAAGTCGGTACTCAGCTTTGACAAACAATAATCAAGAACTTCATCAAATAAAGCCACAAATCAAACATAACAGGAGATTGAAAACATACCCACTTGCATCATATATCTCTCTAGAAATTTTCATCCTCTTCGCGGCTCCTTTGTACAGTTCCTCCAAGCTGCAAGGCAACGTCTGCTCGATTGGTGCAACCTTTCTTGAACCCATACTCATCGGTCTACCCTCCCCAAAAGAGCAAAAGACGTCATCACCGAACATTGATCCACCGGAAAATCTCGAACCACCCCTCATTCCATTACCACTACCCATCCCCCCAAACAGGCTCGAAAATCCAAAAAACTCGGTAAAAATATCATTTGCATTTCGAGGGTTGAATCTGAATACATTCGGCCCATCCCCCGTTTGGAAGAATGATGCACCACCGGGACCGCCAGCATCCGGTGGCGGCACTTGGCCTTTGAGGCCCTCTTCGCCATATTGATCGTAAATCGTTCGCTTTTTGTGGATCACTCAAAACCTGTAAAGAAAATCAGAAAATGGATTATCAAATCCCTTCTCCCCAGATTCAAACAAGTGATTGGTAATAACAAATTCCTTCCTACACCAAACAACGATTGCACGAAAACAAAACCCAATAATATATTTACTCAGAACATTTTCCTTCAGGCATGTGCACAGACAGACGTAGACAATGTTTTATAACGCGATTTTTACACCAATTATGTATCCAATGTAATTTGTTTCCATGTAGTTATTTTACTTTTATAAAATATAATTCATTTATGGTGTTATAGGATATAGTAAAACAACAATTTATACGTTTTTGTAAAAAAAAAATAATTTACAATGTGATAGGATATAGTAAAATAATAGTTGATAGTAATTTATAGATTATAATATGTAAGTAAATGAATATAAATTGTTAGCATAAAATCATTGGCATGAAGTCTTCCACTGTCTACGTGGATCGTACATGCAGCTACATTTAATCAAGCTTTCTTTTATTTCTCTTTTATCTATTTTTACCCATGAGGGTATTTTAGTCTTATCTCATTGCTTCTAGGTTAGGTTAAAGAGAAGGTATATAAATACCAACTTTGTCTCCAGATAGGGCAACATGCATTATAGCCACTCATTGTAATTTCCCGCAGCTCAATGAAAATACTGTGAATGAGTTTTTCTTCATCGTCTATTATGTTTGTTCGATCTCCTCCATCATGGTATCAGAGCGGGGATTAATTCTCTGTCTCTGATCCATCTTGATCCTTCAATGGAGGAAACAATCAATTCTTCATCTTCTCAGCCGATCGAACTCCATAACCAAATCATTTCAACCAAACTCAATGATGAAAACTTTCTCATCTGGAAACAGCAGGTTCTAATCACAGTAAGGGGCCACGGTCTAGAGGGATATCTTGATGGAACTATCATCATCCCAGCTCGTTTTATCCCAGCAGAGCAAGAGGGCTTGTTGAAGGTAAACCCAGACTACACTTTTTGGCAAAGGCAGGACCAACTCTTAGCCTCTTGGCTCTTATCCTCACTCTCAGAAAGTCTCTTGGTCTCGATTGTTGGTTTAGAGACATCCTATGACATATGGCAGACTCTTCAATCGACCTTTTCCAGCCAAACAACTGCAAGAAAGATGCAATACAAGATTCAGCTTCAAAATCTTAAGAAAGGAAGCATGAACATGAGAGAATATCTCAACAAGGTCAAGAGTTGTTGTGATGCTCTAGCTAGCACAGGAGAAAAGATGAAAGAGATAGATCAGCTGATGTATGTCTTGGGAGGTTTAGGAAGCGAGTATGATGCTGTGGTGGTGGCAATTACTGCCAAAGGAGACACCCTTGTTCTAAAAGATGTCATATCTCTCCTTCTCAGCTATGAAAGCAGGCTTGAGGCTAATGCCAAGCTCTCAGTTGACAACGTGATACCTAATGCTAATGTCACTTTTGCCAGAGGAAGAGGAGTCTCCTCAAACCACTCTCAAAGAGGAAGAGGTGGACAATCTTCTCGTGGTAGAGGATCTTATAGAGGAAGGGGAGGAAGAAACTATGGCAATAGGGTAGTCTGCCAGATCTGTGGCTATGGAAATCATACAGCAGACAAATGTTATCATCGTTTTAACTCTGAATTTATTCCTAAGCAAGCCACAGATTCTTCAAGACACTCCTCCCCAGATTCTTATGGCAGAGGTTACAACCAAAGCTCAGCAATGCTCACCACAGCAGACCAAAACTCAGAAGTCAATTGGCTACCTGATACAGGTGCCACACATCATGTGACAAATGATTTTGCCAATCTCAACATTGGCTCTGAGTATGCAGGCAGCAATAAGTTGCAAGTTGGAAATGGACCCTCTCTTGATATAGCACATATTGGTAACTCATGTTTTCATACTCTTCATGACAAACCTCATATTTTTCAACTTAATGATCTTCTTCATGTGCCAGCTATCACTAAGAATTTACTTAGTGTGTCTCAGTTTGCAAAAGACAATGGTGTTTACTTTATTTTTTATCCCTCTTATTGCCTTGTCAAGGATCAAGCTACAGACCGGGTTCTTCTCACAGGGAAGCTTAAGGATGGCTTATATCAATTCAATCTCAAGAAAGCTCTACCATCTAACAAGATCAGTAATGTTGCAACTTCCTTTGCTAAGTTTTCTGTCTCCAGTGATGTTGACACTGGTCCATCTCTAAATCATGTGTCTTGCAGTACTTTTTCTGCTTCTTTTAATAATTTGGACACTTGGCACAAAAGATTTGGACATCCATCTCTTGATGTAACTAAGAAGGCTCTTTTGCAGTCTGGTTTATGCTTTGTTAATGATGATGCTTCTTATTTCTGTGATGATTGTGCTAGAGCTAAGTCACATAGATTACCCTTTTCTCCTCACACTCATGTCACTACTGCTCCTCTACAACTTATTCATACAGACCTCTGGGGTCCATGTCAAACCATTAGCAGTAATGGCAGCAAGTATTATGTGGCTTTTCTTGATGACTTCACCAAGTACACTTGGGTGTATTTTTTAAAACAAAAATCAGACATTACTGCTGCTTTTCTTCATTTTAAGAATCAAGTAGAAAATCAGTTTGACTTGAGGATCAAGATGGTTCAGAGTGATGGTGGCACTGAATACAAACCACTCTTTCCTTTATTCAATGAGCATGGCATAGTTCATCAAGTTTCTTGCCCCTACACCCCTCAACAGAATGGTACTGTTGAAAGAAAGCACAGACATATCGTTGAGGTCTCTTTAGCCTTAATGTCACATTCTGGAGTTCCCAAACACTATTGGGATGATTGTTTTGGCACTGCAGTTCATTTAATTAACAGAATGCCTAACAAAACTATTGGTTTCAAGTCACCTTTTGAAGCTTTGTTTCACAGATCTCCCTCCTATTCTCACTTCAAGGTTTTTGGTTGCAAAGCCTACCCCTTTCTAAGGCCTTACAACTCAGACAAACTGGACCAAAGGTCCCAACCTGGAATTTTTCTTGGTTATAGCAATCTTCATAAAGGCTACAAAATACTCTTGTCCAATGGTAAGATAATCCACTCCAGACATGTTATTTTTCAAGAAAATGTTTTCCCCTTTCTCAAGGATTCTTCTCTGCCACATTCTTTTTCTCCAGATTCCTTAACTACTCCCATTCTTCCCACTCCATCAACTCCATCAATTCCACCAAACCCCCCTACACCCATAACAAAGCTCCACTCTAATATTACCCCACCTCATACACATCCTCAGCCCACTCACCAAATGACCACAAGGTCTAAAGCTGGGATTTTCAAACCTAAAGTGTATACCTCTTCTTTAGAACCTCAGTCCCATTCTGAGGCCTTACAATCTTTACCATGGAAACAGGCAATGCATTCAGAATATTCAGCTCTTCTAAAAAATCACACTTGGACTCTTGTCCCTCCTCCTCCTAACACTAATATAGTGGGTTGTAGATGGGTATTCAAACTTAAAACCAACTCTGATGGTAGCATATCCAAGCACAAGGCAAGGCTTGTGGCTCAAGGTTTTACTCAGATTCCAGGTATTGACTTCATTGATGTTTTCAGTCCTGTGATAAAGCCTGCAACAATCAGACTCATCATTTCCATAGCTATTTCAAAAGGCTGGCAGCTTAGACAAATTGACATTGATAATGCCTTTCTCCATGGCACTCTAGAACCTGAAACATCAATTTTCATGAAACAACCACCTGGTTTTGAAGTTCATGGCAAAGAATCTCATGTCTGCAAGCTCAACAAGGCTCTTTATGGTCTTAAGCAAGCCTCCAAGGCTTGGTTCACTAAACTCAATACTGTTCTGCAAACTCTTGGTTTCTCTAGTTCCAAGAATGATACATCATTGTTCTTCAGACATCTTCATGGCTCTATCATTTATGTTCTTGTTTATGTTGATGACATGATTGTCACAGGTAGCTCCTCCTCTGAGGTGGATATTTTTATTTCTCAGCTTTCCAAGTTCTTCTCCCTCAAAGATCTTGGCACTCTCCATTATTTTTTGGGTCTTGAGGTTCATTCCACTTCTTCTGGTCTTCTTTTAAACCAAACCAGATATCTTCTTAATCTTCTTGGAAGGATCAAAATGGACAAGGCCAAACCTATGTCCACACCTATGATTTCTCACCCTCCCTTATCCAAAACCAAAGGTTTTCCTTTTTCTGATCCCACACTTTACAGACAGGTTATTGGCTCTCTTCAATATCTTACTTTGACTAGACCAGACATTTCTTTCTCTGTAAATAAGCTTAGCCAATTTATGCAAAACCCCTTAGACTCTCATTGGAAGGCTGTTAAAAGACTCCTTAGATACCTATGTTGTACTCTTGATCATGGTCTGCACTTCACTAAATCTTCCCATCTTACCATGACTGCCTTCTCAGATTCTGATTGGGCCTCAGATCCAGATGACAGAAAATCCACCTCAGCACATTGTGTTTTCTTTGGCCACAATCTCATCTCTTGGTGTTCTAAGAAGCAACACACAGTCTCTAAGTCCAGTGCTGAGGCTGAATATAGAAGTCTAGGTCTTGCTATGACTGAGGTGCTTTGGCTTCAATCATTACTGCATGAACTTCACTTTTCTTCACCCATCCCACCAGTTATTTGGGTTGATAACTTAAGTGCTGTTTTCATGGCCTCGAATCCTGTTGTTCAGGCTCGCACCAAACACATCGAAGTTGATCTTCACTTCATCAGAGACAAGGTACAATCCAAGAGTATACTTGTTCATCATATTCCTGCTTATGATCAGCGAGCAGATGCTCTCACAAAGCCGCTGTCTGGCCAATCCTTCACTCGCTTAAAGCAGCTCTTGAATGTTCTGTCTTTATCCTCGCTTGGATTGCGGGGGGGTGTTAGCATAAAATCATTGGCATGAAGTCTTCCACTGTCTACGTGGATCGTACATGCAGCTACATTTAATCAAGCTTTCTTTTATTTCTCTTTTATCTATTTTTACCCATGAGGGTATTTTAGTCTTATCTCATTGCTTCTAGGTTAGGTTAAAGAGAAGGTATATAAATACCAACTTTGTCTCCAGATAGGGCAACATGCATTATAGCCACTCATTGTAATTTCCCGCAGCTCAATGAAAATACTGTGAATGAGTTTTTCTTCATCGTCTATTATGTTTGTTCGATCTCCTCCATCAAATATTCATTGGAATTTCTAACGGAAATTTTTGCTGTTGCAATTTTTCGTTGGATTTGAAGTGTTTTCTTGTAGTGACCTATGCTCGTGCCGGTCAAATGTAACCGGGTAGGTCGGGTCCGCGTTGGGTCAGAGTTGGGTCGTCATTTTTTTTTAAAAAAAAATATATAGAACATTATTAAAAAAATTAAAAAATGGGGACTGGGCCCGGCCTGCCGGGCCAGGGTCATGAAAGAATGACCCGCAACGGCCCGTCGAAACTCCTCTCCGACGACCGAGATAGGCTGAGCTCCCCGCAACTGCCCGTCGAAACTCATGAAAGAATGACCCCGCAAACGGACTCCTGTCCGTTTTCTGCTACCCAACTTAATGGTGACGACCGAGACAGGCTGAGCTCCCGTGGCTGGCAGGGTGGGAACAGGACCGCGGATGTTATCCACGACCGGTGGCCAGCGGCACCACGGAATTAAGATATTTGGATGGGGATATTTGGTTGCGTAAAGAAGAAAATTACATGCATATTGAGTTTTTAACTTTTACCTGTTGAAATTTCGCACTTAATAGGGAGATTTAATGAAAATTGCTTGTGTACGTGAATTTGGTTGGGAGTTTTGAGGGAACGGTGTATCTGTAGTGTTATATTTAGGGAAAATGCTACAATCCCGTTACGGAACTATTTCATCGGGGTTCGTAATTGTTAGATCAACTATTCTCGACGATTACATAATAATCTAACGGTTACAAATCCCGACAGAATGAAATCGTAACGGGACTGTAGTATTTCCTATATTTTGTGGTGGTAAATAAGTGATGGAGTTTAATCTATATCTATATAATTGATCAATTTATTTTATTATAATTGTCATAATTTTTTCCTCCCAAATATTTAGGCCAAGTTTTGACAATTACCACTCGGCATTAGTTTATTAAATAAAACTAAAATCGATTAGTTCACTAAAAAATTGAGAAAATTTATATCAATTATTGATTAAATAAAAATTTGATCTCAAAGAGTCGTGCATGTCTTTATTTCTTTTTTTTAATAATATACCCAAATATATATTTTTTTTAGTACAAGTTTTGTTTTGATGGTTGGGTGAATTTTTTTCTTTTTTAAAAAAATGGACAACAAAATATTAAACTTTATTTGTGATAAAAATAAAATTTAAACTATATATTTTTAATAAAAATAAACAAAAATTACACTCAAGTAACATAAGTGACATTTGGTAATCACTAAAATGATATATAGGTTGATAAAGATCGATATTTATATCTATATAATGTACCTATATATATTACCAGACATCATTGACATAGTTTTGGGCATGAAAAAACTTTTGTTAATGTTTCATATATAATTAAGCTCTATTTATTAGCAAACTTTACATATGAAAAAATAGTTATTTTCTTCTTTACACAATGGCTATTACACATTAAATATAAGTTGACTTAATTAGAATGATTGATTGATTACAAGTATTTTTAATAAGACCATAATACCAATTTCGTAATAATTTTGGTTACGTAATTTTAAAATAAAATGTATTCATTATAATTGTAATAATTAATTCGATTAATTTAATTAGTATTTCATGGTTGTAGATGTGATTTATGTTCACCAATCAAAAGCAGTTACGATATATAATAACATGACTTAAATAATTATGTTTGAATTATATTAGCTTAACGAATAATTTAAAATATTGATAAACTTTTATAGAATGTATTCAACTTAATTGTGAATAAATTAAAACGCTCTTGAATATATCTTTTGTATTAATAATACTACTTAAAAATTAAAGTATATATTAGTAAATTATCTTTTGATGGTCAGTGAAATTAAGAATTATAAATTTCACATTAAAATATTTATATACATAACAAAATATTAGTCAAGGTGTTAAAAAATAAATTTTTTATTATATACTATTTTATAAAGAAAAACAAGTAAATAAAATTATATAGTCATGTAATAATAGAAATTATAGCTTCGTAGTCATTGAAATATATCATATATCAAAATTCTTAATTTTTTTTATTAATTAAATTATTAATATGTTATAAAAATATAAATTAATAACTAAATATAGACAACAAAACATTAAATTCAAAATAAAATATTTACCATGAAATTTGTGTTTCACAAGAGATAAAAGTTGCTAAAATTAAAAGTTAATTATCATAAGTTAGTATTTCATGAAATTAGGAATATTATAGGGAAAATTAATTTTATGAATTAAGCATTAGTCAATTATCGAGCAATACGTAAATTATGAATTGCTGAAATAAGATTAATATAATCGATAATTATATAAGTACATACAAGTAATTTGTAAAAAAATTATTATATTATAAATATTACACTTTTATAATGTTTTATAAACTAATAACTAATAAAATTCACACCTACAAAAATAAATAAAAATATTTTGAATATATATATTATATTATTACAGACTTGATATATTGTGTCGAATAAAATTGGCATATTATTTAAAATATTTGATAATAAATATTTTCTATATTATGTCTCGTGCATCGCATGAGTTACAACACTGGTTCATTTTATGTGTATTTCTGAGCCAGCCCGACATGGTTTTCCTGTTGCAATGTTCGAGGATTCAAGCACGTTGAAGAGTTTTGAAAGTGTTTGAACTTTGAACTGCTCATATTATATTATTGGGAAATTTAAAATTTTACAGTTTCGTTACGGAATCATTCGGTCGAGATTTGTAACTGTTACATCATTCTGTAACCATTAGATATAGTTCCGTAACGAAATCATAGCATCTCTTTGTGTTTCCATTTTGTTTTTTTGTTATTTTTCTCTATGAATAAGATAATCCCAAATCCAAATCTCACTTATCGCTTCATCTACCTCGCCACATTCTGGATCAAAAATCTCCAAATTCCAGGCCATGGATAACACGAGCTGGGATCAAAAGATCCACGCCATGACCCACATCTTTACCACCCCAACAACCTCGCCGTCCCTCCACTCCCAGCTCTTCATAGCCTCCCAAATCCCCTGCTACATCCACTGGGACTACCCGCCGCTCCTCTGCCGCCGATCCCCCGCCGGCCCATCTCCTCCGCCGCTCGTGAAGTGGGCCGTCCTCCGGTTCCTGAAGCAGGCGTCGAGGTTCGGGCTTCCCGAGACCTCGTGGCGGTCCAAATGCCCGTACCAGGTGCCGCCGCCTCTCGTTCCGGCGAAGGGTTTAGAAGAGGCGCGATGGGGCGAGGAGGAGAGGATAAGGTACGTGCGGCGGAGGTTGAGGAGGGAGAGGCTGGGGATTAAGGTACACCCTTTGATAGGGATCGTCGTGCCTAATCTCCTGTTGCTCGCTACTTTGCTCTGGGATCCAATGGCGTCCGATGTCACCTGAAAAAGGTCTATTTTTATGTTTGGTCTTTCTGTTTTCTGGTTATCATATGTAAATTTCCTTCTTGTTCTCGTAGAAAAGGAGAAAGTGCAAATTGTGTGCACTGCCATTGAAGTGATTAGCACCAGTAATCTGTTCATAGCTTGTAAAATATGCCTGCCTGCCTAGCAAAACTTAATCACTCTCTGTAGTACATTAACTTCAGAAACACTCGCTACAATATTAACATGTTTCGCCCACACATTTTCGTTGATATATAATTCTCTCTTACAAAGTTACATAATCTGTCGAAAGAATTTCATCAGAATAACACCACTTGACTGCTTTCTTGATGGTAACTGTTCTTTTTTGCCTTCGTTATATACGTTATGAATGAACGGGGAATTTGTTCCTGTAGTGTGTATCGTATGATATCTACTGTTCGTTTTGTTTCTTAGACTTTGTTTGGCCGTATGCGCTTCTGATTTCTTAAGTTATGCAGGAATCTGAGATAACCAGCTTTCAATATGAAGAGGTAACATAATCTGTAATGATAATAACTTTCGCTTTCCTAAAGATAGTTTACGGAACAAATATTAACTAATCTAATTAACGAAGAACTTTTCCCTTCCAGAAATTCATAATGAATTCAAGAGGAACCAAGCTTTTTACTTGCAGCTGGTTGCCTGTAAGCTCGGAGCCCAAAGGACTAATCTTCCTGTGCCATGGATATTTCATGGAATGCAGCGTTACTATGAGAGGTACGTAACACATAATATGATCGTGCACCATGCATTAATTCTTATAATTTACATGTTATGTGAAAATTTTAAGTAGAATAAAGTTGAATGTACTTCTAAGTATTACATAAACAGACTGCTATTCGCTTTCAAAGGCGGGTTATGCGGTTTATGGCATCGATTACGAAGGCCATGGGAAGTCGGATGGGCTTCGATGTTACATCCCCAGCTTTGATGATCTTGTTAATGACGTTGTTATCACTTCAGCAGCATTTGTGGTAAATGTCAATTTTGTTGGAACTTACAATTTTAATTTGTAAAGAACATTCGAATAGAGATGATATTTAGTTAATATGTTTTAAAAAAAATGGCAACAGCCTGTAGACGTATTACAAATATACATGGAATACCTCTTTGATGCTTGTTTAATTTATACAAATATTCTTTCCGTTACTATTCTTTGCTAAAAAAACTGGGTTATTTTCTTCAGCTCGACACCCTTTCAATAGGTCCATTGTTTTGTATAAGATAAACATGTATATGTTAAGAGGATAATAGTAATTTTGGGAGAGGTTCTGAATTTTTTACAATAAGGGTAAACTGAAGGTAATACAACAACAACAACAACAACAACATAGCCTTTTAGTCCCAAGCAAGTTGGGGTAGGCTAGAGATGAAACTCAAGAGAGCCAATGGTAAGAGAAACACAAAAAGGCTCAAAACAAAAGGAAGAGATTGGAGCAAAAGAAAAAGTAGCAAAAGTCACGGTTCTGGCACGTTGATTGCTAGCCTCCAAGCGCTCCTATCCGCCGCTAAATCCTTGGAGATATTCCAATCTTTAAGGTCTCTCTTAACCGACTCTTCCCAAGTGAGTTGAGGCCAGTTTAGGCCGACCTCTACCTCTCTTAACGTCATCGACCCACTGTAGAACTCCCTTACGCACCGGTGCATCAGGAGGCCTCCGTTGGGCATGTCCGAACCACCTCAGTCGATGTTGAACCAATTTCTCTTCAATTGGAGCCACCCCGATCCTATCACGAGTATCCTCATTCCAAATTCTATCCCTTCTTATGTGTCCGCAAAACCAACGCAACACACGCATCTCTGCTACACTTAGTTGTTGAATATTTTGTCTTTTTGTAGGCCAACATTTAGCACCGTATAGCATCGTCTGGCGAATCGCCGTCCTATAGAACTTACCTTTTAGCCTTTGTGGCACTCTCTTATCACAGAGAACGCCCAAAGCTTGACGCCATTTCAACCAACCGGCTGTAATTCTATGTCTAACATCTTCATCAATGCCGCCATCCTTTTGTAGCATCCTTTTGTAGCATCACTGAAGGTAATGTACATTGAAATTTTAGTTTGTTTACTTTTGAAATGCTAAAGATTACTATAATATCGAGCTTGTATAATAATAATAATAATATATAACTAGGTTGTGAGTTTCATTTTTTCCACTCTGTAAAAAACATTGCAATTTAGTTAATTTTAATGCAGAAAAGGAAGAAAACAAGAAAAAGAAGAGGATTCTTATGGGGGAATCAATGGGTGGTGCCGTAGTTCTTCTCCTGCACGGAAAAAAGCCTGATTATTGGGATATGGCTGTGCTGATAGCACCTCTATGTGCAAGGTTTGCCATACACTACTTAGAGTTTGTATGTGAAGTTGCATTAGCCATCATTACGTGTTTAATTCGAGCACTCTCCAAATCTTTTAGACTCAAATCAGGCCATTGGCCCATTTGCAATTGATGCTTTTGCACTCATGCCCCGGATTACGCCAATTTTTATATACCAATATTTTCCGATGTAAATTTAAGTTTACTGCATGCATTTCTTTCTAACAAAACAGTAGTAAAAATAAACGGTAAACTGCACACGTTGTTTCCAACATGTTAGGTCCAATTGCATATGTTACCGTTTAAAATTTTTTTATTTCTACTTCAAAAGATAGGATTGTAGTTGTCGAGAATTCTTATACCCACAGTGATTTTATTTATTTTTTGTTTTATTTTTTTATGTCGTATTAACTTTGATGCAGATTTCTGATGAGATGAAGCCACATCCCATTGTGCTTCAAAGGTGGCCACCTATGCAAACTGGATTTGAGCTACTGAAAGTGAGCATGGATTTAGAGAGGCGGCTTCAGGAGGTATCACTACCGTTCATTGTTCTTCACGGTGGTGAAGACAAAGCCACAGATCCGTCTGTGAGTCAACTCCTGTATCAAATGGCTCTCAGTTTAGATAAGACCTTCAAGCTCTACCCGAACATGTGGCACTCTCCCATTCTAGGTGAGTTGCCTCACAACATGGATATTGTGTTTAAGGACATTATCGATTGATTAGACGAGAGAAGTGAAAAATCAAGTGATAATGCAAGTTGAGTGAAGGAATTTTTATTTTCATATTTCTCATAATTCAATGATATGGTTTTTTTTTGTTCATGAGCAGTAAACAGTGATGATACATTTTTTTTTTTTTAATAAAAGGTACCTACATTTTGGATTAACTTTTGTTTTGTTTTTGGTTTTATTTGCTTCCTTGATAGTATTGTTTACCAGCATAGTTTGGTATTGAGAAAGTTGAAGCTCGATTTGTTTGTATACATAAACAAGTCAAGCTCGAACAACTAATCGCTATTGTTTATCAATCAAGTTGAATCGGGCATGTTTCCAATCAACTCGGTTAGAGTTTTGAGTTTTGGTTTAGATTTTAGATTATTGAATGAGTGGAACCAAGTTTACAAGACCCGAACTTGAATTCAGATTTTTGTTTGATTATTAAAGGAGCTGAGACAGTTCATTGTTTAATGAGCAGGGTTCTTGGCAACTGTTCATTTTAATTGATTTGCTTTTTTTCTTTTAAGGTACAAATACAATTTTTCTTAATTACTTCAGTATAAATTAGAAATATAATTTTGTTTATTGAAATGACTTATATGAGGTGGTATACTAGTTCCGTCACTCTTTGGTATGACGTGACATTTTAGGGTATGCAATTAAAAATGAAAGTAATTAATATATTTCGGGGTCGTTTACTTTGCAAGATGGGATAAGACAATTTAATCAATATCACTTTCCATGTCAGCATTTAGTCCTTTGTTTACTTTTTGAGATGGAATTTTCATAAATCTATCCCTCATTTACTTAGAAGGATTAACTGACATGGTATACAATCCAAATACGATATTGCCCTTCTTCTTTCTTCGATCAAAAAAATCCCCACCGAACTCGATTTATTCCTTCTTCTTCGACACCAATTTTGCCCTAATTCTGCGCGACCGACGAGATCCTATCTTCACTCCCGACGAGAAGCCGCGACTCCTCCCTTCTGTGTACTCCTCCCTTCTCCAAACATCATTCCCCTAATTCTGCGCGACAAGCCGCGACTCCTTGGATACGAGAGGACCACTTCGCTCTCGCCGACAAGCCGCGACTACTGGAATACGACCGTCGACGACGTCCCTTCGAGTGCTACGAGAATAAACCCGACGGCAGTGCAGTGAGAGGTACGACCATTTTCCAGCAATCATAAGTTATTAACCTGTCACTTTCGATTTTTGCATTTTCTTCGTGAAAATTGAAGAATCTTTGTGCTATGAACAACATATTGTACGGGTCTGATTATGTTTCTTACAAATTGGAGATGCGAAATTCTAATCCACTGTATGAGTTTGAAGAATATTTTGGTTGAGTTTAAAACATGAACTAAAGCTAGGGTTTCAGTTTCAATTGCTATTTTGTATGAGGTACAGTGTTTATGTTAATTATCTTCCTTGCAAGTAATTTAGATTAGTTGGATTTTATCATATGTGCTACATATCTGATAATGTGTTGTTGCTTTAATCTTGGCTGTAATTTAGATCAGTTGGATTTTTGTTTAAATCACTTGTTGCTTTTTGTTTGCTCTCGGAAGTTTATGCTAAGTCTGGCTACATTTTTGTTTTTTGTCTTCTGAGATTGTTGAAATTTGTATGTATTTCAAGTCTGGACAATACAAATTTCAACCCTGTATTGTCAACAAAGCAACAGACTCTGTTCCATTGTGTTAACAATGAACTGTTAACTGTTAACTTTTAACGTTCATTGTTATCTCTTACATTGTGTTAACAATAAATTGTTAACAATGATTCTGATGTTGGACAGCAGTACTCTTTTGAGTAGCTAATCATACATTGTCATCTTGTGTTTCATATTTTTCA
>CACSLK010016728.1:1584359-1597172 GCA_902706635.1 Striga hermonthica
GAAGGAGTCGGATAACTTGTAGTTCATCTTCCCATTGGTGAAGTTAGACGGTGGGGAGCCGTCCGTGAAAGGAACTAGGGGCACTAATTTTCCGACTGGTGGAATTGCAACACATCTCACCCGGAACCATTTTGGTCAAAAAAGGTACGAAAATTACGGAGTTATTTAATTTTACGGAAGCATGTTGGGCCTGGTATTGTTCATTTTATTGTGGGAACTCTTTAAGTGAAAAATTCAGGTACAAAAGCTTGGTACTACATATTAATAAAGTTGGTACTATTCTCTTATTGAAGTTGTGCGATTTCAAAATAAACTGGTACTAATTTTCTGGACTTGAATAAAGATAGGGGTATTGTGGGAATACTAAGAGGGTTATTATTTTATTGCAAGTGGGAAGGAGTAAAGTGGAAGAAAATTAGAAGAAAGGACTGAACTGGAAGTTGAAAAGGGGTCTAGGTACTTTCATAGAATTTGCCCGAAAAAATATGGAACAAAATAAAATAAAAACAATTAGCTTGAACATAATTTATGGGTCCCATTTTAAAATATAGATGGGAATTTCATGTGCCGTTAATCACGCAAGAATTTCGGTTGGCCCAATGAGGAAACAAATAAAAGGTGTTGACAAAGTGAAAAGATGATTTGGTCAAATTAACCGTGATTTTTTTAGTGATTTGATCAAAGTAAACAGTGTCCTTTATTTTAAGTAATCCTTTCATCTACCAGCCATAAGTATATAAACTTAACAATTTGATGGTTATATTATAGGTGTATAATTTAGTATTTCTATGCAAATTTTTTAATTGGGTGGTGGATTAAATAATACACCTGTTTTTTTTGGTTTTATCAATTAATATGAATTGGTAATGTTGCAGACCAAAATTTTGAATTACAACATTGCAATTTTGTCAATCAATCATTAATTAAGAATATCACAAAATCTGTATTTTGTTAGGTCGGTGTAACCAGCCATTATATTATTTCAATTCAGGTAGTCCAATTAAAGTGAAAAATGGAATCAAATTTTGACATTTTTGCATGTAAAATTCTAGTGTTGATAACAAACCAATTGACCCACATATCAATATCAATATATATAATTACAGACATACATTTAATAAAACCTCTTATCATTTTTTCGCTCAAAATCGTTACAATGTTATTTGACCTTAAATTTTCTTTTCACTAAAATCTTAAACAACTCACAAATCATTTTTTTTTTAAAAATTTAAATTTGAAACAATTCAATAATCAATTAATTTGATCGTAATATAACCATGCATCTATATATAATTGCTTGCGAAAAATTTAAATTAAACTATTTGTGTTTCTCTCCTTTTACCGTTACAATTCAATAATGTTTTTCCTATTTTTTTAATTTTTATAAAATCTGTAACTGAAATCTAATCAATGACTTTATTGAGATAATATTCAATTAAAGTGATAAGCATTTTGTTTAAACAAACCTCTCAAAATTACATAATAAACAACAATAACAATAATAATACTTTTTAATATAATTAATAGGTCAAGACCCCTCAGACTTTTAAATACTATATTATCCATTTCATTTAATCAGTATAATTATAAAGTTGAATAATTCTATATTGTTCATTTTTACAGATGAATAAATTTTTAAAATGTATATCTAATTTAAAATTTTAATATTGCAAATATATATTATAATAATATAAATATATGTGCATGTGTATATGATCGACACTAATTTAAACAAATAAATATCACCATGTTGTGGGCAATTAAGTTCAAATAATTATAACTTGCATATCACCACAATAAATTACAATTAAAAAAAAAAAAAAACTTTCAATCTTATGGTTGTTATAGTTATATCAATCATAAATGGGCAACCCAATGAATTAAAAGCCACTAAATTCAAAATTTAATAGTTGATGAATTTCATGGTTGAAAAAATTAATGCTGGAGGCCATGAAATATAAATAACTGAAAAATAATATTCAGCAAATCATATTATGATATCAACATTGCAATAAGGGGCCAAATTCCAAACTAATGTAATTAACAAATGGTAATTTTTGGCCAACATAATTTTACTTTGATGTTATTATATTTACTTTTATCTGATACATAATAATTTAAAATAAGATAGTGCAACTTTAATATTGTGCATTTTGCCTAATAATTTTAAGTGATGTGAAGATTGTCAGGTCCAATTTAAATTGTAGGCACAAGAAATTAAATGTAAAATAAATAGAAGGATGGTCCTTTTATATCTATCCCTTCAGCCAAGTTAGCTGATGGAGATTAATATTTGGCATAATTTTAAAAGTGGTCATATAATTTGACCACAGTCCAAAAAACTAGTCCGATTTTGATCACTTTTAAAATTGGTCCTATAATTTCAAAATTTAATCAAATTTGGTTATTTTTATCCGGAACATGAATTAAAATGTGATTAAAAAGACCAAATTTGATTAAAAAGAAACAAATTTGATTAAATTTTGAAATTATAGGACCAATTTAGAAAGTGGTCAATATCGGGGTGGTTTTTTAGACTGCGTCCAAATGATAGGACGAATTTTGATCAATAATAAAGCCAAATCCTCTTTATGCACCTAAAGAGAGTTTATTTATTTCTTTTTTTTTTAATAAATAAAAGAAGAAAAGAAAAAGAAGAAAAACAAACAAGGATAAAAGAGCAAGAAAAAGAAGAAAGAAAAAGGTTAAGTTGCATTAAAGGAAGGTTTTCTTAATTTTAATTTAATCACCAATCTTCAATTTTTATGATTAAGTACAATACTTTTTATTTTATTTTATTTTTTAGATTTTTGCAAATGCAGACATTAATTTGCTACAATTGAACTGTTTTATGTTTGAAAATCACCCATTTGTTTTAAGTTTTTTTTTTTTGTTCAAATAACCATAATTAAAGTGATATTATTATTATTATTATTATTATTATTATTATTATTATTATTATTATGAAACTTTTAAAAATTCAAGAAAAAAACACCCCAATACAATTTGCTCCTTAAGAATGTAATTAAAAGTCTAAAAATAATAATTAATTTACCAAAATATGAAAAATTTGTATCTTTCATGCAACAATTTTTTTTTTCTTTTTATTTTTTTATTTTTAGAATAAAAAGCAAAAAAAAAAGTCATAGGTGGGCCCCACCAAAAAACATAAAGCGCAATAGAAGGTTTGGTCGTTGGGGGCAGTAAAGTAATTCTGTTTATATTTGGAAAATTATGTTTTTATCTTTGGAGAGCACATGCTTTTGTACAGTCGATCTATGTGGGACTATTATTTATCACTCCCACCCACAATCCCCGCATAATTAAGCGCCCCTATTTATTTTACTAGTTGTTTACCCGTGCATTTGCACGGGAAGCTATATGATAAAAGGAAAAAAATAAAAGAAGAAAACAATTGCAAAAATCATAACATGATCATTGAGAAAAAAATAAGCAAAAAATTAATTCTAAATATTATTAAACACTTCTTTATATACAACATTCGTGGTTTTCCTATTGTCAAAATCTCCATCACCACATATCATTATCTTCAGTCCCTCCAATTCGTGACTCTAGTTAGTGCCACATACAACTGTCCATGACTGGATACAGGGTTCTTCAACAGTAAGCCGACGTGTGATAATGACTGGCCTTGACTCTTGTTGATAGTCATAGCATATGAAACCATGAGCGGAAATTGCCTACGTTGAAATTTGAACGGTACCCTCAAATCTGATGGTATGATTGTGAGCCTAGGAATAAGAACCTTGTCACCAGCTCTGGCACCGGTTAAAATCCTACATTCGAGGACATGGCTGCTGAGCTTAGTGATAACCAATCGTGTACCTGTTGACATCAAACCTCGAAACATAAAATCATATCAATTAAATTTGTATAAAGATAAATCGAAATAAAGACGACAAATTGAAATTCAAATAACATTACCGTTGCACAACTCCATTGAGTGATCAATGTTTCTGAGAAGCATGACTGGAGTGCCGACCTTAAGGTGCAATTTGTGATTTGGAAGGCCAGAGCACTTGATCCCATTGAGAAACTCAGGAGAGTGAAGATCCTGAAGAGAATCATATCCAACATCTGACTTGCACGGGGTGTCCGAACTCAAGTAAGTCCTTCCTTCGAGAAGTTTAAAGTCTTCGAACTTTTTAGATAAGCATCCGGGTGCCCATCCGTGTATACGTTGACCCTTAAAAAAAAATGAACATTGTCAAAGGCTGTTAGTAAAAAATTTAATTTGAACAAATTAATAGAAAAATAGATAAATAAAAAATATATACCTTCACATCATGAAAAATGAAATCATGCCCGCTGACTTTTGCTGCATTAGATTTATAATACCGAGTGTAGTGTCTGACTAATCGGAGCCTTGCAGTCTTATTCTTGTTTTTGGCCAAGAATGTCAAATTGTTAAAAATGGATGCCATTGATGAATAGAGAAAATGAGGAGATTTTTTTTTTTTTTTTTGGTGTTTGCTGAAAATTGCAATGATAAATTGTGAATGAATGTTGCTCATATTTATATGGTTTCAGTATGGTCAAAATCGGTGCATTTAATATATTTAATTCAATATAAAATATTATGTGCATAAATCAAGGGTTAATCAAATTCATCTAATATATTTAATTTAATATATAATATATATGTGCATAAATCAACCTCTTTTTCATTCATTTTCGGAAATTGTAACTGACATTTAATAATAATATTATTATGTATAAATAATGTGCTAAAATCATGGAATAATAATATTTCTCTATGTTTTTAATTTATAAAACAAATTTGATTTTTTCCCGCCTTGTTGAAATGTTGGATTTTGATTTAAATGTATTCTTCTCGCCTTGTTGAAATTGAACAGTTTAATATTCATATTTATAACATAACATTACATTAGTATTAATTTTATATTCTTATTAAATAATGAGATGATGAAATTGTTTACTGATTTGTATATTTTAATTATTTTTTGCAGGTTCAATTCAAGGCTGAAGGGTGGTTAATTAAATGTTTATTTGTAATTTGTATTAATTTGTAATGTTTTTTTTAATTTTTGTATATGTTTTGTATTTTTCAATTTTCTCTAAAATATTCATTTTTAGAGCAAAACCTAAAATTTTAAGAAAATGACTGATTATAATTTTATTAACTAAATAAATGTTTATTAGTTAATGACATATTTAATTTAATTTAATAAAATAAAAACGTAACTTACAATTTTTAGTATTGACTAATATAATTCTTTTTTAGTAATTGTAACATTCAATACACAACATAATCAAAGCTTCTGTATTTATAGAAAAAAAAATAATAAACTAACATGTAACGTTTTTAGGCGGGAAAGTGAAAATGTTTTTATTAAATTTTTATTAAATGCGGATTAGCCCACAATTATATATATATAGATTTTATTTTATTTTATTTTATTTTATTATAATTTTAGTTCTAGTTTTTCCACGTCATTATCTAAAGTGACCCCACTTAGGAATTTCTGTTTTTCTTTATTTTTTACTTTTTTTTTCTTCTCCCAACTAAAGTTGTGACAATATTAATTGCATCAGATGCTGACATGACGAAAACTTATGCTTCGTGATGTTTTTATACTTCTTCCTATTTTTTTTTAAATGTCATTTTAGTTTTATCAACTATTAACTAAATAAATGTCGTTTTGAAATTTTTGTACATATTTTTCCATTATTACCCTCATTTAGCTAATAAATACATCACGTCTTTTCATAAACACTCTTCATCTTTTTCTCAAAACATTCATCTCTATGTTCATTAAATAAGGTTATTATTGACAAAAAAAAATATTTTTAATAAATGTGCAACATCCCAAAACGACATCTATTTAAAATAGGAGTTAGTATTATTTTTGCTCTCGATTAAGTTTGATATTAGACATAAATAACTTTTATCATATATTTCTTAACTCAACACTCGTATTGTCCACGAGTATTGTACTAGTTTTGTAAGAAAAGAAAAACCCGACACGTGGACAAACCTAGAAGATTACACGTCAAATAGTTGACTTTCGGGATGTGTTTGACAAAGAGCCGATAAACCAAAGCCAGCACTCTCCACAAGTCCAACCATAACAAACAAAATAATCAAAAAGTTAATAATTAATTATTCACCAATACATACAAAAATATATACACAAAAATCTCCAAATTACGAAGCTTGCAAATTCGTAACAATAATAAAAATTAAAAGCACCTCCTCCATCTCAGCCCTAATTGTGCATGTGGGGCCCAGTCTCCCGTGCACATCCACACCAAACGACGTTGACAAATTTACAAAAATACCCCCACACACAACCCATTCCCCCATCCTATAAAAAAACACACACAATCCACAACAAAGCTACACAAACCATACAAAACACAACATCCTCTCCCATTCTTGTTTTTCTACACACACTGCAAAAGAGAGCAAAAAAAAGAACCAAAAAAAAATGGCTTCTCAAGCCAAAATTCCACATTTCTCCCTCTTGCTTTGCCTCCTCATAACTCTAGCAACAATCTCACAAGCCTCAACACAAATCAAAAACTTCAACAAAGTCTCTAGAGAAAACTTCAACAAACAATCCGCCGAGCAAGCGCCCTTGCAGAAAGACGACGCCACCACCACCACCACCACCACAGAAAACACTCCGTTAGACTCGACCGAGTCACAGTATGGCCTCTACAACCAGAAAGGCTCCGACTCTCAGGTCAACAACAATGACGAATGGTACGGCGATAGGCAGTTTGAGGTGGTGGACAAAAGTCGGTTCCCCACAGGTTCTAACGACAACGCCCTCCGCGACTGGCAGTACGCGCAGTGGAACAAACACCAGCTCGAGAAGCAGCAGAAGCTCAAGGCCCAATCTCAAGACCCCGAGGGACAAGTGTACAAAAGAACTTCCTATCAGAAGACATCCGACACCTTGGACCGAAACGACCAAAAGGAGTACGCAGAAGACAACAACAACAACAACAACAACGTGTATGATAATGAGAAGTCTGAGGCGGACAACAGTGATCAGTTCCCCACAGACGACATTGCCCACTGGTCGTTCTCGCAGTTCCAACAGTGGGACAAATACCAGCGTGAGAAGCAGAAGCTCAAGGACCAATCTCAGGACTCCGAGAAACAGGTCTACAAAAGAACTTCCTATAAAAAGATACCTGATAGCTGGAACCGAAACAACAACAACAACAACAACCAACAGGATTTCGTAGAAGACAACGATGCCGACAGTTACGAGACGCCGGCCAACACAGACGTCAGCAGGTGGGATAACAATAACTACATGTACGGGAACCGAGAGGAAGAAGACGACCAAAAGAACGATTTCCCAGACAACAACAGGTGGGACTCGCAGTACAAGAGTTACGAGCAGCAACAGCAGCAGCAGCAACAACAGACAGCATGGAATTACGAAAACGTCAACAAGCAGCAGAAGAAGGGACGTTCGAAGGAGGAAAGGTTGGCCAAGGCACAAGGGATGAGCGACACGAGGAAAACAAAGTACTATTACGACATCGAGAACGATAAGTACGGTGAAGACCATCCGTTCACCAAACTCAACAGCTACAACGGAAATTCGTACGCGAACCAGTTCGGAGAGGAAGAAGAAGAGCCATGACTCATGAGGTTTGAAACGGGGGACCAAAAGAATTTTTAAATTTTATTTTAGAGGTGAAATTTGGTTTTAATCATCTAATTTGCCCCCAAAAAAAAAAATTAAAAAATGGATATATAAAAGAGTTTATTTATTTATATATGTGCGTGTGTGTCGATCATCTGTCTGTGTTATTGCCCCCTCTGTGTAATGTTTCATGGTTGGAGAAAATGGAAATGAATTGTAATGAATTTCAGTTCGTTACAGTTTCACTTGTGTTATGAATTACCTACAAATGTGGAATAAATTAATTAATTTAGTATTTTAGTAATTTATGTTATATATATATATATGCGTGAATTTATTATAAAAATATCATGTTAAGCATGCAATTATATTTTATGTGAAGTGTAACAGATAATCTGCCTAATGAATGGCAGAATGGGTCATCTCACACCAAATTAAATTATGCACATACATTTATTATAAAATGTCATATTTTCAAAATTAAACAGCATAAACATATACTATATATTTTAAATTATAGGAAAATGCTACGGTATTATGTCGAGGTTTGTAACTGTTAGATCAACATGTAACTGTGAGAAATAGTTGATTTAAAGTTACAAATTTCGACGAAATAGTTTTGTAACGAAACCGTACCATCTTCTTCCTAAATTAAAGTATATGATTATGCTGACTGGTGTGCTTTACTTAACTATGATGATCCCCAAACATTAAAGGACAGTCATGACCCTACCACAAACTGATGTAATGATTTGATTGTTAATTTAACTAATAAAGTAATAAATCTCAACAAATAAGGGTTGAAGAAGGACTTTGATGAGCAATTTGCGTGCCCTCTTGGGACCAATTTGTAATTGAGTGATGTTTATTGAAATTATGTCACATGGGACCAATTTGCAATTTAGGCACTTTAGAAAGTAGATGAAAAAGAGATGCATGTTTCATAATGTTTGGTCTCACTCTAGCCTTAATATTTGTTTCCACTCACTTTTTTTTTTTTTTTTTATTATTATTAATAGTTATCATGTTATAGGAAATTTAATTAAAGAATTTGCTCTATTTTTGTATATTACTTATTGTTTTGAAAAATTAATTTAGATAATTAGCTGAAGAAAAAAAGTAGCAAAAACACTGGCAATTTGCTGAAACTTATTACTTACGAGAGATGCTACGCTCCTGTTTACGGAATCATTCTGTTTGGGTTTGTAACCGTTAAATCAATTATCCACGACGGTTACATTATGATCTAACGGTTACAAATTCGGACAGAATAGTTCCGTAACAGGTCCGTAGTATTTCTCATTATTTAAAAAGCGAAAAATTAGTTGTATGAAAGCAATATAAAGAATTTGAAATGGTGGTCACTGCATGTAGCGCATAAGAATTGGGCATTTGTTGAGTGTTGACAAAAAGGAACATGGAAAATCACGTGAATATATTTAATGATAAAAATCCAAAAAAAAAAAAAAATTGATAAAATTGAAAATAACGATTATTCTTCAATTAATTGCATATCGTTTCAACTCATTTTTTTTTTTTTTTAATTGTATGTCGTTCAAACATCCCTTTTGGTATTTTTAATTTATTTTTATTTTTTTTTTTAATTGTATGTCGTTCAAACATCCCTTTTGGTATTTTTAATTTTAGGGATATTCAATTAATCATTTGTGTCTTTTGTACTCTTTGGTAACGTTTTGTACTATCAAATTATATTTTAATAAAATTATACCTTATTATATAAGAAGTAAATAATTACTAAAATGTCCTTCCTCTCCTCTATAAAACAGAAAGCCGTGCATACCCTTACTTAAATAAAATAATTAACATAATATAGAAAATACAGAAAGATAACTTCGATTATAGATTTTAATGTATTAATTCTAAATATATCCAAGATTAAAAAATAAATAAAAAGTATCAATAAATTATTTTTAAATATTTTTTTTTATTATAATACATTAGTTATTCAGTAAGGGTGAATGTTGTACTCGTACGTTTTATTATTAACATAACTTAGTAGTACTAATTCACTAGTACAACGCCCGTGTATTACACGGGTGCTTGCTAAATTTTTTTCTTAAAATTTAAAATTAAGGAGAAAAAATAGTTGAAATTGAAATAATTTTTCTAAAAAACATATATTATTATATATTTTAGTATGACACTTGTTACTTGTGCAACTTACATGTGGTTTATTATAATAATTTTTTAACTTGTAACATATAACTACATTAAACATAAATATATTTGTTGTTATGTGATTTCTAACAACGATGTAACAAGTGATTAAGATGATAATTATGAACGGTTTGGACGTAAAGCATGTAGAAATAACTCAACGATGGCCCCGGTCCGAGGTGAACCGAGGTGAAGAGCCGTTATGGGCTTTTACGTGTTGCATTGTAATGGGTTCGGGGGTCCCGTACAAATGTCATTGGGTTGCTATTTATAGCAACTTTTTCGATGGATACATTGGAATTCGTGTACTACTTTTCGTATAAAGTAACTTTTGGTGGGCGGTTTGGAGCAGTGGGCCCCACGTGAATGATGACGAGCCTCGTAGAGTGTGAGAGGAGCGTGTAGGCGCCTTGTCACCTGCTTAAGGAGGTGACGACCTCGGTTTAAGCAGACCTCGGTAGGTATCGATCATTTCGGTCTTCGGTAGTTCGGACCGGTTCATTGCATGGACCGGTGTGGTTGTAGATCACGTCGGTTCAATAGTTATTTTCTCTTAATAGGATATTTTGAAACTTCTTAATGGTGTTTTGACGAGTCGGATGATAACAGAGAGGCCCCCAATATCGGTGGGCATACGGAGTGATGGTCATCGATATTGCCAAATGTTTAGAGGCTCCGAATCGGTAAAAAGTTAGCAACTGGGTGTTCGTCATCTTCGGTCTCCCGACGTAACCGAGGTAACCGAAGTGAGTTGCTTGTCCCGAAGTGCAGATTCAAACTCCGAGGTGAAAACACTTGGTAAAATTCGAGCAATTTGTGAACGGTCGCGACAGAAAGAATGTGGACGGACGTAACGGTCAACGATTTAATGTCAGAATGAACGGTCGCGCCGCAATGGCCTTAAATGAGGTAACGGTCGGTTTTAATAGGTCGCCATGTGTAACGGTAGGCTTTTGTCAGACGAAAAGGTGGCATCGGTTGGAATTAGGGGTCGCGTCGGTTGGACGCGCCCCTAATTAAGATCTCCAACGATCACAAATAGAGAATTATAAATAGGGTCTCAGAATTTCTGATTGAACTTTCTTCACCTTCACTTTAATTCGTGAGCTTTTGCATCCAGCGATATTGTTGTGGAAATTCTTTTGAGTTCAAGAATCGTTTCTTGTGCACTGAGTGTTTGTGGATTTTGCGGTAAGCTCTTTCTTCGATTCTTCGTTTATTTATTTTGTATTCTGTTTTACTGTGCGATGGCGTCAAAGGGAAAGGGTAAGGCGGCGGCGAGTTTCTCGAGTACTGAATCGGTTCCGTTGGAGGTTTACCACGACTCGGAACTAGTTGAATTGACATTTGAGTATCACCGGTGGGATCCATCATTGGTGAGGCATCTTGATATCAAGTTGAATGATGAAGATGGTGACCTAGTCGTAGAACATAACGCGACCGACCTCGTGACGCCCCACTGGAGAAGACCGGTGAGGAAGTGGCCTGATTCCTGCGGTCGACATTGAGGGCGAACCAAGTATCTTGACCGATGCTGACGTCGTGTTGTTGAGAGAGCAGGTGCGGATCCCTCCCTCGGTGAAGATTTTCGCTCCTTATCCCGGGGAGAGAATAACAAGCCCACCTCCGGGTTGTGTGGGCATATTTGCGGAGAGTTTGAGGTCGGGGTTGAGATTCCCGTTGCCGAACTTGATTACGGAATACCTCCGAAGTTGGGGGTTACCGTTGTGCCAGATTACCCCGAATAGTTGGAAAAAGATAATCGGTTTGATGGTGTTGCTGCACGAGCAAGGTGAAGGGTTGCCGTCATGCGAGGAAATGAGAAGCATATTCCTTTTTAAACAAAGTCCGAAGAGGAGGGTTGCCGAGTCTTCATGCTGTTTCTTTGCTGGAGCGAAACCGCAGCACGACATTAAGGTTGGAGAAATAATAACTGAGAATCCAGAGAGTCTTCATGGTTTCCAGGAGGAGTGGTTATGGGTTGGCGGGGAGTGGCAGTCTGAGGGTTTTTTCCATGAACACCGAATTGACGGAATGACAATCCCTATGTTTATTCACTCCGGAGCAAGTGAGTTTGTTTTATTTTTTCAATTCGGATATGCTTTCCTGATTTTGGTGTTGTTCTGTGTACTAATAGGTCGGAACTTTTGCCCTTTGTAGAAAAAGAGACCAAGCAGAAAGAACCGAAGTTGAGTCCGGAGTTCGGTGGAAAGCTGATCACGTTGGCCAGTTTAGATAAAGAAGTTCGAGATTATCGCACGCTTTTAGTAGATTCGAAACTTGAAGCTGCTGGTTTGTCTCTTGGAGTCACTACTTCAACATTTGACCCCGGTAAGAGATTTTAAGTTTATGGTGATTTTGTCGGACTTTCTATTCATGTGGAACAGCTGTTTGTAACTTTGTTCATTTATCATCGGAATGCAGTATACTATCCACTCCTCGGTTTCTTGGGCTATAGCTCGGTTAAAGAGGCTAAGGAGTTCAGGCGCAAGTTTCCGAATAGAGATCTTCAATCTAAAGTTGGTAAGAGTCGAGACTTAAGATTGAACGACGCCATGAGGAGAGATCTTGTTCGTGCGTTGGTGAAGAAATCTGCGGGCCAAAAGAATGTCGGTAAGAAATCGACCGAGGTGGGGTCGAGTGCGGCTTCGGCTGCCATTCCGGAGAGCCCGAAGTCCTTGCAGCAAGAGGTGACAACAACCGAGGTGCCGCCAGTCATGAATGTTGCGGCTATTAGCCAAGCAGAGCCTGAACCTATTGTAGCGGGAACCGAGATGGTTATGGCCGATGTCGTTCATACCGAAGTGCCGCCCTCTTCTCCGAAGTCTCTGGAGTTGGAACAACCGGAGAGGAGGAAGAAGAGAAAATTGGTGAAGATGGCAGATGTAGGTGCTTCTTCAGGTGTGGAGAAGAGGTCTAAGAAGAAACACGACTCCGGTCGTAAAGCAGTAGAGAAGGGTAAGGATGAATCCCCTTTGTTTGA
>CACSLK010016728.1:1605287-1616211 GCA_902706635.1 Striga hermonthica
CCATCTCTCTTTTCTCTCTACATCTCTTCATCTCTCGTGTAACACAAATAATCTGTTCTTCAATTTAATCTTTCCTTTCTTGTTGATTTCATACAAGTGTGAGTTGATTGTTATCTAATATGTACAGATCAAAAACATCTCAGGAAGGTTCTAGACGGTCGTAAGTGGGTGGTGCGCCGACGAGTTCCGGCGAAATCTGGCGGCGTACGTCAACCTGCATGGCAGCATATCCTCGGTTGCTCAGGTCGTGCTCCGGCTTACAACATCTGTCAGGTCGGCGTCGGTCACACTTCAGTGTAGATCTGGGTGGCGTGTGGTGGCGGTGTCGAGGTGGTGTGAGGATGACCGGTGATGTGGTCGGACGTTTGCTGCTCTTCAATGGCGTGCCGCACGTGAGAAGAAAGAAGACAATGGGCTGAAAATTGTAATGGGCTACAAGCAGCCTTTTAGGCCTTTGTTAAGTGATAATGGGCTGGATTTTAGTCATCTCTTGCTAGCCATTTGGGCTCGCCCAACGCATGATCGCACACCGTCCTCGACTAATTTTTGTCGTTTTCGAGTCTAATAATTATTTAGGTCCCATTTCCTGTAATACTCAAAATAACACAATCCATCATTGCTTAATAAATATAATAAAATAAATAATTAATTAAATGTTAAACTACAACGAAACAGACACGAAAATCATTTTAAAATGTACGTAAAAATGACGTATATCAATTATAAATACATTCTCATTACTATAAGTTTCTAACTACGTACGTAAAATAATGGTTAAGGGTATGTTTGGTAGCCAAATAAACTAGCTTATAGCTTATAAGGTTAGCTTATAAGTTTCTTGTATTGAAATATATTTTGTTTGGTATGACGAGTTTTTTTAAAAGCTCGAGCTTGTCTCATAAGCTTCTTTAGGTGGCTTTTTAAATAATTTCAACTACCTTATCAGATAATTTTACCAAACACTTTTATCATATAACCCAACTTTTCAGCTATAAGTCATATAACTCGAAAATTACATATAAAGTATAAACTATCAGCTAGTTTTACCAAACATAGCCTAAGAGTAAATTTCCTTAACCCCAAACTGTGTAAATCGTATGGATAAATTTTGGTGACATCATCTTAATATGCTTACCCCTAAACTTTTCTGATTCGCCACAATATTCCCCACTTGTCCGACTATTGTTGAGCAGTTTTTGGATATTAAACCTCATATTAGAGGATGAATCCTTATCTGGCGCTGAAAAAGCCCACTCTGGTTTCGATAATGCTTCAGGCTCTATAGAGAAATCTGCTTCTGACACCGAAAATGGGATCGCCTTTGAGGCTATTTGGGTTGTATCTTTGAGTGAACACTGATTTTTTGACTATCGCAATCACACTTGCTACTGCTTACTTCCATGTTCAATAGACAGTCTAATTGTGAGGCAGATTGACTCGTCATACTCTATTAACATAAATATATTTTATGTTATAAAATTACATACTTTATTCATATTATTTTTAGAATCTAGCATTTCTTTTGAAAAGTATGTATATATGTAGAGTGTTAACTATGAAAATATGAGACCTAATAGTAGTATTACAACAAAATTGGTATATAAGTTTGAAAATTAAGTGAACACGGTGTATGATATGCTCTTATTACCATATAGTTGATGCAAATATGAGTCAGTCCTCATAATTGGTCGGCGATCTGGACTTTCGATATAATGGCCAGAACACTATCAAACAGTCTAATCCGGCCCAACTCGTAAATGGGCCTTGCTAAAATGAAGAGCAGCATAAGTCCATTTTTTAACATGCACGTTGCATCTACGGCCCAACTCGCAAGTGTTATATATCTCCCTTAATATAAAGGCTGATTTACGTCCATATTAGACCCTTTATAAAATAATGAAAAAATTACTCTATTTACAATTCCTTACACAAATAATAGTTAATTTACGAGTACACAAAATTTTCAGCTAATAAGTCTTGGAATCGGTTGGTTTTTATTTCAGATGGAGGAATAATTTTCTAACTGTACAGATTGTCAATATGTAAGATCGATGTGTAAGATAGATAGACAAAGAGAGAGAGCAGAAGAATAAGAGAGAAGGGATACGCCGTAAAAATCATCATCTTATTCATTCACTTGAGCCCCATATATAAGAGAATACAGTGTACATGACTAAAGACCTAATGGGCTCCTGGCCCCTACATACAAAGACTACATCTAGGTAATGTCCACAAATTAATATTTACAACACTCCCCCTTGGACATTACCGCGTCATGTCTGCCACGTTAAAAACCTCGCTACAAAACCCAGTGGGAAAAACTAGTCGAGGAAAAGATTACATGACATATGCAAATTTATGTGTTACACTTGTTGTCTCGTTAAAAACCTTACTAAGTAAAACCAATAGGAAAAAACTTAGTCAAGGGAAAAAGAGTACAACCCCGACAGACATGGCCTAATTTTCAGGATTATAACTAGCCTTCTGGGCTCGATCTTTGAGATTTATTTATCGTTCCCCCTGAAGGGAAAGTCTTTCTAGTTACATTCATAATTGTATGTTGTTCCCCTTCAAGGTAAGAGTTTCTAACATAAAATCGTCATTTGTTGCTCTTCCGGAGTTAATATGGATTCAAAGATATCATCAAATGTATTTTGATAATTTATTTGTGTAGCACAATGTATATTATCTTCTAGATAATTATGGGGAAAATTCAATAAAAGTGATAAAGGGTTAATACAATTTCCGAGATATATAACCAATCCAGAACCCAGTACTTCGGGGATCAATTATACAATTGATGTCCTTATCCACCAATATCATATATCAAGTCCAAAGATAACTCAACATACATGAAAGCACAATGGAATATTCTTTTTTTTTTATCGTTAGCACAATGGGATATTCTTAATATTTATCATGATATCTCTTTAAGAACAGAAATAGTAAATCTTGCTAGCAAATTCATCACAAATGTAGCATCAGGCCTGATGCAGTTTGCGTGATAAAAGTTCAACACAATTGCGCTCAGTAAATAAACTTCAGGTCAATTTGTGGACTTCAAGTCCATTGATACTTCAGGTCCAATAATATCCTCATTTGTTTCTTTGGATCTTTATCTTTCTTTGTAAAATTCCAAATATATGACACGCATTGGTGTTATAATTTTCATCTCTAAAAGAGATTCAAGTAATTAGTTGGGCAAAAAAAATATTTCTTCTAAGAGATTCTCGATCTACAAGTCGAGATAACACTCTTTGGTATTTAACCAAAAGTTTCATTCTTACTCCGTCTATAAGCATGAGCTAACTTATTTAGTCTTTTACATAGTGTTCACCACATAGTCTATTTGACCGAGATGATCATTTTGTATGTTATCATTATACACAAAGTTCTACCTTGAATTTCTTATTTTACTTCTTCTGGAAGAATTTAGTTAGTTGTACCACATATTACCAAAAACTTTAAATAATTAAACTATTTATCATTTAATTATCTTTCATCTTGAGTACTCGTGTCCATCCAGGACTTTCACATATGACTCAATACTCATGGTAATATTGCTGCCACAAATATTAACTTGCGGAATCATTGATAATGAGAGAACTTATCTAAATAAATATTTGGGTCCCTGCATAAACCCATGAGCATAATCTCGCTATATTTACATCACACCACCACATCACATGTTTCATATAAATATTCATTATCCTTCTGGGATATGCTATCCTCCTGGGATATATCGTGTAACGAGTAAAAACTCTGCCTCGATTTTCCTTTCAATCTCAATCAACCTAGGTGCTTCTAGCACTTTCATTATTCTGATCCGGATTATTATATGAGATAGTAAAGAAATCACCTAGGCAAGTATGTTGTCGACAACTGATATTCAATTTATATTTTTCTCTCAACCATATATGCAACTTCATATTTACTAGCCAAATTTATAATCATTTCCCATAACATCTAATTTTGGTCGTTCCGCATTTCCAGTACTATAATGATTTGATGCACATGCAAGATGTACTGGATCAACTCTTCAGGAGCTTCTTATAAAGGAGTGTTAATTCTTGAATATACATTTTTCGCGGACTTTCATACATCATATTCATTATACCACCATATGCTTCTAGCATCAAGGAGTCAATTATTCCCTAGAAAATTTGCTTACTTTGTGGTACATCTATATATTTACAAGTTGGTCACTTGATAATTATTATAGATTTCGCTTGGCAGAAATATAATATGAACTTCAAGTTCAATTTTATTCCGTGGTTTCAAATAATGAAAACATTAATATTTCATATATTTCACGGCATTAATAAACTTATGCCCATATCTCCCCCTAATGCCGTGAAATCATCTTCATATATTATGCAAAATACGTACCAAATAACAAATTGATCCCTATAATGGCCTCTAGGTATTAAATATTCGACAGAGTATAAAAATCATAGCATACCTAGTTTGTAATACAGGCCCATAAAGGTACGAATTGGTGGTGATATAAAATTAAAAAATTACAGATGGGAAATGTTTCATTCTCCACGCATTTTAGGAAAAAATTATCATAAATAATTGCCCAATATGATCCAACTGCTCATGTTAATTATCAAGTATATAAGTTGGGCATCGATGTATAATAATTCATTTATAAGTGAACACTATATGCATTAGGTACTCCAGTTGAACTTCGGTTGTGAGTCTTTTATTGTAGTTGCTAATATTTTTTTTTTTTTTGTTAAAGAGTATGTGCTTCGGGCACTACTTATGAATTTATTATTGTAATTAGCAATAAATAATGCAATGGTATGCATCTTATCAAATGTACAAGCATACATAAATAATTCACAAAACTTGTATATTGATTCAATTTTTGTAACATTCTCGTTACATAAATTCATAAAGAATATATTGATTATGCAGAGCTGATCTAAAATCAAAAGATCGTAAATTTATCTAAAAATCATCGAGAATATTTTACTAGATCAACCTTTCAAAGATACTTGCTAGGTAACTCTTATTAAATTATGAAAATGGTCAACGGGACCAATCCTTCATGGATAACCAAATCTAGGTCAATATGATATTCAAATTCACTAGTGATACTTTTAATTATATAATCCATCAGGGAAGTTCAAATCTATAGGCATAAAATTCAATGGTATATTTGCTCTGCAATTCATGATAAAATTATAAAATAACTACACAAGTTGCATATCATTCATTTGTGTTCATTAGTCAGTTAGACTAAAGTTCAAGGTATTCAAATTGATTTAGGCTCAATAAAATTGGATCACATCCTTACACAATGCATAAAACAACAGAACGAAATATGCAACTATAATTTTCAAACTAAATTCATGTCGTAAATGCATAGTTTCACCATATATGTTCCAAACAACATACACAGTTCGCATTTTAAAATTAATCCACACATGTTTCATGCGTATTCAGATGCATGGACAAATAATAAAATATGTGGGTATTTTTATTTTTTAACTCTTCAGGAGTATAAAAATTGATGTAAGAGAGATTTCATTCCACAAGTTATATAATATTTTTTCTCCATCATCGAAAATAATCGTTATCTAGAGGATAATGTCTACTGGACATATCTTACGTGTCTTACCATTTTTGAATCTTAACAAGTAATGTGAAGAATGATATGATATATGCAAACAAGAGATGCTCATATACAAATAAGGACAATTAAATCAATGAATACATAGTCTTATAGAAGATAGATAATTTTCTATCATATATCTCACATAAAAAAATTATACTTTTGTATATGTGCTTCTGGCACTAGTACAATCTCAATGAACTTCTTTTATATCACTATTCTTAATATATTGTGTTCATGAGTATTGAGTTGGTTGGATTTCATTATTCTCATGTATTACTTCAGGAATACAAATTGTTCATAACAAATCATAAAATATACAATAACATCTTAATTCATAATTAGTCATCAATACTTACTCACAGTAATCATTCTTTTATTTCGATACTTATATCGTGTTGATCATTCAAGGAGTATATCAAAACTTCATTGTGAATTTATAGAAGATACTTACATAGGAGTTGATCCTTCAAGGAATATGTAAAACCATTATTGTTAACTTATAGAAGATCCTTCAGGGAGTGTATAAGAAATTCGTTGTCAACTTACAAGCTATCGATAGATAAAACATTGTTCTAATTATTCTATCCATCAATATTTAATATTAGTGTCCTTCTGGGATTACTAGTATCAAATTGAATCTTATACATTTAGAGAGATAGATATTCTTAAAATAAGATTTTCATAATTGCACAATTCTATCTTCTCATCCAACCTTGTTATAAAGATGATCACAAATTGAGCTATGTAGCATCAATTATATATATCCAATATTTCCAGTATATCTTGTATATAATATTCATCTCATATACAATAGACACACTTATAATATCACATGAATTTTTATAGCACTAAAAACATTAAACAGAAATACTTTTCACATTTTCAATCATGTAAGTGAAACTTTAATATTGCAGATTACATAATACATCCTTCAGTCCATAAAAGATGTGCAGTAAAGAGAACAAGAAAAGAGAAGCAGAAAAATCACATAAAATATTATGGATTTAACTAATCTTGCTCGATTAGACTAAAAAAAAAAGAGCAACTTTGATCACATTTAATATGCATAATTTAAAGTACTGACGCATATAATACGACATTACCATATAATTATTCGAATAGCAGAGGTAAGAATTTGATATATTCACAGAAATACAAATATTATGCCATATAATTAATCGCATGGCATATGTAAGTAAATTTATCAAGTCATCAGACTTTGATATTCAACAATCAATATACAAGTTCAATTTGTGGGCCACAAGTGAAACATGCTTTTGAATTGATTTTCAAACATAATAACAATTTGACAAATTAATGAGTTCAAGCCTAAAGGATATATGATTTCGAAATACCCACTGAGAACTCGTCCAAATTTAAAGTTTTCAATTCAACAGTAATTTGATGCAATGGTTATCAATATAACAAATAGTCATTGATGATGCGCATTAAATTCAACATTAATTGGGAATCGAAAACTCCGCAACCTCAACTTGCCTTCAATTTGCAACAGTAAATAGCAAGTGGGTAAACTACACAAATTTCAGGTTACCAAATTCATGACGATTTTGAACAATATTAAAATTTATTATTCAAGAAACGGAAAATAGATCAATAATTGATACATAATACAAATAATTGTATTCATGAAAGTGTTGAAAGTACATTGCGGAAAGACACTATTCTTTCCTATAGCTACATCAATTCTTAATTATTACTTTGATTGTCCGTTTGTCTTGATGTCGCCGCCCTTCACTTAGATGGTAGAGTACTCGTGCTGATAACGTGTTGTAATACAGATTGTCAATATGTAAGATCGATGTGTAAGATAGATAAACAAAGAGAGAGAGCAGAAGAATAAGAGAGAAGGGATACGCCGTAAAAATTATCATCTTATTCATTCACTTGAGCCCTATATATAAGGGAATACAGTGTACATGACTAAAGACCTAATGGGCTCCTGGCCCCTACATACAAAGACTACATCTAGGTAATGTCCACAAATTAATATTTACAACACTAACCAGATATCACAAAATCGAAAGGGGAACATAACACAACTCTTACATCATATCATTACGGGCCAGAATATCTCAAAGGAAAAACAAACTACACTTGCAATTGCACGTAAAATGAAGGCCGGCGATCAATCATTTTTACGTGCTCTGGACATAAGGGTAAACCCTGAGAGAAGAACCACGAATGTCGAGATCCTTCAACTCCCGGGCATGACAATCGTAAAGCAGTAGGGAACCCTTTGAATCGTGAAACAGAACTTTATCATTCTTGTAGAGGCCCAATACACGCTCAACACAAACATCATCATCGTCATCGAAAATGTAAGTGGAATAAAGAGACCACGTGTTCTTCGATTTCCATACCCAAATCTCGAACCCAACACGATCACAGAAAATAGCGGCAAGCGACCCATGAAACTCGGCAATGCAAAAACGAGAAATGTTAAATAGCCTGTTGCTCTTAGGAATCATACGGATGACAGATGGAAATTTCTCATTAACAAAATCAAACAAAACAACAGCGACACATTCACGGGTTTCCTCATCGCCCGACAGAGCTCTCCACTCGGAACCTAACCGGCTAGCTATCCAATAGGTAATTCCATTTATCTGAACATGTTTGTCTATAAAGGGTTCGATTTTGGGAACATGCGGATTCGGAATTACCTTTCAAGAACCAGTTTTCAGTGAGAACAACGCAACGTGGGCTTCGTCATCATAGTGCTCCATATGCCCAAATTGGATCACCTTATAGTCCTCAGATGAAGGATCAAACCCTACGCCCCAGCAACTCCAATGGAAACGCAACCTCGCTCCATTACGCAGGAGCGGCGGCCAAACAAATAAAGGAAGGGATATCACCTCGTATTTCATAGGATTCCACAAGAGATCATATGGAAGATCACTAACAGCTTCACACGCCAAAAACATCCATTTGTTACAGCTTGCTAGGACATCGTAATAAGCTTGAGCTCTGAGCATAGAGAAATTGGGGGGACTACAGAGTAATCGCGGGTTTTGCTGACGCTCACATGCTCCACCGCGAGCATGAGACTGTTGCTGGTGATGTTGGGCTTCAGATCGGGCGGATGCCACCACGATAGTGCCAGGGAAGTATCGCCGGAGGCCGGAATATCGAGACAATCGAAGACGAGTAACTTGCGGAGAGGAAATTTCTATATTTGATTCCCATGGCGGAAGAAGAAAGCCTAGCCGCCGCACACCCTGTTTGAAAAAAAAAACCCAAGCTCTCTCTCCCTCTCAAAATTGCACCTATATGACTTGATAACATTTATTTGCATCAATATTAAAGGAAGATATTGCGCCCGGAACCATTCTGTCGGTGTTTGTAACCGTTAAATCATCATGTAACCTTTGGAGAGTCTAACAGTTACAAACCCCAACGGATTCTGTAATGGGACCGTAGCATTTTTCTAATATTAAATTGGTCTCAAATAATTAAATTGGGCTCTACTTATTATGTAGGGTGACGATGCCCATACATCTAAACACGACACAGAAGTAAGGAAATGCAATAGAATATTAGTCGCGCTTGGTGTGTGTTACGGAAAACCAGACTTGAAGATTCCATAACAAATTGGATAATATGCTCCACATTTTAAATTTTACACAAAATGATAGTACATCTTTGTACATAATAAATGTTGACACGTGATTTTGTTAAATGGTAATTAAGGTGGGTCGTATTCGTTTGATGATATTTAGAGACTTTTTGAGATTTAAAATTTTGTAAAATTTTTGGGGCCTGATTTAGAGATCATCGTATCATATTTGTCATTGAGGTTTTACTCATCTTCGAGTTTGGATGCTAGTGTGTTATAGTGATATTGATCGTGCTACGTCTCATTAGTTATTAACAATGTTTAATAAATTATTTACATATTTCACCCTAATTTACTTATTATTCAACCAAATATTTAACTAAAATTGAATCGGAGGTAATTGATTAAATAATTAGGTAAGTACACATGCATTGATAAATATATTAAGTAGTGGCGTCTTCACTACTTGACTAGTTCACTATATGATGCAGCTTAATACTATAATGTAGGGATGATCTATCTACACCAACTATATTACTTCTTTCTAACCGTACCAAAATTTTTTAATGTCATCTTCACAAATATATATATATATATATAAATAGTTATTAATTTTTCTTATGTTGTAAACAAATGATCCAATTAATCTTTTTATCGATATTGTTTAAAATTGGTGTTGAATAGTCGAAATGATCGTTAAAGTTCACATTTCGAAGGAAACAATTAAATATTTAAATATTTGAACTTTTTTTTTTTTATCAATTTAGGCAAAAACAAAAGTGTGTCAAACGTATTGTATTTCATTATTGATGGGGCCCTTCCCTAGATGGGACTCAAACCGGTCATGATGAGCTTCAAACCATTTGAATTGAACACCTGCAAGAACTCCACGCCGAAGGAGTTTCCGGCGAATAACCTTTGATGCGTGAGTCAGTATCAAGAAGAGAGATGCTCTGCAGAAAGAGTTGTATATAATGTATATAGTGTGTAAAAGTTGTGACATGATGGTACCTCAACCCCTTTCATATGGGGCATACTTGCCTAGAATACCATGCCCGTGTGCCCGCGGTTAGCCTGCCCAGATATTTGATGCTTATCCATATCCTAGTCACTTCTTAATCAGATCCTAATCAGTTTAAAATTCCATCATGTCCCCTTAAGATTCGTCTTTATCCAATAAGTATGCTAAATATTGGGGTGAGACCCTAGCCGATATACACCTTGTGTAGTGGGGTGTATGAAGTCGACCTAGAGAGACAGGAGGTTGACTAGAGCCAGTAAAGGGAATTATCCCCTCAGGAGATCCTGTTGACAGCCCATATATAGCCCTCGAGCTGCGAGGTGAGTGAGGTCGACCTTGAGATGTGGGAGGTCGACTAGCATTCTTCATAATTATGAGGGGAACTGTTCTCGTCACCCTGCTCAATTGTTCACGAGCAGTTCTCAAGGCCCTCGAGTTACCTCTTACTGGTGTCAAGTCTTAGGGTTACATCCTTCTATCAAGCCGCTAACGCACAGGTTGTTGTTGAGGCTTCTCAAGTTGTCATCGTCCAATGGCAACTGACTCGAGTCCTCACGCCTTACTCGAGTCAACGCGCTATATAGCACGACTTAAAGCAGGGTCGAGATGTCCATAATTGGTTCAGTTTACCCTATTATGGCTATATCAATTATTATCTACTACTAAATTTCATATTGCTCAGTTAAAAAAAAAA
>CACSLK010016728.1:1626474-1638668 GCA_902706635.1 Striga hermonthica
AGGATGATGAAAGTGTCAATAATTATATTGCCCGGTTCAATGACCGAGTTCAGAACATGGAACCTTGTCATCCGGAAACCTTGCTTGTCATGGCTATTGCAGGATTGAAACCGAATTCGATTTTCCGCTGGACACTGTGCCAAAATAAACCGAATACTTTTCAAGAATTTCTCTCTCGAGCCCAGCAGCACATCATAGCGGAAGAAGCCATGTCGGTTCCCGATTTTAACTTTAACCCGAAGTCTTCTAAAGCGGGGACCGACGAAAAGCGAAAGAATAAATTTATCGACAAGCAAAGTAAGACTCAATTCAGGGGACCTCCCCGAGGAGACCCCAATGATCCTGAAGTTCGAGCAGCCCGAAAACAGTATGCTACCGACGTGAAGTCCGGTTATCAAACCGTATATTCCGCTGGAGCAGCCACCATATATGAAGAGATCAAAGGGAAGGGCATTTTACCAGAACCCAAACCACTCCGGATGCCCGAAGAAAAACTGGACAAGTCCCGGTATTGCGATTATCATAAATCGCCAGGGCACAACACGGACGAGTGTTTGAGTTTGTTAGCCGCATTGTTGCGTTTGATTGGACATCCGCAACTCAGAAAATTTTACCGTAATACTGATCCCCAGAGGCGAGGTCCGGGACGCCAGATCGAACCCTTTGATGAAGACGATGAGGAGGACCGAGGTGCCATGCCAAAGCGCATCCGACAAGGAGACAAGGAAGTATTTATGTTCACCTCGGAAACATCCGATTCTAACTCTGCTGAAACTTCCCGAGGGCGTAAACGAGGTCGGTCTCCTGAACCGATGCAAATCACAGTCCACCGTGTCAACACCAATAACTCCCGGAGTACATTATCCCGTCGACAGATCAAGGCTTATGCCCGACAAGCCTACAACTCCGGCAAACAAGTCTACACTACCGATTTGAGAGATATTCTCAACAATCGGAACTGTCCCATAACCTTTAATATGGAGGATGCTAATCACTTCGCACACCCTCATTCCGATGCACTTGTTATCACCGTCCCTATATGCGGTATTCCTGTTCATCGTGTCATGGTGGACACTGGGGCCTATTCGAGTATTTTGATGTTAAAAGCTTTTGACAAAATGGGTCTTGATCCCGCCGAAATCCGACCTTGCAATGATCAAATCCAAGGGTTTAACGGCAGTATTTCAAAGCCTATTGGTGAGATCACCTTACCTGTCAGGTTCGACACTTCGGAGAATGTCACCAAACTCGTCATGGAAACTTTCAAGATTCTGGATATCAAAAATGAGTACAATGCCATCATCGGCAGAACAGCCTTGTATAAACTCCAAGCTGCAGTTTCGATCTTCCACTATGCGTTAAAGTTCCCAACTACCCGAGGAGAAGGGACACACTTCGGAGACCAGAGAGAAGCTCGAGAACTTATTACATTCATACCATCTAGCGGCGTCCATTCCACCTCGACAAATAACTCTCCATCACAACGCGTCTCGAATGACATGGCGTCCGAAGAACCAAACAATCACGTCGGTAATCCTTCCACCTCGGATCCTTTGACCGAAGATCGAGGTCGCCGACCCGGAAAGGAGCCACTTCTTGAAGAGGACGAGTTGGACCCTAGAGCCTTGTTTAAAGAAAAAAGCCGATACGACCGAGCTGAACCTGGAGAAGACGTAGAATTGATCTATATCGATGAACCAGTCTTTCACAAATCACTGCGTATTGGAAGTCATCTTCAAGAACCTATTCGGTCAGAACTTATCTCGTTTCTCAAACATAATTCTGATGTTTTCGCTTGGAAGCACGAGGATATGAAGGGCATCGACCCCGGTGTCGCTAGCCACAAGTTGAACCTCGATCGAACTATCCGGCCTGTTGTGCAAAACAGAAGAAAACTGGGGCCGGATCGTCAGAAGGCGTTGGAAGAAGAAGTCAAAAAACTCATCGACAACAAGTTCATCAAGGAAGCCAAATACCCGACGTGGGTCTCAAACCCTGTTCTTGTCAAAAAGAGCAATGGGCTATGGAGATTGTGTATCGATTTTTCCGACCTGAACAAGGCGTGCCCGAAGGACAGTTATCCGCTTCCTCACATAGATTATATGGTCGATGCAACGTCGGGACATGAGTTGATGAGTTTCTGATTGGTCGGAAAAGTGTGTATTTTCTATATTTATTAGCGTATTTTTATATGCTTCATTTTATTGCACTTATATATTTTCCGACTTATTTATTTATTAGATGGTTTCAAGCGCTATGATATTTTTTGTCTTATTTTCAGGATAATTGGAGTATTTTTATTGGCGACGTGACACTAAACAAAATTCCAGTCTGCAGAATACGGGGATACCCCATACCCAGCCCCATACTCGGCCCAATTAAATGAAAGCCCAATATTTGAGAGTCCTACATGGGCCAATATGCCAAATAATTCATGTCCATAATATTGAAGAGTGGGCCCAGGATTTCCAATTACTTTGGACATAAATTAGAAGACACGTAAGCTTTGGAGGAATTAATTCACAAGCAAAACCTGGGAGCATAATTCAAAAAGAGTGAACCATATTTAATTATTATTTTTGACGGAGAGACTTGTAAAAAAAAGAGCGGACGCCGCCAGACATCACGCAAGAAGCAGAACAGAGCGGCCAACAGAGAAAAGAAGAGGAGATACGCGAACAGAGAACGGAGCAGACGCGAGGAACCGATCAAAAGCGGAGGGAGACCGCACCCGTATACGAGGGAGATAATTAATCTCTCTCTTTTATTTATTTTTTCTTTTTATTTATTATGTTAGAGTAGATTTTATTTCTAGTTCCGGGAATGTCGAACCCTACGACTTGATGAAGTTTGATTAACTTTCTTGGTTGATAATATAATTATCTTTTTGGAATTGCTTGTGTTATTTTGAATAATTAACCCTGATTTGTTGAGTCTTGTTTACCTTGATCACCTAGACTAGGCTTTTCACATCTACTGCTAGATTCAACTGTCAATCCGTAATTGTTGATATGTTTAATCAATTAGAGGCTACCGGAAGATGGTAACTACCGGGGATAACACAACCTAAGTAAGTGAATGTAAATTTCGCTACTTAGTCTAGCCTATTTTTCTAAATCGTAAAGCGGCTGATTCTATTAAATCTAAGAAGCGTCTTCTAGACTGTACAAGAAGTCAGGTCTAATCGTAGAGCGTCTCGCGATTAGATTAAAAATAAGGAAAAATTTCGGGTAACAGACCGTGTCGTTGCCTAGGGCTAGTAATTTCATAAGATAGCGAGATTTGATACCAAAGTTGATTAGACGAGTCAGTCGATGGTGTAGACAGAACCGTGAACTAGATATTTCTCTTATTTGTTTTATTTTATTTTTATTTTTATTGTTTAGATTTTATTTATTTCATTAGGATTTTAGCTATTTAATCAATCCCCCCATTTATTGCTTTTATAATTCAATTAATACAAGAAAATTAACGATTTGATACACACTCCCTATGGGATCGACCCTTACTTGCCACTACTACTAGTTAGTAGAGGTTTGTCGAGGAAAAATATAAATTTTAATTTTGCCGCGTTGCGACGCGCGGTCAAATTTTGGCGCCGTTGCCGGGGAGTGGCGTTATTGAATTGTGAATTTTTGAGTACTAATTGAATTATTATTTTTTTATTAATTTTTTTTAGGATTTTATTTTTATCATATTTTACCCCCCTTTTTTTTCTTTGTTTCTTGTTTTCTTTCTTGCAAAATATCGGGCGCCCCAGTACTCTGCTGGACAGAATTGTTCGCCCCCATACTCGCGACATTGCCTAATCTTTGGGCGCTTTTGATCGAGCTTGGCGCAACTTTTCGAGATGGCAGCCTATTATCACAACTTTTATACCCACCAGGCACCTTACCAATATGAGAAGGAGATACGAGGCCCGTGGATTGAAGATCAAGGCGTAAGAGGATCTAGTGGTTGGCGAAGGAACGAGCAAGACTATTTTTATACCGATGAGTATGGATACTGCTTGGGAGAGCACTCGAACTCTTTCTATGGGTACTCCGAGCCACCAATTGCGCGAGATCCCAGCCCGTCTGTGGAGGATATGGTGAATGCATTCGCGGCTAACCCGTTTAGATTTCGACAAGAGTTCTGCGAGCCATTAATTGAAAGAGATCCTGGTCCATCGCTTGAGGATATGATGATGGAGTTGACGACTCACCTTAACTTTCAGCAAAGCGTTGAGGCTAGCATCAAGAGCCAATAACTGAGCATTAAGAACCAAGAGGAGAGCATTGAGAACCATGGACTACGCATAAGGAATTTACAAGTTCATATGAGCCAATTGGTGGAACAAATGGACCGACTAGTGTATCGGCTCGAAACGAGTCCAATGAGTTCGAGCGTCACCCATTCGTGCTGTGAGGATCTCGAGGAACCTGAAGAGTGCACATACGAGCCGGAGAACGAAAAATTCACGAATATAAAGAAAACAGAGCCGAAGCAGCAGAGTACTGGGGTACCCCGTACTCGACTTGCTGGACCCAGTACTCGACCTGCTGGAGCCAAAAAGCGTACCGTTCTCCATTCTCTTGTGCCGATAGAAGCTGAACCATGTCTTATCCCTTCCAATATGAAATGGGTGCTGAGTAGAGATGCACTAAAGCATGTCTTGAGCCTTAATATCCAACCTCTTGTGACGATCGAGCCAAACGAAAGGTGTGAGTGGGAGTTTAATGAGACGATGGATGTGATTGAGCACGGGCTGCTACTTAGTTTTGAGGGACCAGCTCCATGGAGGAAAGATCCGGTGAAGCATCCAACATCAGAGAGTGGGAATTTCGTCAAGCATGACATGGTGAGAATTGTGCCTCCTTTGAGACCACCTCCGAAGCCGCCATGGATCCTTTGAGGAAAGGAAACAATAAGTCGGGCCAACGACAATAAAAATAGGCGCTTGTTCGGAGGCAACCCAATGATGTTCATGGTTCGGTGACTTCTTCCGCATTGACTAAGGTGAACTCGTTTCTTTTTACCTCTATTTTTTGTGATTATGAGTGTCAATGATATATGTAAGCTCTAAGCTTGGGGAGGTTCTTCTTGGTGTGCATTCATGTTTATTATTTGATTGTATTTATGCCCCTTAGAGTTTGAGTCTTAGATTATTTGCATGATATTTGCTTGTGTGTGAGTATGAGATTGCATTTACGTGGAATTTTGCGATGATGACATGAGAGTCAGTTGAATTTATTGTGCTAGTTTAAATGGCTTGAGTTGATTTTATTTGGTTAAATTCTTGAGGTATTTTATTTTGGGGACAAAGGCATGAAGGTTGATATTTTTGTGACTTATTGTGGTGAGTTGGTTTTGAGACGATTTGTATTGTTGAGATGTGCTTGTGATTGCTTTAATCAATGTTGATTAAGTTTGGGGACTTGAAGTTGAAAGTTGGGGTTTCTATGTCTCATAGTCGAAAAAAAAAGAATAATGAGGATGGAGGAATAATTGGTGGAGTTGAAAAGCCTTTGGCAAAAAAAAATAAATAAAAAAATAAAAATAAAAAAATAAAGAGTCATGGGCTGCAACAACTGCCAATCCGTGGAGGCTCTAGTGTATAACTCCAATAATTTCCATATCTATACGAGCACGAAAGGCTAAAACCCGCGGGTTGTGACGGAGCTGCCGTTCCCTACTCTAAAAAAAAAGTGAAAAAAAAGAGCATGGAGAATGAGACGTTTGGACTTCGGCTAGAAACGGAAAGAAACTAGACTTGTTAGCAAAGAGAGGGGTGTCATTAGTTGCATTGATCGGTGCATTCGTTAAAGAGATTGACAAACTATGGTGGTCACTTGGATTGATACTTGAAGTGTTTGAGTTCTTAAAATGATTTCATCTTGAGTCCGGATAAATTAATTGAGTTGTTTGAGCTATGCACTTATGTGAGAATTGTGAGGCTTTGAGTAAAGTTCCACGTACTTGTTTTCTTATCCATCTATGTGCTTATAGTTCTAAGTTGCTTGGGGACAAGCAACGGTTTAAGTTTGGGGAGATTTGATTGGTCGGAAAAAGTGTGTATTTTCTATATTTATTAGCGTATTTTTATATGCTTCATTTTATTGCACTTATATATTTTCCGACTTATTTATTTATTAGATGGTTTCAAGCGCTATGATATTTTTGTCTTATTTTCAGGATAATTGGAGTATTTTTATTGGCGACGTGACACTAAACAAAATTCCAGCCTGCAGAATACGGGGATACCCCATACCCAGCCCCATACTCGGCCCAATTAAATGAAAGCCCAATATTTGAGAGTCCTACATGGGCCAATATGCCAAATAATTCATGTCCATAATATTGAAGAGTGGTCCCAGGATTTCCAATTACTTTGGACATAAATTAGAAGACACGTAAGCTTTGGAGGAATTAATTCACAAGCAAAATCTGGGAGCATAATTGAAAAAGGGTGAACCATATTTAATTATTATTTTTGGCGGAGAGACTTGTAAAAAAAGAGCGGACGCCGCCAGACATCACGCAAGAAGCAGAACAGAGCGGCCAACAGAGAAAAGAAGAGGAGATACGCGAACAGAGAACGGAGCAGACGCGAGGAACCGATCAAAAGCGGAGGGAGACCGCACCCGTATACGAGGGAGATAATTAATCTCTCTCTTTTATTTATTTTTTCTTTTTATTTATTATGTTAGAGTAGATTTTATTTCTAGTTCCGGGAATGTCGAACCCTACGACTTTATGAAGTTTGATTAACTTTCTTGGTTGATAATATAATTATCTTTTTGGAATTGCTTGTGTTATTTTGAATAATTAACCCTGATTTGTTGAGTCTTGTTTAGCTTGATCACCTAGACTAGGCTTTTCACATCTACTGCTAGATTCAACTGTCAATCCGTAATTGTTGATATGTTTAATCAATTAGAGGCTACCGGAAGATGGTAACTACCGGGGATAACACAACCTAAGTAAGTGAATGTAAATTTCGCTACTTAGTCTAGCCTATTTTTCTAAATCGTAAAGCGGCTGATTGTATTAAATCTAAGAAGCGTCTTCTAGACTGTACAAGAAGTCAGGTCTAATCGTAGAGCGTCTCGCGGTTAGATTAAAAATAAGGACAAATTTCGGGTAACAGACCGTGTCGTTGCCTAGGGCTAGTAATTTCATAAGATAGCGAGATTTGATACCAAAGTTGATTAGACGAGTCATTCGATGGTGTAGACGGAACCGTGAACTAGATATTTCTCTTATTTGTTTTATTTTATTTTTATTTTTATTGTTTAGATTTTATTTATTTCATTAGGATTTTAGCTATTTAATCAATCCCCCCATTTATTGCTTTTATAATTCAATTAATACAAGAAAATTAACGATTTGATACACACTCCCTATGGGATCGACCCTTACTTGCCACTACTACTAGTTAGTAGAGGTTTGTCGAGGAAAAATATAAATTTTAATTTTGCCGCGTTCCGACGCGCGGTCAGTTTCATGGATGCTTACTCAGGCTATAATCAGATTCCTATGGATCCTGAAGATTCTGATCACACTTCATTCTATTCAGCCCGAGGCTTATACTGTTATACTATGATGCCGCTTGGATTAAAGAACGCTGGAGCCACGTATCAACGCCTTGTCAATAAAATGTTTGCTACACTGATCGGTCACACTATGGAAGTTTATGTCGATGACATGCTTGTCAAGTCGGTGCACGCCTCTGATCATATAACACATCTTCAAGACATGTTCGCCATCCTCCGATCTTATTCCATGATCCTAAATCCTAAGAAATGTACTTTTGGAGTTGAATCTGGAAAGTTCCTGGGCTATATGGTCAGCCAGCGCGGCATTGAAGCTAACCCGGCCAAAATAAAGGCCATTCAGGATCTAACTCCCCCAACCTCGGTCAAGGGTGTTCAGGCCCTAACTGGTCGACTTGCTGCACTCAACCGGTTCATCTCCAAGTCTACAGATCGTTGCAAGCCCTTTTTCGAAGCAATCAAGAAAGGAAAACGTTTTGAATGGACCGAGGAATGCCAGAAAGCTCTTGTTAGCATCAAGGAGATGCTTGCCTCTCCGCCGACTTTACAAAAGCCAAAACCCGAGGAAATGTTATTCTTATATCTCGGAGTCAGTGATTCTGCCATTAGCGCCGTCCTAATACGTGAAGAGGGACTGTTGCAATCACCGATCTGTCAGCAAAGCATTACACGATGCCGAACTGCGTTACCCTCCGATGGAAAAGTTAGCGTTTGCACTTGTAATTGCAGCCCGGAAATTGCGACCTTATTTCCAAGAACATTCTATAACTGTTCGCACTTCGTATCCACTTCGGCAAATCCTGCACCGACCTGATACCTCAGGACGCATGGTCAAATGGGCCATTGAGCTCGGACAATTCGACATCCACTATCAACCGAGGACCGCGATCAAGGCTCAAGCCTTATCTGACTTCATCGCCGAGTTCACTCCGGCCATCACAGTTCATCATGATAATCAACCATGGGTCCTCTATATCGATGGCTCCTCAACAGCTAACCGAGCAGGCGCAGGGATAGTTTTAGCTGATCCGGAAAACTGGTTATTCTGTCACTCGGTGAAGTTTCTCTTCCCGGCAACCAACAATGAAGCCGAATACGAAGCTTTGCTATCCGGATTGAATTTGGCGGAATCCATGAACGTGACTCACCTTAAAGTCTTCTCGGACTCTCAACTCCTTGTCAACCAAATCAATGGTTCATATGAAGTCAAAGAACCTCGGTTGACACCTTATCTCTCTTTGGCCAAACGGAAATTATCAAAATTCTCCGCCGACCTCGAACATATCCCCCGAACTCTTAATGTTCAAGCCGACGCCTTATCTCGGCTAGCATCTAGTACCGGGATGGAAAGCGCGGAGTATGTCCAAATCGGCCAACAAGAACAACCGTCAACCACCTTTTCCGAGGTTGCAACCGTCAATCCGGTAACATCACAAAAACCACCAACTTGGATGGATCCTATTATCCACTACTTAGAAACTGGGGCCTTGCCCCCAGACCCAAAAGAAGCTCGAGCACTTCGGATCCGAGCAGCTCGGTATACGATGGACAGCGAAACTTTGTTTAAAAGGGGATACTCTGTCCCACTTTTAAAATCCGTAAATGAAACTGAGTCACAGTATATTCTTGAAGAAGTCCATGAAGGGATTTGCGGAAGTCACCCCGGCGCTCAAGCATTATCTTATAAAATCCTGCGACAGGGTTATTACTGGCCAACCTTAAAGACCGACGCTGCTGCATGGGTTCGTAAGTGCCCAAAATGCCAAATATTCGCGCCTAATGTCCATCAGTCTCCCGAAGAACTCAAATCGATCTACAGTCCGTGGCCTTTCGCCAAATGGGGAATTGATCTCATAGGTCCTCTACCAACTGGAAAAGGAGGCGTCCGATTTGCTATTGTGGCGGTCGATTATTTTACTAAATGGGCCGAGGCCGAACCGTTAGCCACGATAACCGAACAGAAGGTCGTCGACTTCATATGGAAATCAATCATCTGCCGCTTCGGAGTACCAAACTCTCTCATTACCGATAACGGTAAACAATTTGAAGGCAAACGACTTGAATCTCTGTGCGAAGAATACAACATCAAGCACTTCTTCTCATCGCCTTACCACCCGCAGTCCAACGGCCAAGTGGAAGCCGTAAATAAACTCATAAAAAACGGCCTTAAAGTCCGACTTGATGCTGCCAAAGGAGCTTGGCCGGAAGAACTACCATATGTCCTGTGGGCTTACCGAACTACCACTCGAACTTCTACTGGCGAAACCCCATTTTTCTTAACTTACGGTTCGGAAGCCGTGGTCCCAGTCGAGCTCGGAGAACCGACGTACCGAGTTCAACATTTCACCGAAGAGACCAACTCGGAAAACATAAAGGCTAATCTGGACCTGCTTGAAGAACATCGAACCCGGGCCGAACTCAGGAATGCTGCTTACAAGCAAAGAAATGAGAGATATATCAATTCTAAACTCAAACCTCGTTCATTCTGAGTTGGAGATTTGGTCCTCAAACGTATAATGGGGCCTGACCCCGGACCACTCAAACCGAGGTGGGAAGGACCCTTTCAAATCATTAAAATCCTACCTCATGGGGCCTACCGAATTGCTCATCCTGATGGGACACCGCATCAATATCCCTGGAATGCTGTGTTCTTGAAAAAGTTCTATCAGTGAAGGGTCCGAAGTCGGATAGCCGACCTTCCTTTTGCACGGACCTTCTTTTCGCCTCGATGAATGTGCGAAGTCACCCTTTTGATGTACTGAAAAGCCTGTCGGCTTACGTTTTTGAAAATCTGAGCAGCAGCTCGATATCGATGTAAACAGTTTGAAGCTTAGTTCTATGAATGTTTTGTACCGATGTAAGCATTGCGACACTCGGTCTAGCTGATACCTCATAATATGTCCGAATGCTACATATATTCGGATGGAGGTGACGCTCGTCAAACGTCATTTCAACACACATGATTTGACGGGCCCCGAAAGTTACCGAACATAAAAAATAAAAATCGGTCGGGGCCATTCCATAATCGAATTCTGACGAAGTTCGGTAACTTCCATTTTATTTTCCGTACAGCCCTAAAAATGTGTTAAGTTTCGCGAAGTTATTTGAAAACTCGCATATTGACTTGCACTTGTGGCTGAGATTATTACAAACGATCAAAGTGGAACTCGGAAATTATTTTTACAAAAATTTACAACTCGGTTCATAATATAAACAAATCCGAGTTGAAGCAAGTCATTCTATAATCCGAACCGAGTTCAGGACAAATGGTCAAAAAGTTGCTGAAATTTGTACAGCAAACATAACTCAAAATAAAAATTACGCAAACACTTTATATATATATATCTTGAAAAGTTGGGAAGTACCTTACATATTTTCCTACTAAGGGACTCAGTTATCTGATATCCCCGTTTACATATTGCCAAACATTATATATTTCCTACTAAGGATGCCGACATGCCGGCACCCCGACTAAATACTGCAAATATATATAAATATAAAAAGAACAGAAACTTCAGGCGCCGTTGTCCTTCTTCTCCACATCGGTCCCGATGCCGCTGCCTTCCCCGGTTTCAACTCCCGAAGATAGTCGCTCCAGAACTTGCGAATCCTTTGCTTTAGCAGCAATCTCAATGGCCCCATCTGGCACCGGAATGAACTCATCGCGAGGATCGGGCAACTTATCTACATCATCTTCAGCCGGCGTGACAACCTTAACAACTTCAATCTCCTTATCGGCCGACCTTGCCTTCTCCTCGATATAAGCTTTGACCCGGCTCTGAATTTGCTCCGGAGTCATGTCGTCGAAATGCTGTTCAACCTCCACCTCGGCCAAAGTTGAGAGATACACGTCGGCCAGTTCCTTCCTCTTGTCTTTCTCTTCCTCCAAGATCATGTTAACATAAGCACGACGGAGAAGAGCAGCCCTGTCCTCGGACAGTAGCGGCAAATATGGATTCGCATTTATCTCCTCAGAACGACGGAGCATCCAAACACAAAACTCACGCTCATCCTCGTCAGCCGCCACATGCATCCCTTTTATCTCGCTATCAAAACCATACTTCTCCAACTTGCGGAATAAGAACAAACGGAGGTCATCGATATCATAGTAGCCGGCATCATAGCGCTCAATGACCCAACGCAAGTTTAAACAAGTGTTCATTTCAATCTCAAGGTCGGGACCACCGACCTCATCCTCATCACCGGCGTCAACGGCCTCCGCCCCGGTATCATCAGCGGACTTCGGTTCCATGGCCGCGACAGAGTCCTTCCCAGCTTGAAAGCCATTCTCGTACATAAATTCTCCATACGCCGACTTCTCTCTCTCGAGTTTAGCCATCTCGGCTTGATGGGCGTCTTTTTGCCGACCTACCAGCTCGTGAACCTCGGCGCACTCTCGGCGAGTTATTTCATGCCCCGCCTTTTCATCTGCCAGCGCCTTCGCTGTTTCCTCCACTTTCGCCTCGGAAGCTTTGAAATGCTGCTCCACCACGGCAAGACGCGCTTTAAGGTCGGCCACCTCGGCCTCAAAGGCCTTCTTCTCCTCAGATAATGCCATCGCCTCAGCTCGTGCCTTCTCCAACTGGGTGGCTTGCTCAGAAAGTTGGCCTTTCAAGTCGGCCTCCATTTTTGTAGATTCTTCTTTCAATTTGACGATCA
>CACSLK010016728.1:1640265-1653054 GCA_902706635.1 Striga hermonthica
TGGCTATCGTTGGATTAAAACCGAATTCAATTTTCCGCTGGACTCTGTGCCAAAATAAACCGAACACTTTTCAAGAATTCCTCGCTCGAGCTCAACAACACATTATAGCAGAGGAAGCTATGTCGGTCCCCGATTTTAACTTTAACCCGAAGTCATCCAAGGCGGGAACCGACGAGAAGAAGAAGCATAAATATTTCGAAAGACAAGGCAAGACTCAGTTCAGGGGGCCTCCCCGGGGAGATCCTAATGATCCTGAAGTCCGAGCGGCCCGAAAACAGTACGCAACCGACGTGAAGTCCGGTTATCAAACTGTATATTCGGCAGGGGCAGCCGCCATATATGAAGAAATCAAGGGGAAGGGCATCTTACCAGATCCCAAACCACTTCGGATGCCCGAAGAAAAACTGGACAAATCCCGATATTGTGATTATCATAAGTCGCCAGGACACAATACGGACGAGTGTTTGAGTTTGTTAGCCGCATTGTTGCGTTTGATTGGCCATCCGCATCTTAGAAAATTTTATCGTAATACTGATCCCCAGAGGCGAGGTCCTGGATGCCAGATCGAACCCTTTAATGAAGACGATGAGGAGGACCGAGGTGCCATGCCAAAACGCATTCGACAAGGAGACAAAGAAGTATTCATGTTCACCTCGGAGACGTCCGATTCTAACTCTGCTGAGACTTCCCGAGGATGCAAACGAGATCGATCTCCTATACCGATGCAAATCACTGTCCACCGGGTCAATACCAATAACCCCCGGAGTACATTACCCCGTCGACAGGTCAAGGCATATGCCCGGCAAGCGCACAACTCTAGCAAACAGGTCTACACCACCGATTTGAGAGATATCCTCAACAATCGGAACTGTGCCATAACCTTCAATATGGAAGATGCTAATCACTTCGCACACCCTCATTCCGATGCGCTTGTTATCACCGTCCCTATATGCGGAATTCCAGTTCATCGCGTCATGGTGGATACTGGGGCCTATTCGAGCATTTTGATGTTAAAAGCTTTTGACAAAATGGGCCTTGATCCCGCCGAAATCCGACCTTGCAACGATCAAATACAAGGGTTCAACGGCAGTATTTCAAAGCCTATCGGAGAGATCACTTTACCTGTCAGATTCGGCACTTCGGAGAATGTCACCAAACTCGTCATAGAAACTTTCAAGGTTATGGATATTAATAATGAGTACAACGCCATCATTGGCAGAACGGCCTTGTACAAACTTCGTGCTGCAGTTTCTATCTTTCACTACGCCTTAAAATTCCCGACAACCCGAGGAGAGGGAACCCACTTCGGAGATCAAAGAGAAGCTCGCGAACTTGTTACTTTTATCCCATCCAGTGGAGTTCATTCAACCTCAATGGGTAATAATGAAGCCTCCCCACAGCAACACGCTTCAGACGACGCGGTCTCCGAAGAACCAAACACCCACGTCGGCGATTCTTCCACCTCGGATCCTTTAACCGAAGACCGAGGTCGCCGGCCTGGGAAGGCGCCACTACTTGAAGAAGACGAGTTGGACCCCAGAGCCCTGTTCAAAGAAAAAAACCGAAGTGATCGGGCCAAACCTGGAGAAGACGTAGAATTGACATATATCGATGAACCAGTGTTCCATAAATCATTGCGTATTGGAGGTCATCTTCAAGAACCACTTCGGTCAGAACTTATTTCATTTCTCAAACTCAATTCTGATGTTTTTGCTTGGAAACACGAGGATATGAAGGGCATCGACCCCGATGTCGCTAGCCACAAACTAAACCTCGATCGAACAATTCGGCCTGTTGTGCAAAAAAGAAGGAAACTGGGGCCGGATCGCCAGAAGGCGTTTGGAAGAAGAAGTCACAAAATTCATCGACAACAAATTCATCAAGGAAGCCAAATACCCGACATGGGTCTCAAATCCCGTTCTTGTTAAAAAGAGCAATGGACTATGGAGATTGTGCATCGATTTTTCCGATCTCAACAAGGCGTGCCCGAAAGACAGTTATCCACTTCCCCACATAGATTACATGGTTGATGCCACGTCGGGACATGAGTTGATGAGTTTCATGGACGCTTACTCCGGCTACAATCAGATTTCTATGGATCCTGAAGATTCTGAACACACTTCATTCTATTCGGCCCGAGGTCTGTATTGTTATACTATGATGTCGTTCGGATTAAAGAACGCCGGGGCCACATATCAACGCCTCGTCAACAAAATGTTTGCTACGCTGTTCAGTCACACCATGGAAGTTTATGTTGATGACATGCTCGTCAAGTCGGTGCATGCCTCCGATCATATAATGCATCTTCAAGATATGTTCGCCATCCTCCGATCTTATTCCATGGTTTTAAATCCTAAGAAATGCACTTTTGGAGTTGAATCTGGAAAATTTCTGGGCTATATGGTCAGCCAGCACTGAATTGAAGTCAATCCGGCTAAAATAAAGGCTATTCAAGATCTAACTCCCCCGACCTCGGCTAAGGGTGTTCAAGCCCTGATCGGCCGACTTGCTGCACTCAACCGGTTCATTTCTAAGTCTACAGATCGTTGCAGACTATTTTTCGAAGCAATCAAAAAAGGTAAACGGTTTGAATGGACCGAGGAATGCTAAAAAGCTCTTGTGAGCATTAAGGAGACGCTTGCCTCTCCGCCGACTTTACAAAAGCCGAAACCCGAGGAAATGTTGTTCTTACACCTCGGAGTCAGTGATTCTTCCATTAGCGCTGTTTTGATACGCGAAGAGGGATTGTTGCAATCACCTATCTATTACGTCAGCAAAGCCTTGCACGATGCCGAACTACGTTATCCTCCGATGGAAAAGTTGGCGTTTGCACTTGTGATTGCAGCCCGGAAATTGCGACCTTATTTCCAAGAGCATTCTGTAACTGTTCGCACTTCGTATCCACTTCGGCAAATCCTGCACCGACCTGACGCCTCGGGACGCATGGTTAAATGGGCCATTGAGCTCGGACAATTCGACATCCATTATCAACTGAGGACCGCGATCAAGGCTCAAGCCTTATCTGACTTCATCGCCGAGTTTACCCCGGCCATCACGGTTCATTATGATAATCAACCATGGGTCCTCTATATTGATGGCTCCTCGACAGCTAACCGAGCAGGTGCAGGGATAGTTTTAGCTGATCTGGAAAACCGGTTATTCTGTCACTCGGTGAAGTTTCTCTTCCCGGCAACCAACAATGAAGCCGAATATGAAGCTTTGCTATCTGGATTAAATTTGGCGGAATCCATGAACGTGACCCACCTCAAAGTCTTCTCAGACTCCCAGCTCCTTGTCAACCAAATCAATGGTTCATATGAAGTCAAGGAACTCCGGCTGACACCCTATCTCTCTTTGGCCAAACGAAAATTATCAAAATTCTCCGCCGACCTCGAGCACATTCCCCGAACTCTTAATGTTCAAGCAGATGACTTATCTCGACTTGCGTCCAGTACCGGGATGGAAAGCGCAGAGTACGTCCAAATCGGCCAACAAGAACAACCGTCAACTGCCCTTTCCGAAGTCACGACCATCAATCCGGTAACACCACAAAAACCACCAACATGGATGGATCCTATTATCCACTACTTAGAAACTGGGGCCTTACCCCCAGACCCAAAAGAAGCTCGAGCACTTCGGATTCGAGCAGCTCGGTACACATTAGACAACGGAACTTTGTTCAAAAGGGGATACTCCGTTCCACTTTTAAAATGCGTGAGTGAAATTGATTCACGATACATTCTTGAAGAAGTCCACGAAGGGATTTGCGGAAGTCACCCCGGCGCACAAGCATTATCTTATAAAATCTTGCGACAGGGTTATTATTGGCCGACCTTGAAAACCGACGCTGCCACATGGGTGCGCAAATGCCCGAAATGCCAAATGTTTGCACCGAATGTTCATCAGTCTCCCGAAGAACTCAAATCAATTTACAGTCCGTGGCCTTTCGCCAAATGGGGGATTGATCTCATAGGTCCCCTACCGACCGGAAAGGGAGGTGTCCGGTTTGCTATCGTGGCAGTCGACTACTTTACTAAATGGGCCGAGGCCGAACCGTTAGCCGCGATAACCGAGCAGAAGGTCGTCGATTTCGTGTGGAAGTCAATTATCTGTCGTTTCGGGGTGCCGAACTCCATCATAACCGACAACGGTAAACAATTTGAAGGCAAACGACTTGAATCTCTGTGCGAAGAATACAACATCAAGCACTTCTTCTCATCGCCTTACCACCCGCAGTCCAACGGCCAAGTTGAAGCTGTGAACAAACTCATAAAGAACGGACTCAAAGTCCGACTTGACGCCGCCAAGGGAGCTTGGCCTAAAGAGTTGCCACATGTCCTGTGGGCTTACCGGACTACCACTCGAACGTCCACCGGCGAGACCCTATTTTCCTTAACTTACGGTTCAGAAGTCGTGGTTCCGGTTGAGCTCGGAGAACCGACCTACCGAGTTCAACATTTCACCGAAGAGGCCAACTCGGAAAACATAAAAACAAATCTGGACCTGCTTGAAGAACACCGTACCCGGGCCGAACTCAGGAATGCTGCTTATAAGCAAAGAAATGAAAGATATATCAATTCTAAACTCAAACCCCGTTCGTTCCGAGTTGGAGATTTGGTCCTCAAACGTATAATGGGGCCTGACCCCGAACCACTCAGACCGCGGTGGGAAGGACCCTTTCAAATCATTAAAGTCCTACCTCATGGGGCCTACCGAATTGCTCATCCTGATGGGACACCACATCAATATCCCTGGAATGCTGTGTTTTTGAAAAAGTTCTATCAATGAAGGATCCGAAGTCGGATAGCCGACCTTCCTTTTGCACGGACCTTCTTTTCGCCTCAGTGAATGTGCAAAGTCACCCTTTTGATGTACTGAAAAGCCTGTCGGCTTTCACTTTTGAAAATCCGAGCAATGGCTCGACATCTATGTAGACATTTTAAAGATCGGTTCTACATATATTTCATACCGATGTAAGCATTGCGACACTCGGTCTAGCTGATACCTCATAATATGTCCGAATACCACATATTTTCGGACGGGGGTGATGCTCGTCAAACGTCATTTCAACACACATGATTTGACGGGTCCCGAAAGTTACCGAACATAAAAAACAAACATCGGTCGGGGCCATTCCATAATCGAACTCTGACGAAGTTCGGTGACTTCCATTTTATTTCCCGTACAACCCTAAAAATGTGTCAAGTTTTGCGAAGTTATTTGAAAACTCGCATATCAACTTGCACTTGTGGCTGAGATTATTATAAATGATCAAAGTGGAATTCGGAAATTGAAATTATTTTTACGAAAATGTACGACTCGGTTCATCTTATAAATAAATCCGAGTTGACGCCATTCATTTTATAATCCAAATCGAATTCAGAACACTTGGTCGAAAAGTTGCTGAGATCTGAACAACAAACTTGAATCAAAACGAAAATTATGAAAACACTTCATATATATTCTGAAAAAGTAAAGAAATCCCTTACATATTTCCTACTAAGGGAATCGGTTACCCGATATCCCCGATTACATATCGCAAACTTCAAAATATTTCCTACTAAGGAGGCCGACATGCCGGCACCCCGACTACATACTACAAATAAAACAAATGTTAATAAAGTGACAGGAAATGAACTTCAAGCCTTATCAGCCGACTTCTCCACACTGTCCCCGGTGCCACTGCCTTCTCCAACTTCGGTCCCGGAAGATAGTCGCTCCAAGACATGCATCTCCTTTGCCTTAGCAGCAGCTTCAATGGCCCCATCTGGCACCGGAATGAACTCGTCGCGAGGATCAGACAACTCCCTCACTTCATCTTCAGCCGGCGTGACGACCTTAACAAATTCGACCTCCTTGTCGGCCGACTTGGCTTTTTCCTCAATGAAGGCTTGGACCCTGTCTCGAATCTGTTCCGGGGTCATGTCATCAAAGTGCTGCTCGACTTCTACCTCGGCGAGAGTGGAAAGATATACATCAGCTAACTCCTTCCTCTTTCCTTTCTCACCCTCCAGAATCATGTTGACATAGGCCCGTCGGAGAAGAGCTGTTCTATCTTCGGAAAGTGGTGGCAAATCGGGATTCGCATTTATCTCTTCGGATCGGCATAGCATCCACTCACAAAACTCCCGCTTATCTTCGTAAGCCTCGATGTGCATACCCTTAATCTCAGTACCGAAGCCATATTTTTCAAGTTTATGGAAGAGGAAGAAGCGAAGATCATCTACATCATAATACCCCGCATCAAAACGCTCAATAACCCACCAGAGTTCCAAGCAGGTATTCATCTCAAGCTCTAAATCCGGGCCATCTCCTTCCCCCACTTCGGCAATCACCTCGTCAGCCTGGGCAGCTTCCACTTCGGCCACAGAATCTTTTCCAGCCTGGAATCCATTTTCGTACATAAACTCTCCGTAGGCCGACTTCTCTTTCTCAAGTTTGGCCACCTCGGCCTGATGAGCATCCCTCTGCCGACCTACCAGCTCACGGACCTCGGCACACTCTTGGCGAGTTATTTCATGCCTTGCCTTTTCATCCGACAGCGCTTTCGCTGTTTCCTCCAATTTAGCTTCAGAAGTCTTGAAATGCTGCACAACCACGGCGAGGCGTGCCTTAAGATCGGCCACCTCGGCCTCAAAGGCCTTCTTCTCCTCTGATAATGTCAAGGTCTCAGCCTTTGCCTTCTCCAACTCGGCAGCCTTTTCAGAAATCTGGCCCTTCAAGTCGGCCTCCGTTTTAGCAGATTCTTCCTTCAACTGAACGATCACCATATCACGCGCGGCTACGATGTCTTTTTTCCCTTCCAACTGAGACGCAACCCGGCGATGATCGTCCTCGGCTGCCACCAAACTAACCAAGGCCCTGCCCACACATGCCTTGGCATAGCTCAGCTTATCAACGCTGGATAAAGAAGAGACCCCCACCTCGGATTTGGGGTCCCAAACCATCAGCGGAACCCGAGCAGCGTTTCTGGCATTCTCTGGCATTTCGATTCTTGACGACATATGCGGTGACTTCACGGACAGAAAAGTAGTGAACCAATCCTCCACATTACCATCGGGCACCTTAACATTGGAAGCCCGCTCTTCATCTATAGTTAAAAAGGACTTCTCAAACAAAGGGGAATCATCCGTACCTTTTTCTGTTGCTTTACGACCGAAGTCGTGTTTTTTCTTAGACCTCTTCTCCACACCAGAAGAAGCACCAACATCCGCCATTTTCACCAATTTTCTCTTCTTCCTCCTCTCTGGTTGTTCCAACTCCAAAGACTTCGGAGAAGAGGACGGCACCTCGGTGTGGACGACCTCGGCCGCAACCAGCTCCGTCCCTGCCACAACAGGCTCAGGCTTTGCTTGGCTAACTGGTGGCACCTCGGTAGTTGTCACCTCTTGCAAGGACTTCGGGCTCTCCGGAATAGCCGCCGAAGTCGCACTTGACCCCACTTCGGTTAATTTTTTACCAGCATTCTTTTGACCCGCAGTTTTCTTTACCAAAGCACGAACTAAGTCCCTCCTCATGATGTTGTTTAACCGCAAATCTCGGCTTTTACCGAACTTGGACTGCAAATCCTTGTTGGGGTACTTGCGCCTGAACTCCTTAGCCTCCTTGATTGTGCTATAGCCTAGGAATCCGAGGAGCGGATAGTATACTGCGGTCAGAATCAATCAAAGTTATTCACAACTATTCGATATACATAAAAGCGCAGGTAAAACCAACAGCTAGGGAATGTTCATTACCGGGGTCAAACTTGACAGTGGTAACTCCGAGAGATAATCCAGCCGCCTCAAGTTTTGAATCGACAACAAGCTTGCGATAATCTCGGACCTCCTTATCCAAACTAGCAAGTGTGATTAATTTCCCACCGAACTCTGGACTCAATCTCGGTTCCGTTTGTTTAGTCTCTTTTTCTACAAAGAGCAAAAGTTCTGACCTGTTAGTGCACAGAACAAGGCAAAATCAGAGAAGTGTATCCAAATCAAAAGATAAAAAAGACTCACTTGCTCCAGAATGAATGAACATTGGAATCGTCATCCCATCAATCCGAGGTTCATGAAAGAAGCTCTCAGACTGCCACTCTCCTCCAATCCACAACCACTCTTCCTGGAATCCATGAAGAGTTTCTGGGATGTCGGTTATTATTTCACCGACTTTTAAACCATGCTGCGGCTTCGCTCCGTCAAAGAAGCAGCATGAAGACTCCGGAACGTGTCTCCTCGGACTTTTCTTAAAGGCGAAAATGCTCCTTATTTCCTCACACGATGGCAGCCCATCGCCCTGCTCGTGCAACAGCACCATCAGACCGATTATTTTTTTCCAACTATTGGGGGTAATCTGGCACAGCGGTAGCCCCCAACTCCGAAGGTACTCAGTGATCAAGCTCGGTAATGGGAATCTTAATCCCGACCTCAAACTTTCAACAAAAACACCAACACACCCCGGAGGAGGACTGGTTATTCTCTCCCCCGGATATGGAGCAAAATTTTTTACCGAGGGTGGAATCCGAATCTGCTCCCGCAGCATCACCATGTCCGCATTGGTTAGGATGCTGGGCTCACCTTCGAAGTCGACCGCCGGATCAGGCCACTTCCTCACTGGTCTCCTCCAGTGAGGCACCTCAATATCGGCCGCGTTGTCCTCAACCACCCGATCGCCATCGTCATCATCTGGCTCAATATCTAAATGTCCTACCAACATCGGATCCCACCGATGATACTCAAAGGCCAATTCGACCAACTGAGAATCGTGATACACATCCAAAGGAACTGACTCAGTACTAGAAGAGCTTGCCACTGCCTTTCCCTTCCCTTTCGGCGCCATCGCACAATTGAACAGAACACAAAAGAAATAAAAGAAGAAATTGAACAAAAAGCTTACCGAAAAAATTCGCGCACGTACAGCAAGCAGGAAACAACCCTCGAAATCTCAGAAGAATTTCAACAACAAGTATAATACGAAAGCTCGAGAATGAAAGCAAAGGTGAAGAAAACTCGACCAGATATCGCAAAACCCTATTTATAATTTTTGATTTATGACCGTTAGGGAACTTAATTAGGGGCGCGTCTGACCGACGCGACCCCTAATTCCAACTGACGCCACCTCTTCATCTGATAAGACGCCTACTGTTACACGTGGCAACCTATTAAAGCCGACCGTTACCTCATTCAAGGCCATTACGGCGCGACTGTTCATTCTGACATTAAATAGTTGACCGTTACAACTATTCACATTCCTCCTGTCGTGACTGCCTGCAAACTGCTCGAATCTCACCAAGTGTCTTCACCTCAGAACACAGTCTGCACTTCAGAACAAGCAGCTCACTTCGGTTATCTCGGTCACATCGAGAGACCGAAGATCACTCTACTAATACGATAAGCGCTATGTCGTTGACTTTTTACCGACTCGGAGCCTCTAAATGTTTAACAACATCGATGGCCATCACTTCGTATGCCCACCGATATTGGGGGCCTATCTGTTATCATTCGACTCGGCAAAACACCATTAAGAGGTTTCAAACATCATGTTAAGAGAAAATGACCATTGAACCGACGTGATCTTACCACCACACCGGTCTGGACAATGAACCAGTCCGAATTACCGAAGACCGAGGTGATCAATACCTACCGAGGTCTACTTAAACCAAGGTCGTCATCTCCTTAAGCAGGTGACAAGGCGCCTACACTCATATCACACTCTACGAGGATCGTCATCATTCATGTGGGGACCACTGCTTCAAACCGCCCACCAAAAGTCACTTTATGCGAAAAGTAGTACCCGAATCCCAAGATGTATATTGAAAAAGCTACTATAAATAGTGAACCCATGACATTTTTAAGGGGATCCCCCGAATTCATAAAAAGATGAAACACATAAAAGCCCATCACGGCTCTTCACCTCGGTTCACCTCGGACCGGGGCCATTATTGAGTTATTTTTACATGCTTTACGTCCAAACCGTTCATAATTACCGTCTTAATCACTTGTTACATCGTTGTTAGAAATCACATAACAACACTCTATACGCACAGAGATAGAGATGGTAGAGGCCAAAATAGAAGTGGAACTCACCTCCAAACGAGATCGAGATACACCAATTACAATCCAATTGACGACCCACGAGCCCGCCTCCACCAATCACTACGACTCCGACGAACTAGGGCTAGGCAAACCGTCGAATGCAAGCACCGCGCGGCAATACCATAACTCCGGAATAGCAGAGGAGGGACGACGGCCGAAAGCGACCACCGGCCGGCGCCGCACCACCACAGAGGAAGGCAGATCGATTCAGACGAGAGAGTCGTAGTGTCGGTTTATCGTGAGAGAGGCGCTGCTAATTTGTGTTAAAAAGAAAATGATTAAAAAAGTTGTTTAGCAGCAAGAAAAATAAAAGTACACTTTTTCCTTTTTAATTGGCTTAATTGCACATAAAATTTCCACTTTTTGTGTACTTGCGAATAAAACTCCACTTTATTATCTTTGCAAATAAATACCAATTTTTCAGAATTTGGGGTTGAGCGCGTAAATGTATTCAGAATGTTGGGGGTGAAGAATCGCGTCATGGAGAAGAAAAGAATCGCTACAATTTTATTTTATTTTTCAATTGGGGGAGTAGAACTCTGTTATTACGAAGATTGTGAAGTAAAAAACATGGTGATAAAATCCTATTTTTTCAATTGGTACTAAATTCTAATTTTGGTTAATTTGTTGGCCTATGATGTGACAAAAGCATGGTGAAGAGTTTCAAAGATTGATGTCACACAAACCTCATAAGTGTCACGTAAGATTTCTGGTCGGACACGTCAACAATAATTGGCCAGAAAATAGTTTTGAGACAAATTTGTAACACATAATAAAAGTTTGATATTTATTTGCAAAGATAAAAAATTGAATTTTATTTGCAATTACACAAAAAGTGTAGATTTTATGTGCAATTAAGCATTTTTAATTTCTCGCACTTTATCATTTTTTATTACTTAGCTAACTAAGGCTCATGTTTATTTGAGCTCGGATCGTGGCTCGTTTACAACCCAATTAATCATTACAAAGATACCATTTCAGTTTATTTAATTAGTATATTCAGTTGTTGATATTAGCTCAAATGAGGTGTTAGCCCGATCACTCAAAGAGTTGTAGCTAGGACTGTTATCGAATAGAACTGAGCTTCAGGTGTTCGAGCTCGAGTTCGACTAATTTTCGAACATGTTTGTGTTCGTTCGTTTAGTAAAAAAAAATTCTTTCGTGTTCGTTTGTTTATTAGTTTGACACGTTCGTGTTCATTTGTTTATCTAGTCGAACTTGTTCGTGAACTGTTCAAATTGTTCGACAAGTTCGTGTTCGTGTTTTTTAACTTTTTTATTTTTATTTTAATGTCGTACAAGTTATTTTATTCAATATTTAATATATATTTATATATATGTATATTATATTATACATGTATATACTATACATAGTATATAAAATTATAAAATAATTTTTAGTTCGCGAACGCTCGATTAGTTCGCGAACTTGTTCGTGTTCGTTCGATAACTAAACGAACATAGTTTCATGTTCGAGTTCGGTTCGATTGCTAAAACGAGTTGTTATCGAACACGAACGAGCTTTGTTCGGGAACAACTCGATTCAATAACAGCCCTAGTTGTAGTCTATGAGTGCTTAACTGGGTTTAATAAACAGTAGTCCGGTCTACTATACTTAGTTTTGGATTGGGTCAGTTACATTCTTGCTTTTGTGATTTGTAAATAATTATATATGTACGATGAAATAGAAAAAATTGCATTGTTATCATATCTTGAACAAATAATTAAAACATGCATATTGTCGATTCAGTGATATTTATTATAAAGAAAAAAGTGAGAAGAGATTAATAATAGTTTTAATTTCATTTTAATAAATCTTATCTTAACTAGATAAATAAATAAATAAATAAATAAATCTTGCATCCAATCGTCCTAAAACCCAAAACCTCCAACAGAGCCCTACCTTATTCTTACCCCTTTTCCTCTACAGTCTACGCTTCACCTACGGCCATGACCTCATTCGCCGCCAGATCGATCCTACGCTCCGCCTCAACATCCGCCCGAGGCGCCGCCGCCAGAATCTCCGCCGGTGCCAAGCCTAGGGCTTCTCCTTCCCCTTTCCGCGTCCCGACTCAGAAACCCCTTTCCGCTCGCATTTTCAGGTACCTTTTTCTCGATCGAAAATTGATTTACTCCCCATTAAAACTTTTCTGTGTTTCGATTGTGATGAATTTGGCACTCGATGTGCGAGCTTGGACTTAGGTCGCCTGTTGAGATGAGCAGCGTTAGCGTGGCGTCTATGCTGCCGTACCATAGCGCAACCGCTTCTGCAGTTCTTACTTCCATGCTCTCTGTTGCTCCACGCAGCCACGCTTGGACTCTTGAAGGTAATTGTTTTATTTTCTTGATATTAGCAATAGTTGTGTTATTATGGAGAAATCAATTCATTTATTCTCTGAGTGCCTATTATAAGCAATTTGATGTAGATGGGATATATATGCTGCTATTACAGTCTTTATTTTGGCTTGTTTTTATTTGATCACATATATATCATACTTAACTGTGTACGTATGATTGTTAATTGATGTATGATTTTTTTTAAATCATTTTTGGATTTCCATTTTAACAATTCAGAGTACTAGCCCAGTCGTTCCGTTAGTTCTTACACGTTTCCTAATTACAGGCACGTAACTTGTATATGAGAAATTATCCTTATGATAGATCCTGTTCAAGAAGATATCAATGTTAGTTCTTTGACATTTAACCCTTCACGCAAA
>CACSLK010016728.1:1653106-1670106 GCA_902706635.1 Striga hermonthica
TCGTGTTACATCTCAAAGTTCCGAAAATAAAAGGGGTGTATTTTTTTTTTTCTCATCTTGTAGGGCAAAAAAAGACTAGGTGAAGGTCGTGAAATGGAGGTGACACCTATTGACCAGTTTTGTATACTCACCCATTTTCTCGATTGAGTCATCAGAAAACTGCGATTTTTCTCTTCTTGTTTTGTGAGATAGGTTCCCTGGACTTTGACGAAATAGTTGTTAATAAGTCGGTCATTTTGTTTGGTAGCAATTTTGTTGCTAATAGCTTTATTTGGTGTCCCTGGAAATGTGGAGCTTGAATCAAACCATGATTTCGTTACTTACAACTGAACCCAGAAAGTTATACTAAACAATCAGTGTTTTGGTTTTTTATCCTTGCCTTGCTGTTAATTCCTCTAGAGAACTCTTACTTTGTTGGTGCTTCCAATATTGTTAAGCATATATTTATTTTCTACCCAGATTATATGATATGTTACGTTCAGTACCCCTGATAGGAGGTAACCCTTCAGGTTCTCGTTGTTTCTTCCTCCTATTCCTCTTGCTGAAGAGACAATAAATATATCTCTTGAACTTATTCACACTTCACACAAATCAGGTGCATCATCTTATATAAATCCAGGTGAATATCGTCTTTGCCATAAGGTTTTAGCCAATCTCCAAAAACCGAAATGTTGCATTGGCTACTTTGACCAAGAGTGGTCTGGATTTGTCTCAGCTTGCAACCCAACTTTCTTGATGTGGATTCTTGAATGAAACTATATGCAACTTGTACCCTTCACTTTCACCATAGAGCCTCATGATGCTAATGTTATATTCTCTAGCTAACAGCATTCAAAGACATTTGAACTTCTTCAATTCACACTTCCGGTTTGATTCCTCCCTGTTCCGTGGGTAATTATCATGTAGCTTATCCTTATCCTGCTCCTGCACCTAGCTATTTGCAATCGGTTCTTGTAATTTTTGTTCAGTAGCTTCTCTTTTTTAGGACTCTATTTGCAGGGATTTGATCCGTTTTCTTTTGGGTTTGTAGGTCTTTGAATTGCTTGATTTCGCCATATTCGAAGGAACTGCTGATCTGCATACCAATTATGATTTAGAATTTTTTGTAACTTGTTTCGGAAATATTTTGGTATATTTGTTCTCCTGTAATTTTTGAACTTGCTCAGAAAGCTATGAAGAAATGAGGGATGATCAAAGAGAAAATAGGGTGAATTTGGAAAATTGCTTCTGAGCACCATTCCCATTTCTTGTTCCCCTTTATGTGTGCTATAAACACCAATTTTGGAGGCCAGACAAATTTAAAACAAAAATCAAATTATGATCATACATTTACGAATCAAAAATATTATTTGCACGATCACATATTTATAATGATAAATAAATAATTATTTGCACGATCACATATGTATAAAGACAAATTATTATTTATTAATATTTTATTATTTTTATGTATCATCAACTTTGACAATTACATTTTTGTTTTATATAATTATTCACAATCTCAAATATTTCTCCCTCTTAAGTAATTTTAACTACGTAATTCATCTATACTACTACACAACTCGTGTCATGTGTGAGATACATTTATATCACGTGCTTTTATAAATTGAGGGTTATTCGATAATAAAAGAGTTATTATACATAAGTCAATTGTAAAATATAAGCTGACCATGAAAAAATTACATATTATTGAAAAATTTCTTGTACACAAATTTATTTTTTGGGCAACTCATTGTTCCAACAAACTAATACTCCCTCCTATTTTTAATAAATGTCGTTTTGAGAAGTTGCACAATTATTAAGAATATTTTTTTACCAATAATAACCTCATTAATGAGGATAGAGATGAATGTTTTAAGAAAAGATGAAGAGTGAATATAAAAAGACGTATTGTATTTATTAGCTAGATGAGAATAATAATGAAAAAATGTGTACAAAATATGCAAAACGACATTTATTTTGTTAATAGTTGATAATCCAAAATGACATTTAAAAAGAATAGGATGTAGTATTTTTTAGGTTTCGTATAATCCACCAAAACTCTAATCGAAAACAACTGCATTATTAACCAGTGTACTAAAAAATTGGCTTAGGTAGCCTTCTAGGCACTTGTAAAAGCCTTCTATCTGCATGAATCGACCGTTAAAAATTGTCCAGGGGGTTCGCCGGTGCCTAGGTGCTTGTAGGCGGCCTCGGTGGGAATGGCGGCTAGGCGTTCTCGGCAACAGCGGGCGGTTCTCGTTGATTCACAATTTCTTTTTATTATTAATTGCATAATGTCATTTTGTATCTAAGACAAAACACCAATGTTTTGTATAAGTTTGAATGAAAAAAATATATATATGAGAGTACAATTACAGAATGAGCACAAGTGCACAACATAAATACATAACAGACCCTCAACCTTCAAACTTACCACCTCGGCCCTCGCCAGTCTATATTCTCCCGCCGACCAGAACTCGCCGTCGAACCGCCCATCTCCGTCGTTACTCACTCAGGTATTTCATATTAGTCGAAGTTATTACTTATTAGCATTGTAGTTGGTTGTACATTATGTAATTAGTTTTTCTTAATTTTAGGATTTAATAAAATTTATTAGAATGCTGTTATGTGAAATTGCATAAATTTGGTGTTGATTGGTTGCTATAATACCATTATGGTGTGTAATGGTTAATATTGAAATGTAGACAATCTGTTCGATGAAATTCCAAAGAGAAGAACATAGTAGAAATGTAAAATTCAAAGACTGAAATCCGTCAGACTAGAACCAATTTTCTTTTTTCTTTTTTTTTTTAAAAAAAATAAAGAAATTCCTTACAATAGAACTGTCACCACTATTACTTACAGTTACAGTAGAACTGTCACCACCATTGTTCTAAAAATCGGCCTAGGCCGCGCCTAGGCACTAGGCGGTGCTCGGGTACCTCCAATTTGCACTAATCGGCAGAAGAAATCAGCCAGGTGGCTAGGCGGCGCATAGGCGGGCCTAGGCGGCCCTAGGCGCTCATAGGCGGACTTGGCGGGCTCGGCGGCGAAGCGGTTAGTCGGCGCCTAGGCGGGCACAGGCGGACCTAAGCGCTTCTAGGCGGGCTCGGCAGCAATTTTTCAGTTTTTTTTTTTTTAATTTTTTTAAATATTAATTATATTATTTTATTCTCATATTTTCTTTAAAATATATTAATATTATTTGGACTTAAGTGTGTCGATTTATTTTAAGTTTAGATCGTTTTATTTTGTAGGTAGTTAAATAAAAAATGAAGTATTTAATATTGATTTCTAGACCCCGACTAGGCGCTCTAGGCACTAGGTGCATAGCGACTTTTAGAACATTGGTCACTATTATTCCTTACAATAGAACTGTCACCATTATTACTTACAGTAGAACTATCTCCACTATTCCTTATTCACAAACAAAAAAGAATACTCACCACTATCACTTACAGTACTAGTAAAACTGTCACCACTATTCCGTACTCACAAACAAAAAATAATATCTAAAATGGCGGACCTCTGGGACGGTTTTGGCCCAACCGCAAATAGGAGGTGACAGTTCAACAAGTTATAATTTTGTGAACGTGAATCAGCCCGGTTAAAACCACGAACTGGTTCTTGGCCTGTTGTTAATGGGCTTGACCGAGCCGGTTCATCCGTAGTCATGTCTAACAATCGCGCACATTAGGCCCAATAGACATTGGCTCTTCTCTTCCATGATCATCTCCTTTGAGGGCTGCACAACATTTAGTAAACCGATTATAGTCAAACATACTAGTAAAAGTACTCTTGGGTACTTAAAGTTAAATATATTAATATTTGTATATTAAAAATTTTATATTTTATCGTGAAATTATGTATAATGAATATACAAAAATAATAAATAACTAATAAAATGATAAGTAATTCAAAATGATACTTGTACTTTTACACTGAATTTTTATAAAAATATATTTTTCAATTATATTATAGAATTATTTATTTCTAAAATAGTTATTCATACAACTCCTTTACATTAATTTTCTTAAACAAAATATGTTATTGTATTTTGATAATATTTTATATTTATAGAGTTGGTGTCTCCCCTTTATTAATTTTTTAATTATTTTAAATTCATTATATTTAATAATATAAAAATAATTTTCTAAGTATATAAAATATAAAATTATTTTATTATTTTTAATTAAGATATTTATTTATATTTATTATTTTGAACAACATAATAAAATTGAGTTATTTATTTAATCTATTTGTATAAAAAAATAATATTTTATAATAGTTCTTAATTTTTTTTATGTAATACTAAATTTTCATATTTTATCCAAAATTTATGGAAAAAATATATTACAAGAATTACTTTATGGTGCATTAGAGTTAGATTTTTATTGTTTATAAATAAAAAAGTATTTATATTGTTATTTGGTATTTTTTTTAATTTGTTTTGATAAATATTTATCAAGATAGATGAAATTATTTTTTATTTTATATATACAATATGGATGTCAAATCGAAAATCGTTAAAATATGATTATTTAGATATAACATAAATCAAAAATAAATTACAAATAAAAAAGTTATAAGTTTTAAAATAAAAATAATAAATATTTATAATAATTATTATCCGAATTACATAAGAAAATGTAAGAATAGTATAATTTAAGAAAAAAAATGAAAGGTAAACAATTTCTGATTCCCAAGCTTAATAGTCAAAATCAAACATGTACATGTGTCAATACAATGCACTAATTTATGCCAAATAAATTTACGAAGCACACGAGTCTACCTGTGAAGCTTAGCACATTCGAGAATAATATATAATGGATATCTATATCTAGATAGATGTATAGTTTTAGATAGATTAGACATGACCAAAACCCGGGCCGGGTCGCCGGGCTCGAAAACAATGACCCGGACCCGACACAGACCTATATTCGTGCCGGGTCAATGGCCCAGTTGATCGGGCCGAGGCCGAGTCGTGTGCTGGCCAGGTCCGTCATTTTTTAAAAAACAATAGAAAAACATAAAAATTAAAATAAAAAAGCGGGCCCGGGCCCGCCAGGCCGGGTCATGAATGGATGACCCCGACACAGACCCTTCGAAAATTCGGTCCGGTCCCGAACCCGTGGTCAACGGATTTGATCGGGTTGGGTTCGTGCCGGGTCCGGGCCGGTCGGCCCTTGGCCATACATATGGTTTCAAAAAAACAAAAAATTAATATCAAATGACACCCTCAAGAATAAATGAAATGAGATTGAGCCACACTATCACTACCAAAACCTAAAACCCCAACAAAGCCCCGTGCACACCATCTCTATCTCTTCCGGATCTACTGTCCACACTTCAGCTACCGCCATGGCCTCCTTCGCCGCTCGATCGGTTATGCGCTCCGCCTCTACATCCGCCCGAGGCGCCGCCGCCAGAATGTCCGCCGGTGCCAAGCCCAGGGCTTCTCCTTCCCCTTTTCGCCTCCCCACTCGGCAACCCCTTTCCGCTCGCATTTTCAGGTACCTTTTTCTTATTGAAAATTGCATTTACACTCCCCATTGGTGCTTGTCTGTGTTTCGATTGTAATGGATTTTGTGCTCGATGTGCGAGCTTGGATTTAGGTCACCTGTGGAGATGAGCAGCGTTAACGTGGCGTCTTTGCTGCCGTACCACACAGCAACCGCCTCTGCGGTTCTCACTTCCATGCTCTCTGTTGCTCCTCGCGGCTACGGTTGGACTCTTGAAGGTAGTTGTTTTATTTTCGTGGATACACACAGTTGGGTATTAGTAACAGCTGTGTTGAGAATCTCTTTGCTATTTATTGTTTTTTGCTTGTTTTAATTGATCAAATATTAAGTTTGCTGAACTATGCAAAGTATGTTGGTTGATCTATGTGTTTCTTTTTCTTTTTGGTTTTCCATGTTAGCAATTCAAGATACATGCATGCTTGTGCCTTAAGTGCTCACACATTTCTCATATTACAGGCACATAACTTGTATATGAGAAATTATCGTAGTGATAGATCCTGTTCAAGAAGATACCAATGTTAGTTCTTTGACATAACCTTCACGCAAACGTCCTTTTATTTTTTTATATGCATTTTTAGTTTGAGGTACAGCTCTAAGCTCTCGAAATAAAAGTGGCGTATTCTTTTTCATCTTGTAGGGCACAAAAAGACTAGATGAAGGTCGTGAAATGGAGGTGAAGTGAATAATTGTTTACTGTTCGCCTAGCCCAGTTAATTAGTCCTCCAGAAAAAAAAAAATGAATAAATTGAATTTCCATTGATTAGGAGCCAGAATATTAAACTATATTTTTGTGTTTTAATAAGATTTCTGGCCAGATTTTGTGTAAATAGCTTCTACTGAATCAGTTGGTCATAATGCTTTGGTGGTGTTTTATTTGCCAATAACTGTAGATACAACTCTTATTGTCGAAGCAAGAGTAAGGATGAATATGTAGTGGTTCTGCCTGGAATCCATTATGCTTCTATTGAAGCACTAACTTGGTTCTTACAAGTGAACCCTGAAAGTTTTAATAAACATTGAATGGTTGGTTTTCTATCCTTGCCTTGTAGATTGTTAATTACCTTAGAGAATTCTTAGCTTGTTGGTGCTAGAAATATTGTTAAACATGGATTTATTATTGGAAGAGAGATGTTTCTTGTGGTTCAGTCTCTTTCATATCGACTGACAAGTAGTATGGTACTACTCTGCTATTATTAGGCTTACTAGGATATATTTGCTTCCAAGAATCAATTTTGGCATTGACTAATTGGATTTTTAATGCTTCAAAATCTACAACACCAAATTGATGGTTGAAGCTTAAAATCCAAATTAAATAAAAAAAAAAAAGAAAAAAGAGAGGGAGATATCAATTTCTTATATCAAAAAGGTTGCTTATTCAAGAAACATGGGCATCTTTTGTTTTGATTTTGATTATAGATACTCAAGTATCCAAAATGATTATATCTTAGTCTAAATCTGTCGGGAGGTTTTTTTATTGCTGACTTAGTGTAATATGCATTCATCAGATTGCAACGATGGTGTATGATGCGTGTTGGATGGTTCGTGCGAAGATTTATTTACATGTGCTGTAGGGGACTGATAAATTGTCATGAATAAGCTCGATGCAAGATTTTTCAATTTCCTTTTGATTTCCTTTTTGTTTTTAATTTTACTATCAAATGCTACGATGTTCACTGTGAAGGATTAATAGAATTTGTAAGTTCTTAAAAGTTTCATGGCAGCTTATGCTCATATTAATTGGGCAATGTCCTTTCTGTTTGTCTTTGCTAGTACACAATATGTTCATATTTGATGGGAGTTTGGCTGTGCCGACCGAACTGGGAGTTTGACATGGAATTTTTCATTCTCTTTCTAGGGTTATGATAACTGGCTCACTGGCTGACTTTGGGCTTGAAGATATCCCAAATCCCCCTCTTTTGTTTATGATGAAGTTGTATTTCACAAAAGGCAGACATAAATAGGCACTTTTGAACAATGATTATCTCTGCTTTTTTGCTGCTTGTGCAAGAATAGTTGATCATTTCTTATGTTGTTATAACACCATTTGCAAGAATAGTTGGTCATTTCTTATGTTGTTATAACACCATTACCAGTAGTAATTTTCCCTTTTCCTGTATTTTAGATGGATGATTGTTAGAATGTGCTCATGTGTTTCGTGGAAGTTGGTGCTCCTGAAACAACGATTGCCATTCGCCAGAGACAATTTCCGCTTTATAGTGCACGGAGCTCTTCTTTGACGTTTATAACCATTTAAGTAGGTTTGCTTGACCAAGAACTTAAAACGAGAATTTGGCATCATGATGTAATGTTAGCATTACTAGACCTAGCTATAACTTGGGCTGATTTTTTGTCTCCAATATTCATTTTAAGTGGTGTCATTAATTCTTGAAGCATGCATTGTTTGGCATTGATTGTTTTCAAGCTATGTACATAAGTTGTTCCAATTAGGCAATTTATGATCATAATGAATAACAATATACATCACATTTTGGGGCCCGAGGAGGATGTTCAAAGCCAAGTACTCCTCGATTGGTTATGCCTTTACGAGGATATTGTCAAAAGTGGTCTATAATTTCCTCTGCATCCGATCATAGTTGAGATCCTAAAGTGTGTTTTGTTCTCTTAGGGGCATAGCACCCATTCGTGCAAATGCCAGTCTTTAATTCTCTTTATCTACGTCTTTTGTATATCCTATTGTGGTCAGGCATTAAGCCTTTAGTGAAAACTTCCAACTACACTAATGATTAGAAGTTCAAGCTCTTTTATGTCTTGGAATTTCTGATTCCCAGTGTTCGTCAACCACTTATTTATGAGTTTTACGGCAGTGAACAAGCAGCTAAATTGTATTAAAAGAACATGACTTGCAACCTCGTTGTGGTTTGATGTGCAATTCCCCCTCAAATATCACCCTTTTAGAGGTTTGACCTCTAGTGTATCCTGCAAAACACATCGGGAGTGTCCTTGGCTGTAGACTTCTAACGATCAAGTTAGTTCTCAGATTATGAAAGGTGATAAATATATGCGATTGTTGAAAAAATAGAGAAGAATTTTTTACCCTTTCATACCAGAGACCTATATATCGTAGAATCTTGTCTTGTTGTCCAAGATCTGCCCGATCTTGCTGCCCGGATGCCTTTGCAGCCCAAGGTGTGCTCGACGGTATCCTTGTTGTCGGAGGTCTGCCTGAGACTTAACCTTATCTCCAAGGTGATTTAGAGTGTTCTTGAATAACCCTCCACATCATCTGTAAAATGTGTCATCCTTATCTATTTACGCTATCGTTCAGAGGTCAACCATACACTGTCCATAAGTCGGTAACATACAAGTTGCTTATAAATCCATCTGTGGTCGATCAAAGGTAAACTATAGGTCGATGGCACTTAGACTACCCGCATGTCACTTCCATGTATGATTATAGACCGTTTAACATGAAAACTGCCCGCGGGTCACTCTCATGTATTAGCTGCTGGTCGATAATACCCCTTAGACTGCCTGGGTGTATTCCGGGCTCCATGAGCTACGGGGTATGTAGCCTAACACTGCTATCAAGAGGTTGTAAGAACCTCCCTGCACAATCGATAGGTCGTTACCACCTCCATAAACCGCCAATAGGTCGCTATCCCGGTTCTCTAAGCTGGACCTCCATAATTCATTTTACCGAGCTATTCCGTAAGCTATATCATGATCCATGTTCAATGAAGCCTACAAGTCAATGTTACAATTTAACTCGATCATAGAAAGAAATCATAGAAAGAAATCGTACATGTCGGATACACCAATAACTGAAATAACTTTATAGTCTCTCCCTGTTCTATTATACAAAGATCAACCAATCGCGCAGCTAAACAAAATTTCTGATTCTGTATATATATTACATCCTCACAACACATAAGTCTTGATTCAGACGATATTCTTCCAAAATGGAAATACAAAAATTCGGAAATATATTTCTTTTGCAGGTTAAAATTTTCCTTGCACACGTAAATTTCTTCGTGTGCATGAATTCAGAAGAATGGCTGGCACAATAAAAAAGAAAAAGAAAAAGAAAAATAAAAAGAAAAAAGAAAAAGGAAATGTACAACATTATATACAACAAATACACTTGCAATTCAAGCCTCTACCTCTCAGGCCCTCACTCCCCACTTCATATCAACAAAGACTCGTCTGAAACAATAGTCAGCAACGAGTACTTCACCTTAACCCGTATCATCCCACCCTCCACGCACAGCTTCGCCCCCGTCACCACCCAATACCCAGGCGGATCCTCCGGGCCCCGCACCATCTCCGTTGTGTCCACAAAGCTCGACATCCTTGGGGCTCTCGACGGTGAAGGCGGTCCCCCCGGGTAGACTGCAGAGTTCAGGTCGACCCTTGGCGGCGGCCTATCCGGCACCGCCTGCTGGCCGTTCAGGGCCGCGCTAAACGGCGTGCTCATCAGCATCGAGATCAGTCCCGACTTCTTGGATGAAGACCCCGTGGGACAGTCCCACTCGGACCGCCGGATTACGGCAGACCCCACCATGGAGAATCCGAGCCGCAAGAATAGTACTTTTTTCATGCCAACTACTCTGACCTCAAACCATGCACTGGTAACGATCGAGGCCGGGTCATCGAGACGGGTCCCGTGGTGCTCGACCGGGGCAGTGCAGATGTGGGAGAATATGCTCCACTTGACCGGCTCGAAATAGGCTCGGTCCACAGACTCATCAGCAGGGGAGTGGCTGTGGTCGGGGGAGAGGTGGAGAGAGTCGGGGAGGTTGGAAAGGTGCTGGAGATGGATGGCTAAGTGGTCGCTTTTTTTGCCTTCAAGGTACAGGCGGACTCCGGTCACGGGCCGGTTGCCGGTGAGGACCTGAGGAAGATAAATTTAAAATTGAAGTTTGAAGGAAACGATTAAACATAAAAAAAAAAAATAAATAAATTAATTGGATTAAACATAAAATCACAAAATTGATGCATCTCAAAGCATGGTAGTAATAAGAAGTCCGGTCGATTTTCGTGTTTTTGTGCGAAACGAAAGGACCATCTCCAAAGGGTTTATATACAAGTTGCAAAAGAAGGAAAATCCCAGTAGGTTGGAATTAGTATGGATTTATGCCAATAAAAATTTGCAAAGTCATTCATTTACCTTTACAGTATTAACGTAAAGCTTAGGACCCAACAACGTGAACTGAAGGGACGGGGAGGATTTCTTCTTGCGGTGATGACAAAGAGGAAGGTCACTGTATGCGGGGGCCCAATGCCGAGGCAACTGATATTCTAGAAATTGGGCAAGTTCCTCTATTGGTGGTTTATCTGCACCAAGATAACAAGAGAAATCATAATGAAAACTATAGTATTCCGAGCTTTTTTTAATCTATGATTAATAATAAAATCTTTATATTTCTTACTCACAACGGAGGTATAGGTTAATCGCATGGCTCAAGAAACCACTGCCTGGAATGCCGCTCAAAAGGGATGCAATAGGTACAAAGGACATTGATATCACGTTCGGATATTGCGATACGGTTGAAAGCCACTGCTTATGGCTTTGGCCACTGTCTAAACCTCCCCTTCGGATATGAATACTCCATATATCCTGGACAAAGAAAATTGTTTTGACATCTAAGCTCCGAACAAGTGCAATCAAGTCGAGTCCATACTGAGAATGTAATACGAGAACGAGACTCACATCATTTTTGGAGTGAGAAAAAACAGGCGGTCTAAATGTATTTGCTAATGGTAGCTGAAGATCCCACACCATAGATTGTTCAACCTGTAAATAGTTCAAATTTAATTAACCCCTATCATGACAATTAAGTAAAGGAATTTGTAGATGAGTAAGAGGATACACATCTCTACTTCCTAAATGATGCTCATTGTTAAATTAATTCACCATTGTACTTTAAAAGTTCAGGCTTCTGTCATTTTCAAAAGTATGATGAAATTTTGAACAGAGAAAACTACTACAAAGACAATCTACAAGCAAATTAATTAATTGATCGATAGGTACAAATCATAAAAATATCAAAATTAATTGATCGATAGGCCTTGTGTTAGGTTGTTCTACCATTAGGCCATCATACTCTTTACAAAATGATTACTTTCATTGGAAAATGCCATACTATAAAATATCAGAAACATAAGTTTGAGCAAGTGTGACATTTGATAGTATAAGCATGCATTTTTGTTTAGAGTATGACAAGTCGACCCGCCTAGTGGTTAGACTGCCTCACACACGAATTAGTATTAATCGATACATTCATATACTTCAATTACAGTGTAAAAACAGTTACATAATTGCTGCAACATAAGATGTAAGCTAAAACAGTTCATTCACATGTCAGACGATAAAAACCTTGTGTCCGTAGTTTATACGGAAATATGTCAATGGTTTGAAATGAACTAATATATAATACTCAAAGCTACCTTTGCCTTTGATGATTTATCAGAGTTAGCAACCAAATTTAGATTATCATCTTCAGAAAATCTTTCATCAGCTAACTGCTTCAACAGTTTCTGCACTTCAGCTGGCAGGAGATTTGATGTGCGAAGCTGCTTAATATGAATTACATCTTTGCCACCCATCTTAACCCCAACAATGACATGAGTGCCATATTTTTCTATAAACCTGATAAATTTCATTTCATCATACAGACAGCAACAAGAACACAATTATCGAGATTTACCCTCCAAAGACGGGCTCTATGAATAAGTTAAGGATTACGAGTTTGGATCTTACTCAGCCAGAGCAGTTGGATCCCACGTAGATGGTACTTCTTGCTTGACTTTATCTGACAGAGCTATTTGTGATCTTTCAAGCTCGACAGTGTACAGACCAATCAACCAACCATCAAAAGCAAGAATCTTTGTGGTTGATGCATCATTTTTCCAGCAGCCCTTGAAGTCAAACATTGCATTGAACACGCCGGAAGGTACTTTCCCCGCTAAAGACAAATCCTGGTTACAATGCTCTGACATCTGAACATATATTGTTGAGACGAGCAAAGAGAACACATTAATAATGCCATTGTTTGATGGGGTGATATTCCAAATTCATTTAATAACACGAGCAGTTCGGTAGAGAATCATGTTATCGAATACAAATTTTTGAGTTACAAATTCTTGTATTGGCTTTGTAATGATTTTTTTACACGGATTATGTTGAATAATTCCAAGTAGACAAGGACTTTCTCATTTAAATAAAATTTACAAATTTGATTTGTATGTACGAATGTGAAATATTACTTCCTAATAACCACATTTTTCGAGTTAATAGTAAATTTATTGGCTGAAATTTCAACTTTCTTCAGAGAACATGACACTAAAAATGTGGAATTAAGAACAGAGCCATTAGCAACACCATTTGAGTCAAATAGTCTAATCAAATAGTCATCATCGTACATCACGGTACAAGATCAATATAAATTTAAAAAATAAATTACGAAATTTAAGGAAAAGGATTTTCCACATTTTGTTCAACGACTACAGTTCAACACGGAGTTGGTCAGACTTGACTTCAAATTCAGAAAATGCAAGATACCCTCTGTTTTGTACTGGCAACCAAACTCATGACTTCAGCAGCTATCATTCACAAGTTCATCTTAATCACAAAAATTTCAACCAGAACTAATTCATAAGCATCAAATTCGACGAACACATACCCTAATTGGCAGATAATCACAATGTAATATCTCACCTTTCAACGATTCATACATAAACCTTACTAATAATTTTTCACACATAGCTCAAATCTAGCAAAAGTTTCTATCTGAATCAATAACCAATATCAGAACTGAAGAGAAAAACGAGTAGTTACCTGATTGAAGGAGAGCGCATCGGAGCTAAACCTGATGCGCTCGCCTTTGTCGCACTTGATGGCAGCACAAACGTCCGAAACGACGACGTTACCAGGCACCACCAGGTCCTTCTTTCGGTTCCGGTCAAGCTCAATCAAACCCGATCCGGACGGGCCGGGCTTGCACGCGGACAACCGGATGTCGGAGGTGAGGTCATACCCGTACCCGATAACCGACACGGCCTTATCCGCCGCCGCCTGCGGGTTCATCCGAGCAGTGGTGTTCGAGTTGTACGCCATGGATGCGCGAGAGGCGGAGCTTTGCTCCAAATTTGGGGAAAAAAAGTGTGTTTTTTTATTTATGCAGAGGGTCTGCTTTGAATGGCAATTGGAGTCGACCGTTGACTGCTTTTATAGTATCGTTTCCCGAAATGAAATGATTGGGTTTTCGAATGACGGAAATGACCTTGTTCTTGGGGACAGAAGCAAGGGTTATTCGGTCAGTTGACATGCGCAAATAATAATTGGTCCCATATTAAAGGTTTGAGTTTATCAAGTCTTGATGTTAAATAGGGAAGTTTTGATGTTAATAGGCCCAAGTTGTTCAATGTGTGCCTGTCATACCTAGCTAGGTGTGTCAGAGCAGTTTTACACGCGCCTCCTTCACCCAAAAAGAAAAGAAAAATTGAAGAGTGTAGTGCACATTCTTATTTTTCATTTTTTAATTAAAAAATGAGACATATTACATAAATTAAAATATCATTAATTATTTATATTAAAAAAAATAAAATAAAAATACTGAAATTCATAATTTTTCATTATCTATAAATAGAAATTACATTTGATAGGTTTTTGAACACAACTAATTTTTTCTTTTTTCGTAATTATTTTATTATACTGACATATAATGAACATGTTACATAATAAAATGAATATGTTTTCAAATATGATGAACATGTTACAGATTGCAGATTGAAATAATACATATTCATCTTATTTTACAACATTCACCTTATTGTGTATCTAACATGTTCATCTTATTCTATAACATGTTTATTTTATTACGTAACATGTTCACCTTATTGTGTATGTAACATGTTCATCTTATTCTATAATATGTTTATTTTATTATGTAACATGTTCATCTTATTTTATAACATGTTCATTTATATTTTGTAACATGTTCATCTTATTCTATAACATGTTCATTTTATTATGTAACATGTTCAGCTTATTCTATAACATGTTCATCTTATTTTAGAACATGTTCATCTAAATTTCATCTGTGAAAATGTAATATTTTTTCATCTTATTCTATAACATGTTCATCTTACTCTATAACATGTTCATCTTACTATGTAACGTATTCATCTAATTATAGATTTATGTCATAATCTTCCAATAAGATAAATTAATTGTAAAAAATGATAAATTAATTGTGTTCCAAAAAATATCAAATGTGGTCTCTATTTATAGAGAATGAAAAATTATGAATTTTGGTATTTTTATTTTTATTTTTTGATACAAAATATGAATGATAATTTAATTTATATAATATGATATATGAATTTCATTATCCAATAGAAATGAGATACATGTCTCATTTAAAAAAAAAAAATGTCTTACCTCCTTACCTCACGCGCTTTTGGGAAGGGTGTATTTTACAAAAGGCCCTGGCACACCTAAGTATTTGCCCAAGTTGTTACTTGTCATGAAATGTAAGACCACTTTGTTTCAAGAAAACACAAATTTGTGTGTTAGTCTAATTGTCAAGTCGACCTATCATATTATTTTAAAAAATATTATTCCTATCAAATGTTTATATATGGAAAATGTTATGTCCCGTTACGGAACCATCCCGTCAGGAGATAATCATTGGATACACATGTAGTTAGTATAAAATAATGATCTAACGGTTAAAACACTCGACGGGATGGTTCTGTAACGGGACCATAGCTTTTCCCGTTATATATGTATATTTTATTTAAGGTATGAAATTCTTTTTTTTTTCGAAACGATAGAGGTAATATATAAATACGCACAAATGTGCAAATCAGCCAACGACTGAATACAAGCAACCAAAGACTGAATATAAGCAGCCAATAGCTGAATAAAAGTGGGAAGACAGTCAACAGACATCAGTCAACAGACCGCCTAGAGCCGACCCCAACAGGGTAATCCTCCGGAACACAATAAGCTATAACACTAAAAAACTAGAATAAAAACACAAAGACGACCCCAACAGGGTAGTGCTCGAGTGTGGGATCCCAACAGGATAATAAGGTTACACTTGGACAAACTGAGGCCAACGGCCCAGACCTAAAACACGAAGACAAACACAGAACCAACATAGACAAAACAAACAAACACTACAAAAAGAAAGACTAAGAAAAGAAAAAGGGCTCTTCCCCAGCAAACGAAAAACCCCAACCAGCGGTGAACAATCGACAGAAGAAAGATTCTAGCCCCAAAATCCACTACCGAAACTGCACAAACGCCTATACAGTGGAGAGCTGGAGCCTCGAACCAATCCCCGAATCGACTCGTCTCTGACCGAGAGAGCCCCATCAGCCCCAACAAGCCCCTCTGAATTCATCTAACACCACTAGCCGAACTCAATCAGTCACGTTTCCCCACCGCCAAACACCACTCGCCGGTGAGTAAGAAACTAAACCGGGCCCTCAATCCCGACCACCACTACACGAATGCTGCAGCAACCCGTCATCCCATCCCTCTCAGTGACGTCTGCTCCGCCCAACACCGCCGAAAAGAACCCTCGACCCCAAAATCCCACCCAGAGAGTGGAACCCCGCCAGCACAGCAGCACAAGAACCCACTGACGAGAATAGTAGATAGAGCATACCTCTGCAAAATCAAGAAGACGCCACCACCCACCGGAACTCGGCCGCGACCTCGAGCACCACCATCAATCGCGGACCCATTCTTGCGACATCAGAGGTGCATACTGTCAAGAGGAAGGACGAGCGATCTTCAACGACCCCTGACCGAGCTTAATTCGCCGCCGAGGAAGGCTGAAAGACTGAAATTTGAGGAAGACGAAGCATAGATTGGGGGTAGGGTTTTTTCGATGCAGAGCGTCCCAGGTTGAGAGTTACCAAGGTAAAAAGTATATTTATACCAAGCCTGAAATTCAAGTTTGAAAAATATCTATATACCTTAGAAAAATTTAATTGTCTAATTGTTAATCTTGTGTGTCATTAGTTTTATCCTTAATAAATTTTTGAGAGCATGTTTGCATACAAAAAATTAAAAAAAAAAAAATTCCAACATTTTAACTCAATCACTTTTTTAACTCAATTTTATTAACTAAACCTCAGTCACTTTCCTACAAAAAAAAAAATAAATAAAAATACAACATATGGACATTTTCTAAAAAAAAAAACAACTAAGTGGGTATTTATTTTATTATTTTATTTATTGTGATGGAAAAAAAGACATTATCCCAAAAATAGAGATGAGTGGGTTCCTAAAAATAGAGATGTTTATGCGTGCAATTAGCCATTATAATCCAATGTGTTTCTAAAAATTGAGATGTTTCAATGCATTTAGCAGTTACAATCAAATGAACAAATTGTTTTTTTTTTGGCATTACTATTTACCGCACCCTTATTACTAGTCACCGCCCCCTTGGACGATTTTGTCCTTTTCATTTTTTGTGTCCGCAAGATGTCGACCAGCTCGGAGGTAAAAAAAAAAAA
>CACSLK010016728.1:1734048-1748049 GCA_902706635.1 Striga hermonthica
TTTACTTTCTTTTTGCGTTTGTCGATTTATTTGTTGTGAAGTGTATCGTTTAGATAGGGGAGCTAGAATGGTTCGTTAACAGTAATGATGCACATGGCAAAAGCTAGAAATGATGGTCGGCAAGTGATTTCTAATCAGACATGCACTGAGGGGTCATATCATGTCATTTCGATTGTGAATATTTTGACCAAATCAATTCTTTTACGCATGCTGGTACACATGCTCGTGAAGGCCTTTACTCCAATCAGCTCGGCTTTACAGAAAAAGGTTAAGCCTAAATATAGACCTGGCATGAGTTGTCATAGCACATCGTGTCAAAGGGCAAACTTTTGACCATGACGTATACGACCACTCAATGCTCAATTTCATCCATTGTGACCAATAATGCATGTAATTATTTGAAATTGAAAAGACAATAACACAATGAAGTTGAATGCATAGTAGTCCGCCATTAATACAACAATACAAAGTAGGTTTACAAAATATCAATTATTACACGCAAAATAAGTAGAAGCCCGTTTAAGAACATAATCATAGTTTACTCTACCCAACCTTACTTAAAAAACAAAAGAATAATAAGAAAACAAACAATGCACCAAAACGTAGATTTCATATATTTGAGCTTCTTCTCCAAAATCTGAGCATTACGGACATCATCATCGAGTCTCACCTGCAGTTCTACAGTTTTTGTTGCTTCAATCTCCAAATTGAGGCCCAAAACTTTATTCTCATTTTCCAACGCTTTCTTCTCGGAAGATTTTAAGTCTACCCGCTCTGTTAGCAGTTTCTCCATTACATTTTTGAACAACATTTGCTCCTGCAACCGGTCCTTTTCAGCCTTAAGCTTGTTAAAACAAGCCTTTTGGAACGGCGGCAACTCGGGATCAATCCATACAAAAAGGTTACAAGCCTTGTCAGCCTACAAAGTTGAATGAACCAACAACAAAGGTGAATCACTCAAACAAAACAACAGTAACTGAAACTCAAATAACATTGCGACAAAGTCAGATAAAAATTAACTTTCGGCGAGGACATTTGCAGAACCTTCGAGCTGGGTTATCAGTCGTCATTGATGTGAACACATCGGCTGCGTCGCCACAGTCACATAGCCTAACCTCAAATGGACTACTAGAGGATCGGCTATATCGATTGCTTGAACTCGTGTGAGAAGTATTTGACATATGTCTTGGCTGAAAATGTGAAAATTAATAATGTACGAGTCATTTCTCTCAAGGTACCGGGAAGAATCAAGCAAAGTGTGTTAAAATAAAGAACAGTGTCAGTTAAGAGGCAAATTCAAATGTGCAACTGCATTGAGGCCAACAATTTATGTCAGCCAAGACATATGTAGGTACAACTTTTGCCCAACAAATTTTTCATTCCTGTAAAATTTCTGAAATCTAAGAAACATACTTGTGCCCAACATTCCAATTTGGAAGTGATACAGCTTTTGCTGTGTACATACAAGAAGGCTGCCCAAAATTTAGTACAAAGTAGGTTTACTCATGTCAAAGATAATAAATTCATGGCAAAGATTAACCATGAAGACAATCTATTCCAAATGGCTGTAAATACAACTGAAATGAACTCAAACAGGTTTACTCCAAATTCGGCCAGCCACTTCAGTACAAATTGCCATGGTTCAAAATTTGAGAGGGTTCGAAAATCCAGCACATACGTACGCTTAAGGGTGGAACATAGGGTTCGAAATTGCAACCGTTTGTGTAATTTGGGGATTTCAAAATTCCTATCATCGGCCAGTATAAACTAGGGTTTCGAAATTGCTCACGGATTGAAAAAAAAATAAGAAATACGGACTAACAATCTCAAATCCGGCCACAGATAAATAAATAATTTGAAAAAAGGAGAGGAAAATCAAACCCGTCGTTCTTCAAAAATCGCAGAAATCAAACAGCTTCGATGTCCAGAAGAAAACAAACAGCTTCGATGAAAGAGAGCAGACAATCGGTTACCTTTCTTCGTGAATCCGGTATGTTCTTTGCACGGTCTTCACTCCGTCGTTCTTCAACAATCGCGCACGGTTTTGAAGATGGAGAAGTCTAAAGCACGGTTCTGAAGAATGGAAATGAGAGATCGATTTTGATACATACAGACATGAGGGCAAATTTGTCTTTGGATTGTGTAATTTGCCAATTAATCCCTTGAAGTAAATATGAGATACAAATATGCAAATCCCATTCTACAATGTAAAAAAGGGACTGATTGCTGACATGTAAAGTTAAGTTGGATAACTTATATTTATCCCATCCTACAAAGTAAATGACCCCTAAAAGCATTATTATAGCAAGCTTTCATAAGATTTTGTGAGAGTTCCATACATATTGACTTGGACGGAGTTGCATTTTGTAAACGCGCAAATAATTAGGTGCACCCTGGCACACTTAGCAAGGTGTGCCAAGTCTTTTTTAAAATGAACATGTTATGTTACAAAATGAACATGTGTAAACATGTTTAAACATGTTCATTTTGTAACATAACATATTCATTTTAAATTGTTTTGGCACACCTTGCTAGGTGTGCCAGGGCACACAGTAGTAGCACTGTTGTAAACGGCCCTAAAAAAACCAGAGGCCGCTGACATCACCCAAATTGGCAAACCCCACTCTCCCCACACTCGCACAATCTGAGAAAAGGCCACCAAATATTGCACAAGGCCAGCGGTCTCCAGCTCTTGCCGCCGTTGTGAAACCCTAATGGCGTCATCCGCCGCGGCGATCACCCCTCCACCGCCGGAGACATTGAATGCCGATGCGGACGATGGAGACGAGGATGTCGAGTACGAGGAGATTGAGGAGGAAATCGAGGTAGAAGAAGAAATCGAAGTGGAGGAAGAGATCGAAGTCGAGGAAGAGGTTGATGAAGAAGAAGTGGAGGCTAAAGATGCGGAGGAGGACGGAGAAGATGAATTCGGCGAGGACTTAACTCCATTACGCGAAGGGGATCAAGTAATTGGTTAGTTGTTCGTTCTCGATTAAAATTCGATATGTATTTGCTTTGCATCGTTTTCAGCTAATCAATTAACATCAATGATTTGATCTACTCGTTGCTGCATTGCTAGGGTTCAATAATTTGGAAATGCGTGCCCTGTAGCTTGTTATATTTGTTCATTCGCTTAAGCCAATTATCTGAATGCGAGCATATCGGGAATTACTGTTTCGTTATTGTAAATGTTTCTGAAGTAAATTTATCCAGGTGATCTTGTGCACATGAACTGTTCTGCGATACAACCAATTTTGGATCCTGATTTAGAGTCTGTAAGACTGTTTCTAATTCCGAATCAAATTATTACCTGATTCTCTGTCAAGTAAGACCCCTTCCAGTTCCACGCGATGGGAAATGAGATTTCTATGACTAAATGCGGAAGGAGCATGCAAGCCGACTGTTATCCTTCCAATCATCCAATGGGTCGCTCCACAGTGTTTTATCTTGGTGATTTATTGTCGACGGTCGTGCATGTCATGTCGCATGTGAGACGCGTGCCATCACGTGAAAAGTTGAATTATTGCCACGTGGCAGTACTACGGGAGGATCTAACAGTTTGCATTGTTCAGGGTTGGCAAGTATGATGTGACAGTTACTTTTTAACGAGGCATAAATGAGAGTAAGCATCTGTCAAATTTTGTCAAATCTTCTTGGATAATGTCCATCACACGAAAAGTTGAATTATTGCCACGTCGCAGTACTTCGGGAGGATCTAACCGTTTGCATTGTTCAGGGTTGGCAAGTATGTTGTGATAATTACTTTTTAACGAGGCATAAATGAGAGTAAGCATCTGTCAAATTTTGTGAAATCTTCTTGGATAACGTCATTGGTATTTGTGGAGACTCGCACTCGCTCAACATTTCTTTTGTCTTCTTGCGATTTCATGTTGCCATGTTGGAGAACTGTCGTTTTGTGTGGAGATTTTTTTTTCTAGGCTACCCCAACGAAACTATAAAACCTTGAAGCCTGCTCTGTAGCCTTTCATCGGTTCCATTCTCTGTTGTCTTCTCCACTTCATTCGCTCTTTAAATAGAGGCAGTTTAGTATTTTAGGATATTCTAAGCAAATAAATGTAATTGCTTAATGTAGTGTCCTCGGACTGAAGTCAATAGAACACACAAACCCTAGAGACCGACCATGAAGCCTTAAAAGGTTTGATTTGTTGGATTCGTACCAATAAGTTGCGTCCTTCTTGTGTGGGCATCCATCTTATTTGACAACTATTTTTCCAAAATGAATATTTGTGAGATTAAGAATTTTCTTAAATGGGACAGTTTTCTGTATATGATATCCTAGAATGCAGTGGCATCAGTGAATATAAGCAGCTCCATTTTGGATTTTCATAAAGATTTCAAAAACTTTCAGTTATTCAACTCTAATGGAACACTGTGTCCATGGAAATGAGATATTCAGATTATGATGGTGGAGGGACCCTGTTCAGTTTCATTTTAAGTACTAATTAAACTAGATGGATAAATAATAGAGTTTGAGATTTAGTCCCATGTCCACACATTTTTTGTACCAGCGCATAGGACTTCCAGTGTAAATATAGTATTTAATGAATCGGCTCAAATATGACGGCAAATATTTTCCTAATGGAGCCTAGAGCATTGGTGAGGACAAGCGGTTGTAGCTAGACAATCTCATTGTCGGACTGCTATCATGATATGTAACTTTTAAACTTTTGAAACCACAACATGTAAGCAATCCTATTATTGGTATTAAAACAAGGTTTTAAAGTTAAGTTGTGATTGCATAATAAAGATACAAAATTTGGGAATCTCAGATATTTCCATTCATCTCAAATGAATTGTACAAGACAGCACTAGTTATATAGATGTGGCTTCTGGAACGTTATTACAGGGACAGTTAACCCACTAACTTCTAGAAACTCCAAATAAATATAAATTGTAACTATTAGCTAATATAACTAGCATATCAACACAAGGTACTGTGGTCTATTGTTATTTACTTATTCTTATAGTTCTGTCACTGTGGTCTATTGTTATTTACTTATTCTTATAGTTCTGTCACACGGTAGTTGCCTGATTGGTGAGAAAGTAATGTGGGTATGTGTCACGAGACAATTGTTCTCGTGTGTTATTGGCTGTATGATGTAGAGGTTTTAGTTTCGGTGTTGATAATTGCTATATTTTTGGAGTATTTCGATTAGTTTGGTTTTTCACTTTTAAATTGTTCTTATTAAATATGTTTTATGACACACAAAATATTTTCTAAAACAAAAAAAAAATTGATAATGTTTTGTGTAGCTATGTGAAGATACTTTAATCCTTGAAGAAATGATTGAGTTGCAACTCTCAAGCAATAGGTTAATCATTGTTATATTAATTTCATATTCCCGCTAGTTGTTGGAGTTTTCGTTTTTTNNNNTTTTTTTTTTTTTTTTTTTCCATGTAGTTCCACCTTTTCTGCTGTTGTTTTAATGCTCCATGGTATGAAGCATAAACTCATGGAACCATTTCTTCTAATGCGCTCCTTTGCTGTTAAACAGAATCTTAAGCTCAATTGTTTGTAAAGCAACTTTATTTGATTTGGAGTTTTGGACCATGACTCAAAAAAATTATAAATCTTGCACTGTGTTTTTTCATTTATTCTGCTCCTTATTAGTTCAACAGATTTTCACTTGTATTTGAATTTGTTAAGCTCTTATAGTAAGTGGGGCATATGATCCGTATGCTGACAATATTGAAAACTCCTTATCAACATATAGGGATCCACATCTGCATCTGGTGCTGTATGTCTTTCTGAAGATTTATTTTGTTTTATTTTTCTGTTTTGTAGACATGGATCTTGAGGATGATGAAGAATACATACAATCAGGTCCTGTGATTCAAGGAATGTCTCTTTTAAACCCACTTATTGATATCCCCACGGCACAGAAAGATGTTGGCCATGTGAAAATTTCCAAGTCAAGTGAGAAAGACGAATTACACGTCAATGGTGAGGACTTACGGTTGTCATTAAAATGAAGATAATATGGTCGATAGTCGGGAGATAGTATTTAGTTACCTTGATAGACTGTCTTAAATAAATCATTTTTTAGATTTGATTTTGAAAACCAAAATCTGAAAGTTTTTACTTTTGGGTTCCTTCAGGAGAAAGAACATCTAGGGATGATGATACAAAAGCTCCTTTAGTGGGAGAGTTTAATGCTGGCTTTATCTCAGCTGATGCTTCTAGACAGAAGGAGAATATTATTATGTCTGTTGCTGGCGAAACAAATGACACTGAGACAGAAACTCTGGCCCACATAACACAGATGCCACCAAGGTTAAACTCCTGTTCGAATTCCAAATGCTGCACAACTGATATAATGATGCACATTGAAATTTGTTATATTGGCACCTTTATTTCTATTGTCCTCGATGGAAGTTAGTTCTGATTGTGATGAGGTATTTCAGGTTGCATGTTCCCCAGGTAAGGTTCAGGGAACCTTCCTCGATCGCTGAATTTGACAGAGAAAACAAAAAAATGAGGATCATGTGTGAATTTCATGCCAAAGGATGGTGCATCAAAGGAAATTCATGTAGGTTCCTTCACACAAAGGATGGATTAGATGATTGGAAGAAAAATGCTGGATTGGAGAGACAAGGTATATATTAATATGTTTTACTGCAAGTATATTTATTTTGGTATGGACTCGTCTAATTCATCTTAATCCTGGACATATCTATTTCATTATTTGCTCATTAAAGTCTTATGTTGGCTGGGGGGCACAGCTTCTTCAAATGTATGTGTTCTGCCACAGCCGAGTGAGAAGAACCTTGAAATAAATTATGATTCTGAGAAGTTGTTTCTCCACGAGAATGATGCTTTAGGAGACACTCCTTTAGAGGATGGTAGAGGGAGTTTTGGACTCAACTTATACTTGAATAGCTACACCTACCCGCCCGTTCCTTTGGCCAAAGACAGGTTAATTGATAGGAATGTGATGTATACTGGGCATTTCTCCAGTTCTGCCACATCCAATGATAATCATCATCTAACTAGAACTTCTGCTTTTGGAACAACGGTAGAGGAAATGAATAGTAAAAAGAGGGACCTAAGGTCCTCCGATTTACTTTATTCTCACTCTAGGCAGCCGTTATCTCTTGGTTCGTCCTCTTGGAACAATGTTGCCCTGGGAACCGACAATCTTTTAAAGAGTGGCATTGAGCGTCATGCTTCTGTATCCTCTTCCTTACAAAGAGACATTTCAGCAGTTCCTTGTTCTGAGTCGGAAAAGTTGTTACGTAATCATAAATTTGGGGGCGTAAATCCAGACAAATCCAACACTAAGTCATCCTCTGGTGATTGGGAGCCATCTGCCCCTTTTCGTCCGTCACATGCTGTAACTCGAAATCTGTTGATGAAAGCAAATCTGTATGACCCCATATGGGATAGCATTGACCAAACAGATGTTAAAGATGGACGGGTGAAGCTTTCACATTCTGACCAAGGTTCATCTGTCAAGAATTTAATTGTGCATTCACCTGAGGAGAGGCCTTTGGATTCAGTTCACGTTGGCGATAATGTGAAAGATAATAAAATGAGCTCCAGTAGTGATAATAAACTGAAAGTTGACGAGAAAAGGCACAAGACGGTAGTTAAAATTGATGGATCTAGCAAAAACGTGGAGACTGTTGTTGATTTTAAGAGAGATGGTCATGTGCAAACTGAATCAAAGGCTGCTTTGAAAAGTTTCCAGTCGGAACTTATAGAAGTCGTGAAGGAATTGATTAGACCGACTTGGAATGAAGGCTTGTTGAGCAGGGATGCTCATAAACTAATAGTTAGAAAGACGGTTGACAAGGTTATCTGCTCATTCCAACCCCACCAGATTCCAGGCACGGGTGAAACAATTAAGTTGTATCTTTCTTCGTCTCGGCCCAAACTTGCAAAGCTAGTTCAGGTTAGTGTCTTCACTGGACGGGTGACAGCTTTTCATAATGCTTTTGGTAACCATATAATCCTTTTATTGTTTGATATCTGTTCATTACAATTGCAGGCTTACATCGACAAGTATGGAAAAACCTGAAACCTGTACAAGCAGCCTTTGTACCATAGTATGTATCTCTCCAAAAGGACATTTTTGAGAACCCTAGTTCATGGGCTTTTATGTTTATTTCCTTTGTGATATTTGGTTACTGCTGAGACAGTGACTTATTTTGCATCATGGATAAAACTTTAATACCCTTTTGAAGCTGTCTCTATTAATCTGACTTTTATGGATCTAAAAATTGATTGGAATTAGTCTGCATATAGGTCTTTAGCTGCGATATTGAGCCAGTAGATGCAATTGAATGATGCTGGTACAAGTTATTTCCTCATAGTAGTCTCTTGGTTATAGGCCATTTTTTAAGTTTGATTGCTTTTAGCATAGCTATAGTTTTAAATCATTACCTCTCCACGTACATTAACACGTATATTGACTGATGAGCTTGTTTTTGGAGTTGCGAAGATTAAAGGCAACATATAGGTAATAATGTACGTGAGAATGGCATGGGAAATTAGGGTGGGCCACATGAAATTAAAAAACACGTATTTTTTTCTGACATTAGACGATGATAGAGATGTAGAACGGGACAAACTGGAGGGAAATTGTTTGGGAAGAAGCATATAACTACACTAGTTTGTTGTTTTTTATTTCTCTTTAGGAGCGTAGGTTAATGACACGGGGTTTGTTTGGTCCCCTACCGTCACTAGATTATTTGGGCATTTTACTCGTGTAATATGCTCTAGCTAGTAAGGGTGTGATTGGATATCAGTTAATCAATCAACAACCAACAAGCCGTTAAAATCTCACTAAGTGGGATCGGGATTGACTATATGGATCACATGTCGTGCTCGATCAAAACACATATCCGCATTCAAATTTAAATATTATAAATCATTTTTTATATTTCCTTCCAAGTTTTCTTAGGTCTACCTCTCTCCCTTATAATTGTTGCTCTTAATTATAATGTTTCTACCCTTCTCACTGGGGCATCGAAGTCTCTCTTAGATATGTTTTGGAAAAAAACCAATTATTTTTAACTCAATCACTTATTTTACCTAAACTTTAACCCAACTCTACTATTCTTAATATTATCATTATAATTAAATACTACCAATCAATCATTCTTATACATCACATCAATTTAATTTATTATCCATCCACTCACATAATTTTAACTAACAACCACTTCACACCACCTCCCTCCTACTTTTACATCAAATCAACTTTAACTTTTTTTTTAATATTATTTTAATATAAACTCAAAATATCACTAACATTAACAATAACACATTTTTCAAAATCAACTATAGTTAACAAAACAACTAATGAAAACCAAATAAAATCCATATCCAATCACAACCTAAGTTGACCTGACCATAGGCTATGTGAGATCCATGTGAGATTCGAAACCGATGGCAAATCCATCATCATAACAATAATTCTAAGAACCTTAATTGTCCGATTGGATATGTAATTGTTCACCTCACGGTCCAATTCTCCTCGGAAAACCTAATCATCTATCAAGAAAAAATAGTTAGAAAGACTCCACAAGAAAAAAAAAAAATAGTTAGGAACTACTCCAACTCTTAAAAGTCGGTTCAAAGAAATTCAACCATATTGTTATTTTTTTTCTATACTATTTACCATAAATAAAAATATATATTTAATTATATTGACATTTATCAATAAATTTATTGATTAGTTAATGATTTATAATATTTTAAGTTATTTAGATATGTAGTTTATTATCTTTTTGTAAATTAAATAATTTATTAATATATTACATAATTTTAAAAATATTAATAGATGATTTGTGAATAATTGAACTTGTAGTTTCACCATTAACGAATTTTGGATTGGAAAGTCTAGCTACGAATTTGTGATATACTTGGAGCTTATAGCAAATGGACGTTAATTTTCTTATAATTTCATCCTTCAAAGTAAATTTCTTCGTGTTTGACAAAATTTTCATGGAAAATACATTGTTCACCCACTGCACTTTCCTCTTCTCTATATTAGCAATTTATTTATTTATTTTTTAAATAATCATTACGTTATAATTTCTTTTAAAGCTTAGTATTTAACTACTCACATGTTTCTAACATCAAGTATTATTTTACTTCTTTTATATTAAACCCACATAAAAATTAAAATTTCAACTTTAAATTATTGATTTCATCTTACAAAAATTCCCCTTCTAAAAGTTTTTCATTCCACAAATTGTTTTCATCATTATTCATTAGTGGATTAAAAATTTTAAAAATGAAAATTGTATCCAATTGTACCTCCATTCTATTGTCTTTTAATGTGAGGCCTATTTGCGAAACAAATCACGTTTTTACTTCAATTGCAATTTTAAGCAAAACTTTTGAATTTTGGCAATTTAAGGCACGACTTTTTGTTTCAAATTAGGATACAAATTTTCATCTTTTTCAAATTTGGATTTCTGAAGACTTTAAGATTTTAAAAATCTTGTTGTATTTAACTTAGACTTTTTTTTTTAACTTTTTTTTTTATTATTTTAAAAATTTGGAGGTACTCATTTGTGATTTTGAAAAGTCTTACAAAATCCAGAGATATTTAAATGGAGTTTGTTTATGAAAATTTTCACAAAATTTCTAACATCTTAACTCAACCACTTTCTTTAACTCAACCTCACTATCACTATCATCAATACAGTTAAATACAATAATGCTCCCCTACCCACGGTGGGCATATATTAATATACCCATCGCTTATCTGGCATGCACACATTGGTGATATTAATATGTTCAAAAAAATACATCTGCATGCCACATAAGCGGTGGACATATTAACATGTGCCTACCGTGGGTAGAGGAGCATTACTGTAATTAAATAATATCAATTATTCCTACACACCACAACAACCTTAATTCACTATTCATCCACTCACATATTTTAACTAACTATCACATCAAATCATATCTCTCCTACTTTTATATTAAATCAATTTTAATTATTTTATTTTAAATATTATTTTAATATACCCACTAACAACTAACCATACCACCTTTTTCAAAACTAACCAAACCAAACAAAAAAATCTAAACAAAACCAAAAATTTCTATAAACAAACATGCCCTTAACTTATTTGAGGCGTGATTTGTTAGGACTTTTTAAGATTTGTTGAAATTTCAAAAGAAAAAACCATATACGAAATCTCGCTCCTAATCTCATCTACAAGCTTATTATTTCATATGGTTCTTCCTAAATATAAAAATCTTAAAAATCTTAAATCTCAGAAAGTCTCAAAATATCGTTCAAAACCCCACACGAATGCACCCCCCAAATACGACTTTTCATTTTTTGCAAATTAAAACACGAAGCAAAAGATGGAAGAATACATGTTCCACTGTTGCAAGTTAAATTTCAAATCATAAAACGCACCATCTTAGACCCTCCTATATCCGTTGCCTTGACTGTAGATCATAAGGCCTCCATTCCTCCATGTACAAAGTATATTTTTTCCTACTTCTGCCTAGATTACCAGCGTTGCCGTTAAGATTTGATGTGACCATCAAATTTATGTTTGCTTTAATAGAAGAGATGAAAATCAAATTTATGTTTGCTTTAATAGAAGAGATGAAATATATATATATTTTTTATTTATGGTATATCATGGGTAGAGCCATTACATTAAACGAGCTGCTCATGAGCTCGGCTCGGCTCGGCTCGGTAAGGCCCGAGCTCGGCTCGACTCGACTCGCCTGATAGACGAGCCAAGCTCGAGCTCATTTAATGCTCGTTCAGTTAACGAAAGCTCGGCTCGATAATTCTTGAAAAGATGATTTTTTTTTTTGTATTTTTCTATAGTTTGGCTTGATTTAGGTTCGTTAAGGCCGGGGCTCAATTAAAAGCTCCTTAAATTAATGAGCCGAGTTCAGCTCGTTAAGGGCTTGAGCAACATGTGCTCGAGCTCGGCTCGGCTAGTTTACACCCTTATTCTTGACCTTGAACTTGAACTGGCCAACTTAGGGGTTCATAATGAATGAGTCATTCACCTCCATTCTCATGTTTAGTAAGTTTAGCTGATATGTGAGACACTTGGATCACAAGATCATGGATGGAGTGGAATCAGTCAAACTTTTATAGGCGAGCTCTCTTATGAGACTTCCTCAAAGAGACTTGTTCGCGGTTTTAGACTGAGACAACTCTTTTGATTTTGGTTAGAAGTTCTTTTGTATTATCAGCCTTTAACTTCGAAGTTTTTCTCCTATCCACCATGGTTACTTTATAAAATTCAAATATTCAAACACATCCTATTTGATTGTTTACGAAGAGTTCTTTGGAGCTTTCATCAACAAGCACTTCATCAATAATTAGAGTCATATCCAAGTCTTTTGTACCTAACTAAAAATGGATATACTCAGTCTGTTCATTAGAAAATATGGACTGACACACATTTTCATCAATGACTGAAACTTAAGTTCATACCTTAATTTGCAATATTTAAAAGTATTGCCTTAGATTGACAAAAATGCAAAGTTGTGCTTAAATTGCGATTTAAGTAAAGGTCGTGATTTATTTTGCAATTTTACCTTATATTGATAAAAATGACTTTTTCTAATTGTTACAAGGGGACAAATGCGTATAAATATGTAAGAAACTGTAAGGTATAAGCTCACAACCTGGTGCAACATCCTTTAAAGAAGTATCATTTGAACTATAAGCTTGTGATATATCCTACAGGAACTTGTGAACTCTTATGCAATGTTCAGTTATCGCAAGTGATATATCATTAATAACTTAAAACATCATAAGAAGTAAATGAAGAAGAAAACAACAGTTATGAGCCATATCGACCCATCTTGATATGCATCGGCTGTCATGTGTCAAGCTTCGGTCGTAAGCTTCTTATGCTTCAATTAATGCATCAACATCTTGACAAAATTGTAGTTTTATTGTTTTTCCTAATGAGGTGATAATTGACATTAATGATACTTCCATAGTTCATTATTGTTTAAAGTGGAGAATCTTTTTCCTAACAAATTCTCAAATCAAAGGTAGACCGTAACAGTAAACAATGTCACATTAAAGGTATATATGTATGTATCATTATTAATATGTATACATCATATAACCAATAATATACATCATGTATGCATAATAATTTACTAAATATATAACATTACATATAAATATACACTACTATATAACTTCAAACTACTGGGTAGACTACATTAATAATAAATATACACTATTGCACAAATTATCATATTAATAACAAAATAAATCAATATTTGAGTTCACTATGTATTAACTACCCAATCGAGAACTTTAGGATGTGATATTTTATATAAATTTCTCATAAAAAAATTAGTTAGCTTCTACATAAATATAAACTAATAGAGCTGTCAAATTTATAAATTATAAAAAACATTAGCCATCATATGCTCAAATAAGTCTTTTTTAGTATAGGTTTTTGATAAAAATGCATTTCAAGAGATTTATATAGTATAAAAAAGTAACATATAAAATGTACCATTAAAATGTATTTAGAATATAGTTTGTTTTACCATATGATCAATTATTTTTTTCTAATAATATTAAGTAATAGATAGAGACCAACTAATAGTAAGTCGAATTAATATACTCAATGTCATTCAAAAAGTGTTGTTACGAATTAGCATTTATGGTTTGCAAAAATGAGAATTTTATTTTCCTTATTAATCATGCTGTTTAATAGGTTTTAGGTTATTATAACTCTTGCAAATAATGTATTTAGAATACATATATTGCTTGAGAAATCTTATTTGTAAGATTAGTTGACAATAGAAATGTAAAATACTTTACCAGTGACAATCATTATTTTACTAAAAAGAATATACTCAATTTAAGAAGCTAAAATAAGGGAGATACTTAAATTGACAAGCTACCCTTAATATTAAGCAGTAATAAATAAAACACAGTTTAGGAAAGAGTAATTACCAAAAGCATCCTAAAACACATTCACAATTCCAACTTAACCTCTAAACAT